>CM038672.1:12779909-12811372 GCA_021605145.1 Aegilops bicornis
CTTTACTTTATGGAAACAATATTATTTCTGGTGCTATTATCCCTACTTCTGCGGCGATCGGATTGCACTTTTACCCAACATTATGTTACTATCGAAATTAGAAATCCTTTTATTTTCATCTATTAAAGAGTATTTAAGTTCTTGAAGTACTTGGAAGGTTTGTACTAGTCTTCACTCTTGTGGTTTCCTCTTCCTCGGTTTCTGTTTTCTTATTCGGGATCTTGCTTTTCATGGTTCTCATCTCTGCAACTCGCGATTTTCGCGAGAGAACCAAATCCAAAGGTCAAAGCCGTAGCGCGCGCCCTGTAGTTTTGAAGCAGGGCGAGACAACTTTAGCTAGGAGCCTCTTTTCCTTCTGCCCAGCTCCCCGCCCTTCCCTTTAAAAAAGTTTGCCCGTTGTTTGTCTCAGTTAATACCCAATTTTTGGAGCTCTGTTGGCGAGTTCTACTTCCTCGTCTCTGGGTGCCTAGGTATCCACCGCAAGCCTTTCCTCTTTTGAACCTCGCTTTTTGTGGCTTCCTGCTCGGCAGAGAAGCCACGCTGCCGGGGCGGCCCTGTCACCCGGAGAAGATTTCTTTTCTTTGCTGATTCCTCTCAATGAAATTTGCGAAGAATAGCGGAGAAGCTCCGTTGCGGGATTCAGACCTAACCATTCAAGGAGAAGCAGTGGGAACGACAGAAGCTATGATTCCATAGGATTTTATTGAAAAGAATCCTAACACTTCATTGGGTGAAAAAAAAGGAACCCCTTGTCCGTCCAGGTACTCACCCCGCCGGAACTCGCAATCAAACATAGGGTTGGCAAACTAGGAAGGCACAGAAAAGAAGGCAGTTGCCAATTTTTGGAGCTCTGTTGGCGAGTTCTATTTCTGCCTCCGGATGGTTAACAGCGGTTCTGTGGAGCGGTTTTGCGAGAATAGTTAATAATGAGATCATCATTTTAGGAAATGATGCGGAACTGGGTAGTGATATTGATCCGGAGAGCAGTTCAGTCCACTTGCTCTTTGGCCGCATCGGTTGAGGTTTGCTCTGTTCAGTTCAGCAGGACTTGAACCTGCGACCATTAGGTTAAAAGCCCAATGCTCTACCAACTGAGCTATACACCCGATTTTACAAGAGCAATAGAAGTGAGATGGGGAAAAGAGGTCTGAAATAAAAAGGGAATATGATTTATGTATGGATTCCGGTAAAATACCGGTACTCTATTCCATAAGAGCCTTGGTATGGAAACCTGCTAAGTGGTAACTTCCAAATTCAGAGAAACCCTGGAATTAAAAAAGGGCAATCCTGAGCCAAATCCGTGTTTTGAGAAAACAAGGGGTATCTACTTATTTATTCGGAGAGCGCCATTAATAGGATTCAGAAGTCGTACAAGCTATGGCGGAGCCGTTTACCAATGCACCCAGTTCTCCTCATATTTGATTCTTTTTTTCTATTGGAAAAATTCCTTTTGATCTAAGTGGAAGGATACAGGATTTTTTACTAGAAATTGCGCTCGCTATAAAATAAAAGTTTTAATTTGGGTTTTCCCGCAACTAAAGAAAAAGAAAATGGACAACCATAACTCAAAATGGAGTATTTCTTGACTACTTATACAACTCTTTGGGGTCCAAAGATACTCTAAAATACGGGGTTCGTTAATCGTGGAAATCACTCCGGGACCCCAAAACAGTGAGTAATAATCCACGAAACGGGCCAGAATCGGCCAAAACTGTCAGTGTTGATGACCGACACGTAAACGCATCCGGGGTTTGTTAATCTTGGAAATCACTCGGGGACCCCAAAACAGTGTGTAATAGTCCACGAAACGGACCAGAATGGGCCAAAACTGTGAGTGTTGATGACTGACACGTAAGCGCACCTTGGGGTTCAACAACTATGGAAATCGCTCTGGGACCCCCAAAATGGTGAGTAATAGTCCACGAAACGGGCCAGAATCGACAAAACCGCGAGTGTTGATGACCGACACGTAAACACACCCCAGGGTTTGTTAATCGTGGAAATTACTCCTGGACCACAAAGTAGTTAGTAACAGTCCACGAAACGGGTCAGAATTGGCCAAAATTGTGAGTGTTGTCGACGGACACGTAAACGCACCCCGGGGATCGTCACTCGTGGAAATCGCTCTGGGACCCCAAAACGATGAGTAATAGTCCACGAAATGGACCAGAATTGGCCAAAATTGTGATTGTTGATGACCGACACATAAACGCAACCCGGGGTTCGTCAATCGTGGAAATCACTTCGGGACCCCAAAACTCAGTAATAGTCCAAGAAACGGGCCAGAATCGACACAAACTGCGAGTCTTGGGGATGAACAACTATGGAAATCGCCCCGGGGCCCCAAAGTGGTGAGTAATTATCCACGAAACGGGTCATAATCGACAAAAACCATGAGTTTTGATGACCGAAACGTAAATGCACCCCAGGGTTCGTTAATCGTGGAAATCACTCCGGGAACCCAAAACAGTGAGTACTAGTCCATGAAATGGGCCAGAATCGGCCAAAACTGCGAGTGTTGATGACCGACACGTAAGCTCACCTTAGGGTTCAACAACTATGGAAATCGCTTCAGGACCCCACGGTTAGTAATAGTCCATGAAATGGGTCAGAATTGGCCAACACTGTGAGTGTTGACGACGGACACGTAAACGCACCCCTGGGATCGTCAATCATGGAAAATGATCTAGGACCCAAAACAGTGAGTAGTAGTGAATGAAACGGACTAGAATCGGCCAAAATTGTGAGTGTTGATGACCGGCACGTAAACGCACCCGGGGTTCGTCAATCGTGGAAATAACTTCGGGACCCCAAAACTGAGTAGTAGTCAATGTAACGTGCCAGAATCGGCCCAAACTGCGAGTCTTGACGACCAACACGTAAGCACACCTTGAGGTTTGACAACCATGGGAATCGCTTTGTGACCCCAAAACTGTGAGTAATAGTCCATGAAAGAGCGCAGAATTGGACAAACCTAGGATTATTGATGAACGATATATAAACGCACCCCGGGGTTCTTCAATCTTGGGGACCCCAAATTAGTGAGTACTAGTCCATGAAACTGGCAGAATCGGCCAAAACTGCGAGTAATAGTCCATGAAATGGGTCAGAATCGACAAAAACCGCGAGTGTTGATGACTAACACGTAAACGCACCCCAGGGTTCGTTAATCATGAAAATCACTCCGGGACCCCAAAACAGTGAGTAATAGTCCACGAAACAGGGCAGAATGGGCCAAAACGATGAGTGTTGATGACCGACATGTAAACGCACGTCGGGGTTCGTTAATCGTGGAAATCACTTCGGGACCCCAAAACAGTGAGTAATAATCCACGAAACGGGCCAGAATCGGCCAAAACTGTGAATGTTGATGACCGACACTTAAACGCATCCGGGGGTTCGTTAATCCTGGAAATCACTCTGGGACCCCAAAACAGTGTGTAATAGTCCACGAAACGGACATAAACGGGCCAAAACTGTGAGTGTTGATGACCGACACGTAAGCGCACCTTGGGGTTCAACAACTATGGAAATCGCTCTGGGACCCCCAAAATGGTGAGTAATAGTCCATGAAACGGGCCAGAATCGACAAAACCGCGAGTGTTGATGACCGACACGTAAACGCACCCCAGGGTTTGTTAATCGTGGAAATTACTCCTGGACCACAAAGTAGTGAGTAATAGTGTCACGCCCAATATGCGACCCTATCCAAAATGAACTCGACGGTCCCACCAAGGATAGACCCGCATATTGAAACGCTTTTGCAAGGTGGATATCATTACATCAACATTACATAATAGATGGGGATACATACATAAGGCACAAACGCCACAAGAATACATCAACAACATATACAAGACCAACATCCGACTACGGATGAAATGTAAACAGAAACTCAAACGACATCCACCCTGCTAGCCCAGGCTGCCGACCTGGAACCTAACCCCTGATCGAAGAAGAAGCAGAAAAAGAACTCCAACACAAGCAAACATCGCTCTCGCATCATGATCATCGCGAAACCTGTACCTGCAACTGGTGGTGTAGTAATCTGTGAGCCACGAGGACTCAAAGAATCCCATTACCATGGGTATCAAGACTAGCAAAGCTTAATGGGAAAGGAAGGGATAAAGTGGGTGAGGGCTGCAGCAGCGACTAAGCATGATATGGTGGCTAACATAATGCAAATGAGAGCGAGAAGAAAACAAAGGAACGGTCGTCAACTAGTAATGATCAAGAAGTGATCCTAAACTCCTACTTACGCCGACATAACCCGTAAAACCGTGTTCTCCTCTCGATCAACCCCGAAAAGAGACACTCACGGTTACGCATACACGGTTGGTGTATTTTAGAAGAGTTTGCTTCAAGTTTACTACAACCGGATATTAACAAATTCCCATCTGCCACATAACCGCTGGCACGGCTTTCGAAAGTTTATACCCTGCAGGGTGTCCCAACTTAGCCCATGATAAGCTCTCGCGATCAACGAAGGATATTCCTTCTCCCCGGGAAGACCCGATCAGTCTCGGAATCCCGGCTACAAGACATTTCGACAGCAATAAAACAAGACCAGCAAAGACCGCCCGATGCGCCGACAATCTCGATAGGAGCTGCACATATCTCGTTCTCAGGGCAACATCGGATAAGCGAAGCGTACAGGAACCGACGTAACCCATGTTGCCAAGGGATGGTCCCGCACGGTGCTCTAGTTTGGACCAACACTTAGACAAGCATTGGCCCGGGGCTGAATAAAGATGACCCCTGGGTTAATTACTCCCAAGGGAAATGTAGGTGGTGGTGAGGCAAATGGAAAACCAATGTTGGGCCTTGCTGGAGGAGTCTTATTCAAAGCAAACTGTCAAGGGGGTCCCATAAATCACCCGACCGCGTTAGGGACGCAAAATCCGGGAACATAATACCGATATGACGGAAACTAGGGCGGCAAGAGTGGAACAAAACACTGTGCATAAGGCCGAGCCTTCCACCCTCTACCAAGTATATAGATGCATTAATAATATAAGATATATTGTGATATCCCAACAAGTAAGCATGTTCCAACAAGGAACAACATCTCCATGTTCCAACAAGGAACAAACTTCATCTTCACCTGCAACTAACAACGCTATAAGAGGGGCTGAGCAAAGCGGTAACATAGCCAAACAATGGTTTGCTAGGAAGGGTGCAAAAGGTTAGAGGTCGACATGGCAATTTGGGATGGCTTGAGGAACAAGTGATAGGTAGCGCAAAGACATAGCGATAGAACGAAACAACTAGCATAGCAATGATAGTAGTGAGATCCAGTGGTAGCGGTCATCTTGCCTGAAATCCCACTAGGAAGAAGAACGAGTCCATGAAGAAGACGAACGGATGAAGCCGAACCAAGCGTGAGACGAATCTAATCCTCACGATCATCGCAACTAAACAGAACTAACAAGAAGAAGCACACAACATGGTAAACACACCACACATGAACAAGGCATGATGCACAACAAGCATGATGCACGACAAAGGCTACATGAAGCTACTCATGGCAAGAGATGATGCAAACACGAGCAACACAACAAAGCAAGTTTAAATGAGGCCGGAAACAACATATAACAATTCCGGTAAGTCCTCATATGCATATTTCGAAATTGGTCCAAATCTGAATAACTTTATGTTCAAGTTGTTAAACAGAAATTTAATATGCACCACGATGATCTACACGAAATTCTAGTCAAGTTACATATAAAGTTCATTTAATTCGGAGCTACGGCCTAGAAGATATGAGCAAAACAAGTTAAACATGGCATTGATGCAAAATGCATACAAACATCAAGCAAACACCTCAAAACAAGGATGCAACATGATAATATGAAGCTACATGCAAAATCAAGCAAGTTTCATATAGATCACACTCAAAACGGAGCAACGGTTCATCACATACACCCTATACAAGTCATGACAACAATCTGTCCAAAACAGCAACTAGGCATATTGCAAGCATCATAACAATAAGCTACAGCACCTCAACATGATAACAAAAGGCATGGGCATGAAGTACAGGTAAAGCATGACAAAACATGAACACTGAGCTATCTCCAGAAACAACTAGAACATGCTCAAACACACATGGCAAGATTGCAAATAATAACAGTTTCAGGCTTTGCAGAAATGACATCAGGTTGCAATGTTTAGAGCTATCAAACAACATGTTACAGGAACTTATCATGGCAAACAAAGGCATGGCATGAATCTACTAAATGCATAGAACAAAAGTCCTGTACTGACCATAAGCCAAAAAGGATCAGAAAATATGATGGCACCCATGTAAACATAGCAAGTTATATTACAGATTCATACATGGCAGAAACAACGATAAGTAGGCATGTTGGTGAGCTTGAACCACTCACCACAGAGAAATACATGGCATGGCAAGGCAACCAACAGTAAGAAGACATGGCATAGAACCTATACATTGCAAGAACAACATCATAGCATGCTTGGATCAACTACAACAACCTTGGCAAAATTGAATAATATGTAAACAATCTGCCAGTAAACATTTTATAGCAAAAGTAGAGCTTGATTGACTCAAGCTATGGCACTCCATAATTGCAAAAAAGGGCATGGATGGATAGAGCATAACCATATGTTCAAAACATCCTTACTGAAGTATCTCAAAATAAGCATGGATCTCTCGGTAACAGCAAGTTAACATGGCATAAAAATATCAGCAAAACAGGGGCTGAAATCAGCAACATCATGAAGCCTAGTTTGCATGCTTGTGCTAGTCACCACAGAGATCAAAAAAATACATGGGATACACTCCTGTAAATATGGCATGGCATGTTACAAAACACATGGAGGACTCAAGACCATAGGATGCACACATTAATCATGGAAAAAATGACAAAAGTGCATGTTCTGTTAAGAAACAGAAACTAACATCACATAGCCCTCTTCTAACAGCATTTCGGGCACCAAGATGAGCTCAAATGACAATGATGCTATGATATGAAATGATGTACGCGTCGGGGCGAACAATTTGACATATTACACGCGCAAAAAGGAGCTACGGATACAAAGATATGATGCGATGAAAATGCACGAAAATGATGAAGACGCTCGGGACTTGGTGGATAACGGGAGGGAGAAGAAGTCAACCGAGGCACGCGAACCGAGGCGGCGGCGGATCTCGCCGGATCCGCGGCGCCGGTGGCCGGAGTTGGACGGGGACGAGCCGGAGGGGCTCGGGGCCACGGCGGAGGGGAGCTCCGGCGACGGGGCCTCTCCCCGACCGGATCCGGCCGCGTGAGGCGCGGAGGCGGTTGAGGCGGGGCGGCCCTGCCCGGCGAGGGCCGGCGAAGGGGCCAAGGCGGCGGCGCGCGGTGGCGATGGGTGGCGCGCGGCGGCACACAGTGAGGCGGCGGCGCGACCGAGGAGGAGCGGGAGGCGGCGACTGGCTCGGAGCCTCCTCGGGCCAAGGGCCGCAGCTGGGCTGGGCGGCAGTGGGCCTCGCCATGGGACAGGTGGCAGGACGGGAGTGGGCGCAGGGAAGTGTCCGCGCCGACGGACAATGTCCGCGCACGAGGACGAAGGGGACTAGGGTTAGGGGAATAGACTCAATTGGGAAGGGAAGGCATATATATAGGTAGAGGGAGCTAGGAGAGTCCAAATGAGGTGCGGTTACCACACGATCGTGGATCGAACGACCGAGAGCATGGAGAGGAGTTTGCTGGGTTTTGGGCCACTTTGGAAGAGGTGTTGGGCTGCAAAGAGAAGGAGGCTTTACGGTTACCCGGTTAACCGTTGGAGTACCAAACGACCTCCAAATGGCACGAAACTTGACAGGCGGTCTACCCGTGCTATACCAAGGCCGCTTGACAAACCTCATTCCATTCCGAGACCGTTTAACACCCGCACATGAAAAGAGGTAAAAGGGGGCGCCGGGGAGCATAGGAGTGCCGGATTGCAAAACGGACAACAGGGAAAATGCTCGGATGCATGAGACGAACATGTATGCAAAATGAAATGCACATGATGACATGATATGAAATGCAGATGATGACATGGCAAAATGCAACACGCGAGCACATGAAAAGGCAACAACGACGAATAACTGACGGACACCTGGCGCATCGAATCCGGGGCGTTACAAATAGTCCACGAAACGGGTCAGAATTGGCCAAAATTGTGAGTGTTGTCGACGGACACGTAAACGCACCCCGGGGATCGTCACTCGTGGAAATCGTTCTGGGACCCCAAAACGATGAGTAAAAGTCCACGAAATGGACCAGAATTGGCCAAAATTGTTATTGTTGATGACCGACACATAAACGCAACCCGGGGTTCGTCAATCATGGAAATCACTTCGGGACCCCAAAACTCAGTAATAGTCAAAGAACCGTGCCATTATCGGCACAAACTGCGAGTCTTGGGGATCAACAACTATGGAAATCGCTCCGGGGCCCCAAAACGGTGAGTAATTATCCACGAAACGGGTCAGAATCGAAAAAAACCACGAATTTTGATGACCGAAACGTAAACGCACCCCGGGGTTCGTTAATCGTGGAAATCACTCCGGGAACCCAAAACAGTGAGTACTAGTCCATGAAATGGGCCAGAATCGGCCAAAACTGCGAGTGTTGATGACCGACACGTAAGCTCACCTCAGGGTTCAACAACTATGGAAATCGCTTCATGACCCCACGGTTAGTAATAGTCCATGAAATGGGTCAGAATTGGCCAACACTGTGAGTGTTGACGACGGACACGTAAACGCACCCCTGGGATCGTCAATCATGGAAAATGATCTAGGACCCAAGACAGTGAGTAGTAGTGCATGAAACGGACCAGAATCAGCCAAAATTGTGAGTGCTGATGACCGACACATAAACGCACCCCGGGGTTCGTCAATCGTGGAAATAACTTCGGGACCCCAAAACTGAGTAGTAGTCAATGTAACGGGCCACAATCGGCCAAAACTGCGAGTCTTGACGACCAACACGTAAGCACACCTTGGGGTTCGACAACCATGGAAATCGCTTTGGGACCCCAAATCCATGAGTAATAGTCCATGAAAGAGCCCAGAATCGGACAAACCTAGGATTATTGATGAACGATATATAAACGCACCCCGGGGTTCTTCAATCATGGAAATCGCCCACGGACCCCAAATCAGTGAGTAATAGTCCATGAACTCGCAGAATCGGCCAAAATCATGTAGTAATAGTCCATGAAATGGGTCAGAATCGACAAAAACCGCGTAGTGTTGATGAATAATATGTAAACGCACGAGGGTTCGTTAATCATGAAAATCACCCGGACCCCAAAACAGTGAGTAATAGTCCACGAAAACAGGTAGAATGGGCCAAAACGATGAGTGTTGATGACCGACATGTAAACGCACGCCGGGGTTCGTTAATCATGGAAATCACTCCGGGACCCCAAAACAGTGAGTAATAATCCACGAAACGGGCCAGAATCGGCCAAAACTGTGAGTGTTGATGACCGACACGTAAACGCATCCGGGGGTTCGTTAATCTTGGTAATCACTCTGGGACCCCAAAACAGTGTGTAATAGTCCACGAAACGGACAAGAATGGGCCAAATTTGTGAGTGTTGATGACCGACACGTAAGCGCACCTTGGGGTTCAAAATCTATGGAAATCTCTCTGGGACCCCCAAAATGGTGAGTAATAGTCCATGAAACGGGCCAGAATCGACAAAACCGCGAGTGTTGATGACCGACACGTAAACGCACCCCAGGGTTTGTTAATCGTGGAAATTACTCCTGGACCACAAAGTAGTGAGTAATAGTCCACGAAACGGGTCAGAATTGGCCAAAATTGTGAGTGTTGTCGACGGACACGTAAACGCACCCCGGGGATCGTCACTCGTGGAAATCGCTCTGGGACCCCAAAACGATGAGTAATAGTCCATGAAACGGACCAGAATTGGCCAAAATTGTGATTGTTGATGACCGACACATAAACGCAACCCGGGGTTCGTCAATCATGGAAATCACTTCGGGACCCCAAAACTCAGTAATAGTCCAAGAAACGGGCCAGAATCGGCACAAACTGCGAGTCTTGGGGATCAACAAGTATGGAAATCGCTCCGGGGCCCCAAAACGGTGAGTAATTATCCATGAAACGGGCCAGAATCGACAAAAACCACGAATTTTGATGACGTAAACGCACCCCGGGGTTCGTTAATCGTGGAAATCACTCCGGGAACCCAAAACAGTGAGTACTAGTCCATGAAATGGGCCAGAATCGGCCAAAACTGCGAGTGTTGATGACCGACACGTAAGCTCACCTTAGGGTTCAACAACTATGGAAATCGCTTCAGGACCCCACGGTTAGTAATAGTCCATGAAATGGGTCAGAATTGGCCAACACTGTGAGTGTTGAAGACGGACACGTAAACGCAACTCGGGATCGTCAATCGTGGAAAATGATCTAGGATCCAAAACAGTGAGTAGTAGTGCATGAAACGGACCAGAATCAGCCAAAATTGTGAGTGTTGATGACCGACACATAAACGGACCCGGGGTTCGTCAATCGTGGAAATAACTTCGGGACCCCAAAACTGAGTAGAAGTCAATGTAACGGGCCACAATCGGCCTAATCTGCGAGTCTTGACGACCAACACGTAAGCACATCTTGGGGTTCGACAACCATGGAAATCGCTTTGGGACCCCAAAACCATGAGTAATAGTCCATGAAAGAGCCCATAATCGGACAAACCTAGGATTATTGATGAACGATATATAAACGCACCCCGGGGTTCTTCAATCATGGAAATCGCCCACGGACCCCAAATCAATGAGTAATAGTCCATGAAATCGCGTAATCGCCAAAATCATGTAGTAATAGTCCATGAAATGGGTCAATCGACAAAAACCGCGAAAGTGTTGATGAATAACATGTAAACGCACCCTAGGGTTCGTTAATCATGAAAATCACCCGGGACCCCAAAATGCGAGTAATAGTCCATGAAATGGGTCAGAATGGGCCAAAACGATGAGTGTTGATGACCGACATGTAAACGCACCCCGGGGTTCGTTAATCGTGGAAATCACTCCGGGACCCCAAAACAGTGAGTAATAGTCCATGAAACGGGCCAGAATCAGCCAAAACTGTGAGTGTTGATGACCGACACGTAAACGCACCCCGGGGTTCGTTAATCGTGTAAATCATTACGGGACCCCAAAACAGTGAGTAATAGTCCATGAAACGGGCCAGAATCGGCCAAAGCTGCGAGTGTTGAAGACCAACACGTAAGCACACCTTGGGGTTCAACAACCATGGAAATCGCTTTGGGACCCCAAAATAGTGAGTAATAGTCCATGAAAGAGCCCAGAATCGACAAACCTAGGAATATTGATGAACGATATATAAACGCACCCCGGGGATCTTAAATCATGGAAATCACACACGGACCCCAAAACAATGAGTAATAGTCCATGAAACCGAAGAATCGCCAAAACTAGAGTAATAGTCCATGAAATGTGTCGAATCGACAAAACTGCGAGTGTTGATGAATAACATGTAAACGCACCCGAGGGTTCGTTAATCATGAAAATCACTCCGGGAAACCCAAAACAGTGAGTAATAGTCCACGAAACGGACCAGAATTGGTCAAAATTGTGATTGTTGATGACCGACACATAAACGCAACCCGGGGTTCGTCAATCATGGAAATCACTTCGGGACCCCAAAACTCAGTAATAGTCCAAGAAACGGGCCAGAATCGGCACAAACTGCGAGTCTTGGGGATCAACAACTATGGAAATCGCTCTGGGGCCCAAAAACAGTGAGTAATTATCCACGAAACGGGCCAGAATCGACAAAAACCACGAATTTTGATGACGTAAACGCACCCCGGGGTTCGTTAATCGTGGAAATCACTCCGGGAACCCAAAACAGTGAGTACTAGTCCATGAAATGGGCCAGAATCGGCCAAAACTGCGAGTGTTGATGACCGACACGTAAGCTCACCTTAGGGTTCAACAACTATGGAAATCGCTTCAGGACCCCACGGTTAGTAATAGTCCATGAAATGGGTCAGAATTGGCCAACACTGTGAGTGTTGACGACGGACACGTAAACGCAACCCTGGGATCGTCAATCGTGGAAAATGATCTAGGATCCAAAACAGTGAGTAGTAGTGCATGAAACGGACCAGAATCAGCCAAAATTGTGAGTGCTGATGACCGACACATAAACGCACCCCGGGGTTCGTCAATCGTGGAAATAACTTCGGGACCCCAAAACTGAGTAGTAGTCAATGTAACGGGCCAGAATCGGCCCAAACTGCGAGTCTTGACGACCAACACGTAAGCACACCTTGGGGTTCGACAACCATGGAAATCGCTTTGGGACCCCAAAACATGAGTAATAGTCCATGAAAGAGCCCAGAATCGGACAAACCTAGGATTATTGATGAACGATATATAAACGCACCCCGGGGTTCTTCAATCATGGAAATCGCCCACGGACCCCAAATCAATGATTAATAGTCCATGAAATCGAAGAATCGGCCAAAACTGCGAGTAATAGTCCATGAAATGTGTCAGAATCGACAAAAACCGCGAGTGTTGATGAATAACATGTAAACGCACCCGAGGTTTCGTTAATCATGAAAATCACCCGGAAACCCAAAACAGTGAGTAATAGTCCACTAAACGGACCAGAATTGGTCAAAATTGTGATTGTTGATGACCGACACATAAACGCAACCCGGGTTCGGCTAATCATGGAAATCACCGGGACCCCAAAACTCAGTAATAGTCCAAGAAACGGGCCAGAATCGCACAAATCATGTAGTCTTGGGGATCAACAACTATGGAAATCGCCTGGGGCCCAAAAATGGTGAGTAATTATGCACAAAACAGGTCAGAATCGACAAAAACCACGAATTTTGATGACCGAAACGTAAACGCACCCCGGGGTTCGTTAATCGTGGAAATCACTCCGGGAACCCAAAACAGTGAGTACTAGTCCATGAAATGGGCCAGAATCGGCCAAAACTGCGAGTGTTGATGACCGACACGTAAGCTCACCTTAGGGTTCAACAACTATGGAAATCGCTTCAGGACCCCACGGTTAGTAATAGTCCATGAAATGGGTCAGAATTGGCCAACACTGTGAGTGTTGACGACGGACACGTAAACGCAACCCTGGGATCTTCAATCGTGGAAAATGATCTAGGATCCAAAACTGTGAGTAGTAGTGCATAAAACGGACAAGAATCAGCCAAAATTGTGAGTGCTGATGACCGACACATAAACGCACCCTGGGGTTCGTCAATCGTGGAAATAACTTCGGGACCCCAAAACTGAGTAGTAGTCAATGTAACGGGCCACAATCGGCCTAATCATGAAGTCTTGGCGACCAACACGTAATCACAACTTGTGGTTCGACAACCATGGAAATCGCTTTGGGACCCCAAAACCATGAGTAATAGTCCATGAAAGAGCCCAGAATCGGACAAACCTAGGATTATTGATGAACGATATATAAACGCACCCCGGGGTTCTTCAATCATGGAAATCGCCCACGGACCCAGAATCAATGAGTAATAGTCCATGAAACTGGCAGAATCGGCCAAAACTGCGAGTAATAGTCCATGAAATGTGTCAGAATCGACAAAAACCGCGAGTGTTGATGAATAACATGTAAACGCACCCGAGGGTTCGTTAATCATGAAAATCACTCCGGGAAACCCAAAACAGTGAGTAATAGTCCACGAAACGGACCAGAATTGGTCAAAATTGTGATTGTTGATGACCGACACATAAACGCAACCCGGGGTTCGTCAATCATGGAAATCACTTCCGGACCCCAAAACTCAGTAATAGTCCAAGAAACGGGCCAGAATCGGCACAAACTGCGAGTCTTGGGGATCAACAACTATGGAAATCGCTCTGGGGCCCGAAAACAGTGAGTAATTATCCATGAAACGGGTCGGAATCGACAAAAACCACGTAATTTTGATGATCAAACGTAAACGCACTTCGGGTTCGTTAATCGTGGAAATCACTCCGGAACCCAAAACGGTGAGTACTAGTCCATGAAATGGGCCAGTAATCGCCAAAATCATGAAAGTGTTGATGACCGACACGTAAGCTCACCTTAGGGTTCAACAACTATGGAAATCGCTTCAGGACCCCACGGTTAGTAATAGTCCATGAAATGGGTCAGAATTGGCCAACACTGTGAGTGTTGACGACGGACACGTAAAGGCAACCTCGGGATCGCTAATCGTGGAAAATGATCTAGGATCCAAAACAGTGAGTAGTAGTGCATGAAACGGACCGTAATCAGCCAAAATTGTGAGTGTTGATGACCGACACATAAACGCACCCGGGGTTCGGCTAATCGTGGAAATAACTTCGGGATCCCAAAACTGAGTAGAAGTCAATGTAACGGGCCACAATCGGCCTAATCTCCGAGTCTTGACGACCAACACGTAAGCACACCTTGGGGTTCGACAACCATGGAAATCGCTTTGGGACCCCAAAACCGTGAGTAATAGTCCTTGAAAGAGCCCAGAATCAGACAAACCTAGGATTATTGATGAACGATATATAAACGCACCCCGGGGTTCTTCAATCATGGAAATCGCCCACGGACCCCAAATCAATGAGTAATAGTCCATGAAACTGGAAGAATCGGCCAAAACTACAAGTAATAGTCCATGAAATGTGTCAGAATCGACAAAAACCGCGAGTGTTGATGAATAACATGTAAACGCACCCGAGGGTTCGTTAATCATGAAAATCACTCCGGGAAACCCAAAACAGTGAGTAATAGTCCACGAAACGGACCAGAATTGGTCAAAATTGTGATTGTTGATGACCGACACATAAACGCAACCCGGGGTTCGTCAATCATGGAAATCACTTCGGGACCCCAAAACTCAGTAATAGTCCAAGAAACGGGCCAGAATCGGCACAAACTGCGAGTCTTGGGGATCAACAACTATGGAAATCGCTCTGGGGCCCGAAAACAGTGAGTAATTATCCACGAAACGGGTCAAAATCGACAAAAACCACGAATTTTGATGACCGAAACGTAAACGCACTCCGGGGTTCGTTAATCGTGGAAATCACTCCGGGAACCCAAAACAGTGAGTACTAGTCCATGAAATGGGCCAGAATCGGCCAAAATTGCGAGTGTTGATGACCGACACGTAAGCTCACCTTAGGGTTCAACAACTGTGGAAATCGCTTCAGGACCCCACGGTTAGTAATAGTCCATGAAATGGGTCAGAATTGGCCAACACTGTGAGTGTTGACGACGGACACGTAAACGCACCCCTGGGATCGTAAATCATGGAAAATGATCTAGGACCCAAGACAGTGAGTAGTAGTGCATGAAACGGACCAGAATCGGCCAAAATTGTGAGTGCTGACCACCGACACGTAAACGCACCCCGGAGTTCGTCAATCGTGGAAATAACTTCGGGACCCCAAAACTGAGTAGTAGTCAATGTAACGGGCCGTAATCGCCCAAATCGCGAGTCTTGACGACCAACACGTAAGCACATCTTGGGGTTCGACAACCATGGAAATCGCTTTGGGACCCCAAAACCATGAGTAATAGTCCATGAAAGAGCCCAGAATCGGACAAACCTAGGATTATTGATGAACGATATATAAACGCACTCGGGTTCTTCAATCATGGAAATCGCCCACGGACCCCAAATCAATGAGTAATAGTCCATGAAATCGGCAGAATCGCCAAAACTGCAAGTAATAGTCCATGAAATGTGTCAATCGACAAAAACCGCGAAAGTGTTGATGAATAACATGTAAACGCACCCGAGGGTTCGTTAATCATGAAAATCACCCGGAAACCCAAAACAGTGAGTAATAGTCCACTAAACGGACCAGAATTGGTCAAAATTGTGATTGTTGATGACCGACACATAAACGCAACCCGGGTTCGCCAATCATGGAAATCACCGGGACCCCAAAACTCAGTAATAGTCCAAGAAACGGGCCGTAATCGGCACAAATCATGTAGTCTTGGGGATCAACAACTATGGAAATCGCCTGGGGCCCAAAAAACAGTGAGTAATTATCCACGAAACGGGTCGAATCGACAAAAACCACGTAATTTTGATGATCAAACGTAAACGCACTCGGGTTCGTTAATCGTGGAAATCACTCCGAACCCAAAACAAAGTGAGTACTAGTCCATGAAATGGGCCGTAATCGCCAAAACTGCGAGTGTTGATGACCGACACGTAAGCTCACCTTAGGGTTCAACAACTATAGAAATCGCTTCAGGACCCCACGGTTAGTAATAGTCCATGAAATGGGTCAGAATTGGCCAACGCTGTGAGTGTTGACGACGGACACGTAAAGGCAACCTCGGGATCGCTAATCGTGGAAAATGATCTAGGATCCAAAACAGTGAGTAGTAGTGCATGAAACGGACCAGAATCAGCCAAAATTGTGAGTGTTGATGACCGACACATAAACGCACTTCGGGTTCGCTAATCGTGGAAATAACTTCGGGACCCCAAAACTGAGTAGTAGTCAATGTAACGGGCCGTAATCGCCCAAATCATGTAGTCTTGACGACCAACACGTAAGCACACCTTGGGGTTCGACAACCATGGAAATCGCTGGGGACCCCAAAACCATGAGTAATAGTCCATGAAAGAGCCTTAATCGGACAAACCTAGGATTATTGATGAACGATATATAAACGCACCCCG
This sequence comes from Aegilops bicornis, assembly GCA_021605145.1. Classification (NCBI taxonomy): domain Eukaryota; kingdom Viridiplantae; phylum Streptophyta; class Magnoliopsida; order Poales; family Poaceae; genus Aegilops; species Aegilops bicornis. The sequence continues at coordinate 12,796,626 of CM038672.1, forward strand.
GGTTCTTCAATCATGGAAATCGCCCACGGACCCCAAATCAATGAGTAATAGTCCATGAAACCGAAGAATCGCCAAAACTACAAGTAATAGTCCATGAAATGTGTCGTAATCGACAAAACCGCGAAAAGTTGATGAATAACATGTAAACGCACCCCAGGGTTCGTTAATCATGAAAATCACTCCGGAAACCCAAAACAAAGTGAGTAATAGTCCACAAACGGACCAGAATTGGCCAAAATTGTGATTGTTGATGACCGACACATAAACGCAACCCGGGTTCGTCAATCATGGAAATCACTTCGGGACCCCAAAACTCAGTAATAGTCCAAGAAACGGGCCAGAATCGGCACAAACTGCGAGTCTTGGGGATCAACAACTATGGAAATCGCTCTGGGGCCCGAAAACAGTGAGTAATTATCCACGAAACGGGTCAGAATCGACAAAAACCACGAATTTTGATGACCGAAACGTAAACGCACCCCGGGGTTCGTTAATCGTGGAAATCACTCCGGGAACCCAAAACAATGAGTACTAGTCCATGAAATGGGCCAGAATCGGCCAAAACTGCGAGTGTTGATGACCGACACGTAAGCTCACCTTAGGGTTCAACAACTATGGAAATCGCTTCAGGACCCCACGGTTAGTAATAGTCCATGAAATGGGTCAGAATTGGCCAACACTGTGAGTGTTGACGACGGACACGTAAACGCAACCCCGGATCGCTAATCGTGGAAAATGATCTAGGATCCAAAACAGTGAGTAGTAGTGCATGAAACGGACCAGAATCAGCCTAAATTGTGAGTGCTGATGACCGACACATAAACGCACCCCGGGGTTCGTCAATCGTGGAAATAACTTCGGGACCCCAAAACTGAGTAGAAGTCAATGTAACGGGCCACAATCGGCCTAATCTCCGAGTCTTGACGACCAACACGTAAGCACACCTTGGGGTTCGACAACCATGGAAATCGCTTTGGGACCCCAAAACCATGAGTAATAGTCCATGAAAGAGCCCAGAATCGGACAAACCTAGGATTATTGATGAACGATATATAAACGCACTCGGGTTCTTCAATCATGGAAATCGCCCACGGACCCCAAATCAATGAGTAATAGTCCATGAAACCGCGTAATCGGCCAAAACTACAAGTAATAGTCCATGAAATGTGTAAGAATCAACAAAAACCTCGAGTGTTGATGAATAACATGTAAACGCACACGAGGGTTCGTTAATAATGAAAATCACACCCGTAAAACCAAAACAGTGAGTAATAGTCCACGAAACCGACCAGAATTGGTCAAATTTGTGATTGTTGATGACCGACAACTAAACCCAACCCGGGGTTCGTTACTTGTGGAAATCACTCCGGGACCCCAAAACTCAGTAATAGTCCAAGAAACGGGCCGTAATCGGCACAAATCGCGTAGTCTTGGGGATCAACAACTATGGAAATCGCCTGGGCCCAAAACAGTGAGTAATTATCCACGAAACGGGTCAGAATCAGAAAAAACCACGAATTTTGATGACCGAAACGTAAACGCACTCCGGGGTTCGTTAATCGTGGAAATCACTCCGGGAACCCAAAACAGTGAGTACTAGTCCATGAAATGGGCCAGAATCGGCCAAAACTGCGAGTGTTGATGACCGACACGTAAGCTCACCTTAGGGTTCAACAACTATGGAAATCGCTTCAGGACCCCACGGTTAGTAATAGTCCATGAAATGGGTCAGAATTGGCCAACACTGTGAGTGTTGACGACGGACACGTAAACGCAACCCCGGGATCGCTAATCGTGGAAAATGATCTAGGATCCACAACGGTGAGTAGTAGTGCATGAAACGGACCAGAATCAGCCAAAATTGTGAGTGCTGATGACCGACACATAAACGCACCCCGGGGTTCGTCAATCGTGGAAATAACTTCGGGACCCCAAAACTGAGTAGTAGTCAATGTAACGGGCCAGAATCGGCCCAAACTGCGAGTCTTGACGACCAACACGTAAGCACACCTTGGGGTTCGACAACCATGGAAATCGCTTTGGGACCCCAAAACCATGAGTAATAGTCCATGAAAGAGCCCAGAATCGGACAAACCTAGGATTATTGATGAACGATATATAAACGCACCCTGGGGTTCTTCAATCATGGAAATCGCCCACGGACCCCAAATCAGTGAGTAATAGTCCATCAAATCGCGTAATCGCCAAAATCAAGTAATAGTCCATGAAATGTGTCGAATCGACAAAAACCGCGAAAAGTTGATGAATAACATGTAAACGCACCCCAGGGTTCGTTAATCCTGGAAATCACTGCGGGACCCCAAAACAGTGAGTAATAGTCCACGAAACGGACCAGAATTGGTCAAAATTGTGATTGTTGATGACCGACACATAAACGCAACCCGGGGTTCGTCAATCATGGAAATCACAACGGGACCCCAAAACACAGTAATAGTCCAAGAAACGGGAAAGAATCGTCACAAATCATGTAGTCTTGGGGATCAACAACTATGGAAATCGCTCTGGGGCCCGAAAACAGTAAGTAATTATCCACGAAACGGGTCAAAATCGACAAAAACCACGAATTTTGATGACCGAAACGTAAACGCACTCCGGGGTTCGTTAATCGTGGAAATCACTCAGGGAACCCAAAACAGTGAGTACTAGTACATGAAATTGTCCAGAATAGGACAAAACTGCGAGTGTTGATGACCGAAAAGTAATCTCACCAAAGGGTTCAACAACTATGGAAATCGCCAGACCCCACGGTTAGTAATAGTCCATGAAATGGGTCAGAATTGGCCAACGCTGTGAGTGTTGACGACGGACACGTAAAGGCAACCCTGGGATCGTCAATCGTGGAAAATGATCTAGGATCCAAAACAGTGAGTAGTAGTGCATGAAACGGACCAGAATCAGCCAAAATTGTGAGTGCTGATGACCGACACATAAACGCACCCCGGGGTTCGTTAATCGTGGAAATAACTTCGGGACCCCAAAACTGAGTAGTAGTCAATGTAACGGGCCAGAATCGGCCCAAATTACAAGTCTTGACGACCAACACGTAAGCACACCTTGGGGTTCGAGAACCATGGAAATCGCTGGGGACCCCAAAACCATGAGTAATAGTCCATGAAAGAGCCCAGAATCGTACAAACCTAGGATTATTGATGTAAGATATATACACGCACCCCGGGGTTCTTCAATCATGGAAATCGACCACGGTACCAGAATCATTGAGTAATAGTCCATGAAATCGAAGAATCGACCAAAACTGCGAGTAATAGTCCATGAAATGTGTCAGAATCGACAAAAACCGCGAGTGTTGATGAATAACATGTAAACGCACCCGAGGGTTCGTTAATCATGAAAATCACTCCGGGAAACCCAAAACAGTGAGTAATAGTCCACCTAAACGGACCAGAATTGGTCAAAATTGTGATTGTTGATGACCGACACATAAACGCAACCCGGGTTCACAATCATGGAAATCACCGGGACCCCAAAACTCAGTAATAGTCCAAGAAACGGGCCGTAATCGGCACAAATCATGTAGTCTTGGGGATCAACAACTATGGAAATCGCCTGGGGCCCAAAAAAAGTGAGTAATTATCCACTAAACGGGTCGTAATCGACAAAAACCACGAATTTTGATGATCAAACGTAAACGCACCCCGGGTTCGTTAATCGTGGAAATCACCCGAACCCAAAACAAAGGAGTAATAGTCCATGAAATGGGCCAGAATCGACAAAACCGCGAGTGTTGATGACCGACACGTAAGCTCACCTTAGGGTTCAACAACTATGGAAATCGCTTCAGGACCCCACGGTTAGTAATAGTCCATGAAATGGGTCAGAATTGGCCAACACTGTGAGTGTTGACGACGGACACGTAAAGGCAACCCTGGGATCGTCAATCGTGGAAAATGATCTAGGATCCAAAACAGTGAGTAGTAGTGCATGAAACGGACCAGAATCAGCCAAAATTGTGAGTGCTGATGACCGACACATAAACGCACCCCGGGGTTCGTCAATCATGGAAATAACTTCGGGATCCCAAAACTGAGTAGAAGTCAATGTAACGGGCCACAATCGGCCTAATCTCCGAGTCTTGACGACCAACACGTAAGCACACCTTGGGGTTCGACAACCATGGAAATCGCTGGGGACCCCAAAACCATGAGTAATAGTCCATGAAAGAGCCTAATCGGACAAACCTAGGATTATTGATGAACGATATATAAACGCACCCCGGGGTACTTCAATCATGGAAATCGCCCACGGACCCAGACTCAATGAGTAATACTCCAAGAACCGGAAGAATCGCCAAAACTACAAGTAATAGTCCATGAAATGTGTCGAATCGACAAAAACCGCGAAAGTGTTGATGAATAACATGTAAACGCACCCGAGGGTTCGTTAATCATGAAAATCACTCCGGGAAACCCAAAACAGTGAGTAATAGTCCACGAAACGGACCAGAATTGGTCAAAATTGTGATTGTTGATGACCGACACATAAACGCAACCCGGGGTTCGTCAATCATGGAAATCACTTCGGGACCCCAAAACTCAGTAATAGTCCAAGAAACGGGCCAGAATCGGCACAAACTGCGAGTCTTGGGGATCAACAACTATGGAAATCGCTCTGGGGCCCGAAAACAGTGAGTAATTATCCACGAAACGGGTCAGAATCGACAAAAAACACGAAATTTTATGAACGAAACGTAAACGCACCCCCGGGTTCGTTAATCGTGGAAATCACTCCGGGAACCCAAAACAGTGAGTACTAGTCCATGAAATGGGCCAGAATCGGCCAAAACTGCGAGTGTTGATGACCGACACGTAAGCTCACCTTAGGGTTCAACAACTATAGAAATCGCTTCAGGACCCCACGGTTAGTAATAGTCCATGAAATGGGTCAGAATTGGCCAACGCTGTGAGTGTTGACGACGGACACGTAAACGCAACCTTGGGATCGTTAATCGTGGAAAATGATCTAGGATCCAAAACAGTGAGTAGTAGTGCATGAAACGGACCAGAATCAGCCAAAATTGTGAGTGCTGATGACCGACACATAAACGCACCCCGGGGTTCGTCAATCGTGGAAATAACTTCGGGACCCCAAAACTGAGTAGTAGTCAATGTAACGGGCCAGAATCGGCCTAATCTTCGAGTCTTGACGACCAACACGTAAGCACACCTTGGGGTTCGACAACCATGGAAATCGCTTTGGGACCCCAAAACCGTGAGTAATAGTCCATGAAAGTGCCCTTAATCGGACTAACCTAGGTTTATTGATGAACGATATATAAACGCACCCCGGGGTTCTTCAATCATGGAAATCGCCCACGGACCCCAAATCAATGAGTAATAGTCCATGAAACTGGCAGAATCGGCCAAAACTGCGAGTAATAGTCCATGAAATGTGTCAGAATCGACAAAAACCTTGAGTGTTGATGACTAACATGTAAACGCACCCGAGGGTTCGTTAATCATGAAAATCACACCGGGAAACCCAAAACAGTGAGTAATAGTCCACGAAACGGACCAGAATTGGTCAAAATTGTGATTGTTGATGACCGACACATAAACGCAACCCGGGTTCACTAATCATGGAAATCACCGGGACCCCATAACTCAGTAATAGTACAAGAAACGGGACATAATCGGCACAAACTGCGAGTCTTGGGGATCAACAACTATGGAAATCGCTCTGGGGCCCGAAAACAGTGAGTAATTATCCACGAAACGGGTCAGAATCGACAAAAACCACGAATTTTGATGACCGAAACGTAAACGCACTCCGGGGTTCGTTAATCGTGGAAATCACTCCGGGAACCCAAAACAGTGAGTACTAGTCCATGAAATGGGCCAGAATCGGCCAAAACTGCGAGTGTTGATGACCGACACGTAAGCTCACCTTAGGGTTCAACAACTATGGAAATCGCTCAGACCCCACGGTTAGTAATAGTCCATGAAATGGGTCGAATTGGCCAACGCCGTGAGTGTTGACGATGGACACGTAAAGGCAACCCTGGGATCGTCAATCGTGGAAAATGATCTAGGATCCAAAACAGTGAGTAGTAGTGCATGAAACGGACCACAATCAGCCAAAATTGTGAGTGCTGATGACCGACACATAAACGCACCCCGGGGTTCGTCAATCGTGGAAATAACTTCGGGACCCCAAAACTGAGTAGAAGTCAATGTAACGGGCCACAATCGGCCTAATCTGCGAGTCTTGACGACCAACACGTAAGCACACCTTGGGGTTCGACAACAATGGAAATCGGTTGGGGACCCCAAAACAGTGAGTAATAGTCCATGAAATAGCCCAGAACGGGACAAATCTACTATTATTGATGAACGATACATAAACGCACCTTGGAGTTCGTCAATCATGGACATCGCTCAGGTACCCAAAATCAGTGAGTAATAGTCCATGAAATCGCGTAATCGCCAAAACTACAAGTAATAGTCCATGAAATGTGTCGTAATCGACAAAAACCGCGAAAAGTGTTGATGAATAACATGTAAACGCACCCGAGGGTTCGTTAATCATGAAAATCACCCGGAAACCCAAAACAGTGAGTAATAGTCCACGAAAGTGACCAGAATTGGTCAAAATTGTGATTTTTGATGACCGACACATAAACGCAACCCGGGTTCGTTAATCATGGAAATCACTTCGGGACCCCAAAACTCAGTAGTAGTCCAAGAAACGGGCCAGAATCGGCACAAACTGCGAGTCTTGGGGATCAACAACTATGGAAATCGCTCCGGGGCCCCAAAACGGTGAGTAATTATCCACAAAACGGGTCAGAATCGACAAAAACCATGAATTTTGATGACCGAAACGTAAACGCACCCCGGGGTTCGTTAATCGTGGAAATCACTCCGGGAACCCAAAACAGTGAGTACTAGTCCATGAAATGGGCCAGAATCGGCCAAAACTGCGAGTGTTGATGACCGACACGTAAGCTCACCTTAGGGTTCAACAACTATGGAAATCGCTTCAGGACCCCACGGTTAGTAATAGTCCATGAAATGGGTCAGAATTGGCCAACGCTGTGAGTGTTGACGATGGACACGTAAAGGCAACCCTGGGATCGTCAATCGTGGAAAATGATCTAGGATCCAAAACAGTGAGTAGTAGTGCATGAAACGGACCACAATCAGCCAAAATTGTGAGTGCTGATGACCGACACATAAACGCACCACGGGTTCGCTAATCGTGGAAATAACTTCGGGACCCCAAAACCGAGTAGTAGTAGTCAATGTAACGGGCCAGAATCGCCCAAATCATGAAGTCTTGACGACCAACACGTAAGCACACCTTGGGGTTCGACAACCATGGAAATCGCATGGGAACCCCAAAACGGTGAGTAATAGTCCGTGAAAGAGCCCGTAATCGGACAAACCTAGGATTATTGATGAACGATATATAAACGCACTTCGGGTTCTTCAATCATGGAAATCGCCCACGGACCCCAAATCAATGAGTAATAGTCCATGAAATCGCAGAATCGTCCAAAACTACAAGTAATAGTCCATGAAATGTGTCAGAATCGACAAAAACCGCGAGTGTTGATGAATAACATGTAAACGCACCCGAGGGTTCGTTAATCATGAAAATCACTCCGGGAACCCAAAACAAAGGAGTAATAGTCCACGAAACGGACCAGAATTGGTCAAAATTGTGATTGTTGATGACCGACACATAAACGCAACCCGGGTTCACAATCATGGAAATCACTTCGGGACCCCAAAACTCAAGAATAGTCCAAGAAACGGGCCGTAATCGCACAAATCATGTAGTCTTGGGGATCAACAACTATGGAAATCGCCTGGGCCCAAAAAACAGTGAGTAATTATCCACTAAACGGGTCTAATCGACAAAAACCACGTAATTTTGATGATCAAACGTAAACGCACTCGGGTTCGTTAATCGTGGAAATCACTCCGAACCCAAAACAAAGGAGTACTAGTCCATGAAATGGGCCAGAATCGCCAAAATCATGGAGTGTTGATGACCGACACGTAAGCTCACCTTAGGGTTCAACAACTATGGAAATCGCCCAGACCCCACGGTTAGTAATAGTCCATGAAATGGGTCGAATTGGCCAACACCGTGAGTGTTGACGACGGACACGTAAACGCAACCCCCGATCGCTAATCGTGGAAAATGATCTAGGATCCAAAACAATGAGTAGTAGTGCATGAAACGGACCAGAATCAGCCAAAATTGTGAGTGTTGATGACCGACACATAAACGGACCCCGGGGTTCGTGAATCGAGGAAATAACTTCGGGACCCCAAAACTGAGTAGTAGTCAATGTAACGGGCCAGAATCGGCCCAAACTGCGAGTCTTGACGACCAACACGTAAGCACACCTTGGGGTTCGACAACCATGGAAATCGCTTTGGGACCCCAAAACATGAGTAATAGTCCATGAAAGAGCCTAGAATCGGACAAACCTAGGATTATTGATGAACGATATATAAACGCACCCCGGGGTTCTTCAATCATGGAAATCACAAACGGACCCCAAATCAAAGAATAATAGGCCATGAAATCGCGTAATCGGCCAAAACTACAAGTAATAGTCCATGAAATGTGTAATCGACAAAACCGCGAAAAGTGTTGATGAATAACATGTAAACGCACTCCGAGGGTTCGTTAATCATGAAAATCACCCGGAAACCCAAAACAAGTGAGTAATAGTCCACGAATCAGTCCAGAATTGGCCAAAATTGTGATTGTTGATGACGGACACATAAACGCGACCCGGGGTTCGTCAATCATGGAAATCACTTCGGGACCCCAAAACTCAGTAATAGTCCATGAAACGGGCCAGAATCGGCACACACTGCGAGTCTTGGGGATCAACAAGTATGGAAATCGCTCCGGGGCCCCAAAACGGTGAGTAATTATCCACGAAACGGGCCAGAATCAACAAAAACCACGAATTTTGATGACGTAAACGCACCCCGGGGTTCGTTAATCGTGGAAATCACTCCGGGAACCCAAAACAGTGAGTACTAGTCCATGAAATGGGCCAGAATCGGCCCAAAGTGCGAGTGTTGATGACCGACACGTAAGCTCACCTCAGGGTTCAACAACTATGGAAATTGCTTCAGGACCCCACGGTTAGTTATAGTCCATGAAATGGGTCAGAATTGGCCAACAAAGTGAGTGTTGACGACGGACACGTAAACGCAACCCTGGGATCGTCGATCGTGGAAAATGATCTAGGATCCAAAACAGTGAGGAGTAGTGCATGAAACGGACCAGAATCAGCCAAATTTGTGAGTGCTGATGACCGACACAAAACGCACCCTTGGGTTCGTCAATCATGGAAATAACTTCGGGACCCCAAAACTGAGTAGTAGTCAATGTAACGGGCCAGAATCGGCCCAATCATGTAGTCTTGACGCACCAACACGTAAGCACACCTTGGGGTTCGACAACCATGGAAATCGCTTTGGGACCCCAAATCCATGAGTAATAGTCCATGAAAGAGCCCAGAATCGGACAAACCTAGGATTATTGATGAACGATATATAAACGCACCCCGGGGTTCTTCAATCATGGAAATCGCCCACGGACCCCAAATCAGTGAGTAATAGTCCATGAAATCGAAGAATCGCCAAAACTACAAGTAATAGTCCATGAAATGTGTCGAATCGACAAAAACCGCGTAGTGTTGATGAATAACATGTAAACGCACCCGAGGGTTCGTTAATCATGAAAATCACTCCGGGAACCCAAAAACTGTGAGAAGTAGACAACTAAACGGCCCAGAAGTGGTCAAAATCGGGATGGTTGATGACCGACACATAAACGCAACCCGGGTTCGCTAATCATGGAAATCACCGGGACCCCAAAACTCAGTAATAGTCCAAGAAACGGGCCGTAATCGGCACAAATCGTAGTCTTGGGGATCAACAACTCTGGAAATCGCTCTGGGGCCCAAAAACAGTGAGTAATTATCCACGAAACGTGTCAGAATATACAAAAACCTCGTATTTTGATGACCGAAACGTAAACGCACTCCGGGGTTCGTTAATCGTGGAAATCACTCCGGGAACCCAAAACAGTGAGTACTAGTCCATGAAATGGGCCAGAATCGGCCAAAACTGCGAGTGTTGATGACCGACACGTAAGCTCACCTTAGGGTTCAACAACTATGGAAATCGCTTCAGGACCCCACGGTTAGTAATAGTCCATGAAATGGGTCAGAATTGGCCAACACCGTGAGTGTTGACGACGGACACGTAAACGCAACCCTGGGATCGTCAATCGTGGAAAATGATCTAGGATCCAAAACAGTGAGTAGTAGTGCATGAAACGGACCAGAATCAGCCAAAATTGTGAGTGTTGATGACCGACACATAAACGGACCCCGGGGTTCGTGAATCGAGGAAATAACTTCGGGACCCCAAAACTGAGTAGTAGTCAATGTAACGGGCCAGAATCGGCCCAAATCATGAAGTCTTGATGACCAACACGTAAGCACACCTTGGGGTTCGACAACCATGGAAATCGCTTTGGGACCCCAAAACCATGAGTAATAGTCCATGAAAGAGCCCAGAATCGGACAAACCTAGGATTATTGATGAACGATATATAAACGCACCCCGGGGTTCTTCAATCATGGAAATCGCCCACGGACCCCAAATCAATGAGTAATAGTCCATGAAACTGGCAGAATCGGCCAAAACTGCGAGTAATAGTCCATGAAATGTGTCAGAATCGACAAAAACCGCGAGTGTTGATGAATAACATGTAAACGCACCCGAGGGTTCGTTAATCATGAAAATCACTCCGGGAAACCCAAAACAGTGAGTAATAGTCCACGAAACGGACCAGAATTGGTCAAAATTGTGATTGTTGATGACCGACACATAAACGCAACCCGGGGTTCGTCAATCATGGAAATCACTGCGGGACCCCAAAACTCAGTAATAGTCCAAGAAACGGGCCAGAATCGGCACAAACTGCGAGTCTTGGGGATCAACAACTATGGAAATCGCTCTGGGGCCCGAAAACAGTGAGTAATTATCCACGAAACGGGTCAGAATCGACAAAAACCACGAATTTTGATGACCGAAACGTAAACGCACTCCGGGGTTCGTTAATCGTGGAAATCACTCCGGGAACCCAAAACAGTGAGTACTAGTCCATGAATGGGCCGTAATCGCCAAAATCGCGAAAGTGTTGATGACCGACACGTAAGCTCACCTTAGGGTTCAACAACTATGGAAATCGCTCAGACCCCACGGTTAGTAATAGTCCATGAAATGGGTCGAATTGGCCAACACCGTGAGTGTTGACGACGGACACGTAAACGCAACCCCGATCGCTAATCGTGGAAAATGATCTAGGATCCAAAACGGTGAGTAGTAGTGCATGAAACGGACCAGAATCAGCCAAAATTGTGAGTGTTGATGACCGACACATAAACGCACCCCGGGTTCGCCAATCGTGGAAATAACTTCGACCCCAAAACCGAGTAGTAGTCAATGTAACGGGCCGTAATCGCCCAAATCATGTAGTCTTGACGACCAACACGTAAGCACATCCTGGGGTTCGACAACCATGGAAATCGCTTTGGGACCCCAAAACATGAGTAATAGTCCATGAAAGAGCCCAGAATCGGACAAACCTAGGATTATTGATGAACGATATATAAACGCACCCCGGGGTTCTTCAATCATGGAAATCGCCCACGGACCCCAAATCAATGAGTAATAGTCCATGAAACTGGAAGAATCGGCCAAAACTACAAGTAATAGTCCATGAAATGTGTCAGAATCGACAAAAACCGCGAGTGTTGATGAATAACATGTAAACGCACCCGAGGGTTCGTTAATCATGAAAATCACTCCGGGAAACCCAAAACAAAGTGAGTAATAGTCCACGAAACGGGCCAGAATCGATCAAAATTGTGATTGTTGATGACCGACACATAAACGCAACCCGGGTTCGGCTAATCATGGAAATCACTTCGGACCCCAAAACTCAAGAATAGTCCATGAAACGGGCCAGAATCGGCACAAACTGCGAGTCTTGGGGATCAACAACTATGGAAATCGCTCTGGGCCCGAAAACAGTGAGTAATTATCCACTAAACGGGTCAATCGACAAAAACCACGTAATTTTGATGATCAAACGTAAACGCACCCCGGGTTCGTTAATCGTGGAAATCACTCCTGAACCCAAAACAGTGAGTACTAGTCCATGAAATGGGCCGTAATCGCCAAAATCGCGAAAGTGTTGATGACCGACACGTAAGCTCACCTTAGGGTTCAACAACTATAGAAATCGCTTCAGGACCCCACGGTTAGTAATAGTCCATGAAATGGGTCAGAATTGGCCAACGCTGTGAGTGTTGACGACGGACACGTAAAGGCAACCCTGGGATCGTCAATCGTGGAAAATGATCTAGGATCCAAAACAGTGAGTAGTAGTGCATGAAACGGACCAGAATCAGCCAAAATTGTGAGTGTTGATGACCGACACATAAACGGACCCGGGGTTCGTGAATCGTGGAAATAACTTCGGGACCCCAAAACTGAGTAGTAGTCAATGTAACGGGCCAGAATCGGCCCAATCATGAAGTCTTGACGACCAACACGTAAGCACACCTTGGGGTTCGACAACCATGGAAATCGCTTTGGGACCCCAAAACCATGAGTAATAGTCCATGAAAGAGCCCAGAATCGGACAAACCTAGGATTATTGATGAACGATATATAAACGCACCCCGGGGTTCTTCAATCATGGAAATCGCCCACGGACCCCAAATCAATGAGTAATAGTCCATGAAACTGGCAGAATCGGCCAAAACTGCGAGTTATAGTCCATGAAATGTGTCAGAATCGACAAAAACCGCGAAAAGTTGATGAATAACATGTAAACGCACCCGAGGGTTCGTTAATCATGAAAATCACTCCGGGAAACCCAAAACCGTGAGTAATAGTCCACGAAACGGACCAGAATTGGTCAAAATTGTGATTGTTGATGACCGACACATAAACGCAACCCGGGGTTCGTCAATCATGGAAATCACTTCGGGACCCCAAAACTCAGTAATAGTCCAAGAAACGGGCCAGAATCGGCACAAACTGCGAGTCTTGGGGATCAACAACTATGGAAATCGCTCTGGGGCCCAAAAACAGTGAGTAATTATCCACGAAACGGGTCAGAATCGACAAAAACCACGAATTTTGATGACCGAAACGTAAACGCACCCCGGGGTTCGTTAATCGTGGAAATCACTCCGGGAACCCAAAACAGTGAGTACTAGTCCATGAAATGGGCCAGAATCGGCCAAAACTGCGAGTGTTGATGACCGACACGTAAGCTCACCTTAGGGTTCAACAACTATGGAAATCGCTTAAGGACCCCACGGTTAGTAATAGTCCATGAAATGGGTCAGAATTGGCCAACGCCGTGAGTGTTGACGACGGACACGTAAAGGCAACCCTGGGATCGTCAATCGTGGAAAATGATCTAGGATCCAAAACAGTGAGTAGTAGTGCATGAAACGGACCAGAATCAGCCAAAATTGTGAGTGCTGATGACCGACACATAAACGCACCCCGGGGTTCGTCAATCGTGGAAATAACTTCGGGACCCCAAAACTGAGTAGTAGTCAATGTAACGGGCCAGAATCGGCCCAAACTGCGAGTCTTGACGACCAACACGTAAGCACATCTTGGGGTTCGACAACCATGGAAATCGCTTTGGGACCCCAAAACCATGAGTAATAGTCCATGAAAGAGCCCAGAATCGGACAAACCTAGGATTATTGATGAACGATATATAAACGCACTCGGGTTCTTCAATCATGGAAATCGCCCACGGACCCCAAATCAATGAGTAATAGTCCATGAAATCGGAAGAATCGGCCAAAACTACAAGTAATAGTCCATGAAATGTGTCAATCGACAAAAACCGCGAGTGTTGATGAATAACATGTAAACGCACCCGAGGGTTCGTTAATCATGAAAATCACTCCGGGAAACCCAAAACAGTGAGTAATAGTCCACGAAACGGACCAGAATTGGCCAAAATTGTGATTGTTGATGACCGACACATAAACGCAACCCGGGGTTCGTCAATCATGGAAATCACTTCGGGACCCCAAAACTCAGTAATAGTCCAAGAAACGGGCCGTAATCGGCACAAACTGTAGTCTTGGGGATCAACAACTATGGAAATCGCCTGGGCCCAAAAACAGTGAGTAATTATCCACTAAACGGGTCGTAATCGACAAAAACCACTTAATTTTGATGACCAAACGTAAACGCACTCGGGTTCGTTAATCGTGGAAATCACTCCGGGAACCCAAAACAGTGAGTACTAGTCCATGAAATGGGCCAGAATCGGCCAAAACTGCGAGTGTTGATGACCGACACGTAAGCTCACCTTAGGGTTCAACAACTATGGAAATCGCTTCAGGACCCCACGGTTAGTAATAGTCCATGAAATGGGTCAAAATTGGCCAACACTGTGAGTGTTGACGACGGACACGTAAACGCAACCTCGGATCGCTAATCGTGGAAAATGATCTAGGATCCAAAACAGTGAGTAGTAGTGCATGAAACGGACCAGAATCTGCCAAAATTGTGAGTGCTGATGACCGACACATAAACGCACCCCCGGGTTCGCCAATCGTGGAAATAACTTCGACCCCAAAACCGAGTAGTAGTCAATGTAACGGGCCGTAATCGCCC
>CM038672.1:12811472-13106472 GCA_021605145.1 Aegilops bicornis
GGACCCCAAATCCATGAGTAATAGTCGAGCCCAGAATCGGACAAACCTAGGATTATTGATGAACGATATATAAACGCGCTCCGGGGTTCTTCAATCATGGAAATCGCCCACGGACCCCAAATCAGTGAGTAATAGTCCATGAAACTGGCAGAATCGGCCAAAACTGCGAGTAATAGTCCATGAAATGGGTCAGAATCGACAAAACCCGCGAGTGTTGATGACTAACATGTAAACGCAGCCGAGGGTTCGTTAATCATGAAAATCACTCCGGGAAACCCAAAACAGTGAGTAATAGTCCACGAAACAGGGCAGAATGGCCAAAACGATGAGTGCTGATGACCGACATGTAAACGCACGCCGGGGTTCGTTAATCGTGGAAATCACTCCGGGACCTCAAAACAGTGAGTAATAATTCCGCGAACGGGCGTAATCGCCAAAATCAAGGAGTGTTGATGACCGACACGTAAACGCATCCGGGGGTTCGTTAATTGTGGAAATCACTCAGGGAACCCAAAACAGTGTGTAATAGTCCACGAAACGGACAGGAATGGGCCAAAACTGTGAGTGTTGAAGACTGACACGTAAGCGCACCTTGGGGTTCAACAACTATGGAAATCGCTCTGGGACCCCCAAAATGGTGAGTAATAGTCCACGAAACGGGCCAGAATCGACAAAACCGCGAGTGTTGATGACCGACACGTAAACGCACCCCTGTGAGTTTGTTAATCGTGGAAATCACTCCTGGACCACAAAGTAGTGAGTAATAGTCCACGAAACGGGTCAGAATTGGCCAAAATTGTGAGTGTTGTCGACGGACACGTAAGCGCGCCCCAGGGATCGTCACTCGTGGAAATCGCTCTGGGACCCCAAAACGATGAGTAATAGTCCATGAAACGGACCAGAATTGGCCAAAATTGTGATTGTTGATGACCGACACATAAACGCAACCCGGGGTTCGTCAATCATGGAAATCACTTCGGGACCCCAAAACTCTGTAATAGTCCAAGAAACGGGCCAGAATCGGCACAAACTGCGAGTCTTGGGGATCAACAACTATGGAAATCGGCTTCCAGGCCCCAAAACGGTGAGTAATTATCCACGTAAACGGGTCAATCGACAAAACCACGACTTTTGATGATCAAACGTAAACGCACTCCCGGTTCGTTAATCGTGGAAATCACTCCGAACCCAAAACAGTGAGTACTAGTCCATGAAATGGGCCAGAATCGCCAAAATCGCGCGAAAAAGTTGATGACCGACACGTAAGCTCACCTTAGGGTTCAACAACTACGGAATCGCTTCAGACCCCACGGTTAGTAATAGTCCATGAAATGGGTCAATTCGCCAACACCGTGAGTGTTGACGATTTTACACGTAAAACGCAACCCCGGATCGCTAATCGTAAGAAAATGATCTAGGATCCAAAACAATGAGTAGTAGTGCATGAAACGGACCAGAATCAACCAAAATTGTGAGTGTCACGATCGACACATAAACGCACCCCGGTTCTTCAATCGTGGAAATAACTTCGACCCCAAAACCGAGTAGTAGTCAACGAACGGGCCGTAATCGCCCAAATCGCGAAGTCTTGACGACCAACACGTAAGCACACCTTGGGTTCGACAACCATGGAAATCGCTTTGGGGACCCCAAATCCATGAGTAATAGTCCATGAAAGAGCCTTAATCGGACAAACCTAGGATTATTGATGAACGATATATAAACGCCCCGGGTTCTTCAATCATGGAAATCGCCCACGGACCCCAAATCGGTGAGTAATAGTCCATGAAACTGGCAGAATCGGCCAAAATCATGCAGTAATAGTCCATGAAATGGGTTCGAATCGACAAAACCCGCGAAAGTGTTGATGACTAACATGTAAACGCAGCCCGAGGGTTCGTTAATCATGAAAATCACCCGGAAACCCAAAACAAAGGAGTAATAGTCCAATGCAAACAGGCGTAATGGGCCAAAACGATGAGTGCTGATGACCGACATGTAAACGCACGCCGGGGTTCGTTAATCGTGGAAATCACTCCGGGACCCCAAAACAGTGAGTAATAATCCACGAAACGGGCCAGAATCGGCCAAAACTGTGAGTGTTGATGACCGACACGTAAACGCATCCGGGGGTTCGTTAATTGTGGAAATCACTCAGGGAACCCAAAACAGTGTGTAATAGTCCACGAAACGGACAGGAATGGGCCAAAACTGTGAGTGTTGAAGACTGACACGTAAGCGCACCTTGGGGTTCAACAACTATGGAAATCGCTCTGGGACCCCCAAAATGGTGAGTAATAGTCCACGAAACGGGCCAGAATCGACAAAACCGCGAGTGTTGATGACCGACACGTAAACGCACCCCCAGGGTTTGTTAATCGTGGAAATCACTCCTGGACCACAAAGTAGTGAGTAATAGTCCACGAAACGGGTCAGAATTGGCCAAAATTGTGAGTGTTGTCGACGGACACGTAAGCGCGCCTGTGGATCGCCACTCAGGAAATCGCCTGGGACCCCAAACGATGAGTAATAGTCCATGAAACGGACCAGAATTGGCCAAATTGTGATTTTAGATGACCGACTAATAAACGCAACCCGGGGTTCGTCAATCATGGAAATCACTTCGGGACCCCAAAACTCAGTAATAGTCCAAGAAACGGGCCAGAATCGGCACAAACTGCGAGTCTTGGGGATCAACAACTATGGAAATCGCTCCGGGGCCCCAAAACGGTGAGTAATTATCCATGAAACGGGTCAATTCGACAAAACCACGAATTTTGATGATCAAACGTAAACGCACTTCGGTTCGTTAATCGTGGAAATCACTCCCGAACCCAAAACAAAGGAGTACTAGTCCATGAAATGGGCCGATCGGCCAAAATCATGAAAAGTTGATGACCGACCCGTAAGCTCACCTTAGGGTTCAACAACTAGCGAAATCGCTTCAGGAACCCACGGTTAGTAATAGTCAATGAAATGGGTAAGAATTGGCCAACACTGTGAGTGTTGATGACGGACACGTAAACGCAACCTCGGATCGCCAATCGTGGAAAATGATCTAGGATCCAAAAACAATGAGTAGTAGTGCATGAAACGGACCGTAATCAGCCAAAATTGTGAGTGCTGATGACCTACACATAAACGCACCCCGGGGTTCTTCAATCGTGGAAATAACTTCGACCCCAAAACCGAGTAGTAGTCAACGAACGGGCCGTAATCGCCCAAATCAAGCTAGTCTTGACGACCAACACGTAAGCACACCTTAGGGTTCGACAACCATGGAAATCGCTTTGGGACCCCAAATCCATGAGTAATAGTCCATGAAAGAGCCCAGAATCGGACAAACCTAGGATTATTGATGAACGATATATAAACGCACCCCGGGGTTCTTCAATCATGGAAATCGCCCACGGACCCCAAATCGGTGAGTAATAGTCCATGAAACTGGCAGAATCGGCCAAAACTGCGAGTAATAGTCCATGAAATGGGTGAGAATCGACAAAACCCGCGAGTGTTGATGACTAACATGTAAACGCAGCCGAGGGTTCGTTAATCATGAAAATCACTCCGGGAAACCCAAAACAGTGAGTAATAGTCCACGAAACAAGGCAGAATGGGCCAAAACGATGAGTGTTGATGACCGACATGTAAACGCACGCCGGGGTTCGTTAATCGTGGAAATCACTCCGGGACCCCAAAACAGTGAGTAATAATCCACGAAATGGGCCAGAATCGGCCAAAACTGTGAGTGTTGATGACCGGCACGTAAACGCATCCGGGGGTTCGTTAATCTTGGAAATCACTCGGGGACCCCAAAACAGTGTGTAATAGTCCACGAAACGGACCAGAATGGGCCAAGACTTTGAGTGTTGATGACTGACACGTAAGCGCACCTTGGGGTTCAACAACTATGGAAATCGCTCTGGGACCCTCAAAATGGTGAGTAATTGTCCACGAAACGGGCCAGAATCGACAAAACCGCGAGTGTTGATGACCGACACGTAAACGCACCCCAGGATTTGTTAATTGTGGAAATTACTCCTGGACCACAATGTAGTGAGTAATAGTCCACGAAACGGGTCAGAATTGGCCAAAATTGTCAGTGTTGTCGACGGACACGTAAACGCATCCCGGGGATCGTCACTCGTGGAAATCGCTCTAGGACCCCAAGACGTTGAGTAATAGTCCACGAAACGGACAAGAATTGGCCAAAATTGTGATTGTTGATGACCGACACATAAACGCAACCCGGGGTTCGTCAATCATGGAAATCACATCGGGGCCTCAAAACTCAATAATAGTCCAAGAAACGGGCCAAAATCGACACAAACTGCGAGTCTTGGGGATCAACAACTATGGAAATCGCTCCGGGGCCCCAAAACGGTCAGTAATTATCCATGAAACGGGTCAGAATCGACAAAAACCACGAATTTTGATGACCGAAACGTGAACACACCCCGGGGTTTGTTAATTGTCGAAATCACTCCGGGAACCCAAAACAATGAGTAATAGTCCATGAAATGGGCCAGAATCGGCCAAAACTGCGAGTGTTGATGACCGACACGTAAGCTCACCTTAGGGTTCAACAACTGTGGAAATCGCTTCAGGAACCCACGGTTAGTAATAGTCCATGAAATGGGTCAGAATTGGCCAACACTGTGAGTGTTGACTACGGACATGTAAACGCACCCCTGCGATCATCAATCATGGAAAATGATCTAGGACCCAAGACAGTGAGTAGTAGTGCATGAAACGGACCAGAATCGGCCAAAATTGTGAGTGCTGATGACCGACACGTAAACGCACCCCGGGGTTCGTCAATCGTGCAAATAACTTCGGGACCCCAAAACTGAGTAGTAGTCAATGTAACGGGCCAGAGTCAGCCCAAACTGCGAGTCTTGACGACCAACACGTAAGCACACCTTGGGGTTCGACAACCATGGAAATCGCTTTGGGACCCCAAAACCATGAGTAATAGTCCATGAAAGAGCCCATAATCGAACAAACCTAGGATTATTGATGAACGATATATAAACGCACCCCGGGGTTCTTCGATCACGGAAATCGCCCACGGACCCCAAATCAGTGAGTAATAGTCCATGAAACTGGCAGAATCGGCCAAAACTGCGAGTAATAGTCCATGAAATGGGTCAGAATCGACAAAAACCGCGAGTGTTGATGACTAACACGTAAACGCACCCCAGGGTTCGTTAATCATGAAAATCACTCCGGGACCCCAAAACAAAGGAGTAGTAGTCCACGAAAAAGGGCGTAATGGGCCAAACGATGAGTGTTGATGACCGACATGTAAACGCACGCCGGGGTTCGTTAATCGTGGAAATCACTCCGGGATCCCAAAACAGTGAGTAATAATCCACGAAACGGGCCAGAAATAGCCAAAACTGTGAGTGTTGATGACCGACACGTAAACGCATCCGGGGGTTCGTTAATCGTGGAAATCACTCAGGGACCCCAAAACAGTGTGTAATAGTCCACGAAACGGACCAGAATGGGCCAAAACTATGAGTGTTGACGACCGACACGTAAGCGCACCTTGGGGTTCAACAACTATGGAAATCGCTCTGGGACCCCCAAAATGGTGAGTAATAGTCCACGAAATGGGCCAGAATGACAAAACCGCGAGTGTTGATGACCGACACGTAAACGCACCCCAGGGTTTGTTAATCGTGGAAATTACTCCTGGACCACAAAGTAGTGAGTAATAGTCCACGAAACGGGTCAGAATTGGCCAACATTGTGAGTGTTGTTGACGGACACGTAAATGCACCCCGGGGATCGTCACTCGTGGAAATCGCTCTGGGACCCCAAAACGATGAGTAATAGTCCACGAAACGGACCAGAATTGGCCAAAATTGTGATTGTTGATGTCCGACACATAAACGCAACCCGGGGTTTGTCAATCATGGAAATCACTTCGGGACCCCAAAACTCAGTAATAGTCCAAGAAACGGGCCAAAATCGGCCCAAACTGTGAGTCTTAGCGACCAACACATAAGCACACCTTGGGGTTCGACAACCATGGAAATCGCTTTGGGACCCCCAAACGGTGAGTAATAGTCCACGAAACGGGTTAGAATCGACAAAAACCGCGAGTGTTGACGACCGACATGTAAACACACCCCGGGGTTCGTTAATTGTCGAAATCACCGGGGGACCCAAAAACAGTGAGTAATAGTCCATGAAATGGGCCAGAATCGGCCAAAGTTGCAAGTATTGATGACCGACACGTAAGTGCACTTTGGGGTTCAACAACTACGGAAATCGCTCCGGGACCCCAAAACAGTGAGTAATAGTTCACGAAACGGGTCAGAATTGGCCAAAATTGTGAGTGTTGTTGACAGACAAGTAAACGCACCCCGGGGATCCTCAATCGTGGAAATTGCTCTGGGACCCCAAAACGATGAGTAATAGTCCATGAAACGGACAAGAATTGGCCAAAATTGTGAGTGTTGATGACTGTCACGTAAACGCAAACTGGGGTTCGTCAATCATGGAAAATCACTTCGGAACCCCAAAACTAAGTAATAGTCCATGTAACGGGCCTGAATCGGCTCAAACTGCGAGTCTTCATGACCAACACGTAAGCACACCTTAGGGTTCGACAACCATGGAAATTGCTTTGGGACCCCAAAACCGTCAGTAGTACTCCATGAAAGAGCCCAGAATCGGACAAACCTAGGATTATTAATGAACGATTTATAAACGCACCCCGGGGTTTCTCAATCATGAAAATCGCATACGCACCCCAAATCAATGAGTAATAGTCCATGAAACGGGCCAGAATTGGCCAAAAGTATGAGTGTTGATGACCGACATGTAAAAACGCACCCCAGGGTTCGTTAGTCGTGGAAATCACTCCGGGACCCGAAAACAGTGAGTAATAGTTCATGAAACGGACCAGAATGGGCCAAAACTGTGAGTGTTGATGACCGACACGTAAACGCACCCCGGGGTTCGTTATTCGTAGAAATTACTCCTGGACCCCAATATAGTGAGTAATAGTTCACGAAACGGGTCAAAATTGGCCAAAATTGTGAGTGTTGACGACGGACACGTAAACACATCCCGGGGATCGTCAATCGTGGAAATCGCTCTGGGACCCAAAACGGTGACTAATAGTCCACGAAACGGACCAGAATTGGCCAAAATTGTGATTGTTGATGACCGACACATAAACGCAACCCGGGGTTCGTCAATCGTGGATATCACTTCAGGACCCCAAAATTGAATAACAGTCCAAGAAACTGGCCAGAATCAGCCCAAATTGCAAGTCTCGACAACCAACACGTAAGCACACCTTGGGGTTCGATAACCATGGAAATCGCTTTGGGACGCCCAAACGGTGAGTAATAGTCCACGAAACGGACCAGAATCGGCCAAAACTATGAGTGTTAATGACCGACACGTAAGCGCATCTTGGGGATCGACAACTATGGAAATCGCTCTAGGGCCCCAAAACGGTGAGTAATTAGCCACGAGCGACACGTAAACGCACCCCGGGGTTCGTTAATCGCGGAAATCACTCCGGGAACCTAAATCAGTGAGTGTTAGTCCACAAAATGGGCTAGAATAGGCCAAAGCTGCGAGTGTTAATGACCGACACGTATCTCACGGTTAGTAATAGTCCATGAAAACAGAATTGGCCAACACTGTGAGTGTTGACGACGGACACGTAAACGCACTACTCGGATCGTCAATCGTTTAAAATGATATAGGACCCAAAACAATGAGTAGTAGTGCATGAAGCGGCCCAGAATCGGCCAAAATTTTGAGTGTTGATGACCGACATGTAAACTCACCCCGGGGTTCGTCAATCATGGAAATCACTTCGGGACCCCAAAACTGAGTAATAGTCCATGAAACGGGCCAGAATCGACCGAAAGTGCGAGTCTTGACGACCAACACGTAAGCACACCTTGGGGTTTGACAACCATGGAAATCGCTTTGGGACCCCAAAACCGTGAGTAATAGTCCATGAAAGAGCCCAGAACCGGAAAAACCTAGGATTATTAATGAACGATATATAAACGCACCCCGGGGTTCGTCAATCATGTTAATCACGCACAGACCCCGAATCAGTGAGTAATAGTCCATGAATCGGGCTAGAATAGACACAAACTGCGAGTAATAGTCCATGAAACGGGTCAGAATCGACAAAACTGCGAGTGTTGATGACAAACACGTAAATGCACCCCAGGGTTCGTTAATCGTGGAAATCACCCCGGGAACCCAAAACAATGAGTAATAGTCCACGAAACGGGCCAGAATCGGCCAAAACTATGAGTGTTGATGACCGACACGTAAACGCACCCTGGGTTCGTTAATCGTGCAAATCACTCCGGGACACCAAAATAGTGAGTAATAGTCCACGAGACGGACAAAAATGGGCCATAACTGTCAGTGTTGATGACCGATACGTAAGCGCACCTTGGGGTTCAACAACTATGGAAATCACTCTGGGACCGCAAAAACTGTGAGTAGCAGTCCACGAAACGGGTCAGAATCAACAAAAACGACGAGTGTTGATGACCGACACGTAAACGCACCCCAGGGTTCGTTAATGGTGGAAATTACTCCTGGACCCCAAAATAGTGAGTAATAGTCCATGAAACGGGTCAGAATTGGCCAAAATGGTGGTGTTGATGACCGACACATAGTCGCACCTTGGGGTTCAACAAGTATGGAAATCGCTCTGGGGCCGCCAAAACGATAAGTAATAGTCCACGAAACGGACCAGAATTGGCCAAAATTGTGATTGTTGATGACCAACACATAAACGCAACCCGGGGTTCGCCAATCATGGAAATCACTTCGGACCCCAAAACTCAGTAATAGTCCAAAAAACGGGCCAGAATCGGCCCAACATGCGAGTCTCGACGACCAACACGTAAGCACAACTTGGGGTTCGATAACCATGGAAATCACTTTGGGACCCCCAAACGGTGAGTAATAGTCCTCGAAACGGGTTAGAATCGACAAAAACCGCGAGTGTTGATGACCGACACGTAAACGCACCCCGGGGTTCGTTAATCGTGGAAATCACCGCGGGACCCCAAAACAGTGAGTAATAGTCCATGGAATGGGCCAGAATCAGCCAAAACTGCAAGTGTTGATGACTAACACATAAGTCCACCTTGGGGTTCTACAACTATGGATATCGCTCAGGGTCCCCAAAACAGTGAGTAATAGTCCACGAAACAGGTCAGAATTGGCCAAAATTGTGAGTATTTACGACGGACAAGTAAACGCACACTGGGGATCCTCCATCGTGGAAATCGCTCTGGGACCCCAAAACGGTGAGTAATAGTCCGCGAAACGGACCAGAGTTGGCCAAAATTGTGAGTGTTGATGACCGACAAGTAAACACAACCCGGGGTTCGTCAATCGTGGAAATAACTTCGGGACCCCAAAAATGAGTAATAGTCCAAGAAACGGGCCAGAATCGGCACAAAACTGAGTACTAGTCCATGAAACGGGCCAGAATCGGCTCAAACTGCAAGTCTTGACGACCAACACGTAAGCACAACTTGGGGTTCGACAACCATGGAAATCGCTTTGGGACCCCAAAACTGTGAGTAATAATCCATGAAACAGCCCAGAATCGGACAAAACTAGGAATATTGATGGACGATTTATAAACACACCAGGGGTTTGTCAATCATGGAAATCACGCAGGGACCCCAAATCAGTGAGTAATATTCCATGAAACGGACCAGAATCGGACAAAACTGCGAGTAATAGTCCACGGAACGGGCCAGAATCGGCCAAAACTATGAGTGTTGATAACCGACACGTAAACGCACCCCGGGGTTCGTTAATCGTGGAAATCACTCTGGGACCCTAAAACAGTGAGTAATAGTCCATGAAACGGACAGGAATGGGCCAAATGTGTGAGTGTTGATGACCGACACATCAGCGCACCTTCTGTTTCAACGACTATGGAAATCTCTGTGGGACCGTCAAAATGGTGAGTAATAGTCCATGAAATGGGCAGAATCGACAAAACTGCGAGTGTTGATGACTGACACGTAAATGCACCCCGGGGTTCGTTAATCGTGGAAATTACTCCTGGGCCCCAAAATAGTGAGTAATAGTTCACGAAACGGGTCAGAATTGGCCGAAATTGTGAGTGTTGACGACGGACACGTATACGCACCCCGGGGATCGTCAATCGTGGAAATCGCTCTAGGACCCCAAAACGTTGATTAATAGTCCACGAAATGGACCAGAATTTGCCAAAATTGTGAGTGTTGATGACCGACAAGTAAACACAACCCGGGGTTCGTCAATCGTGGAAATAACTTCGGGACCCCAAAAATGAGTAATAGTCCAAGAAACGGGCCAGAATCGGCCCAAACTTCGAGTCTCGACGACCAACATGTAAGCACACCTTGGGGTTCGACAACCATGGAAAATGCTTTGGGACGCCCAAACGGTGAGTAATAGTCCACGAAACGAGTTAGAATCGAAAAAACCATGTGTGTTGGTGACCGACACGTAAACGCACGTCGAGGTTTGTTAATCGTGGAAATCACTCCGGGACCCCAAAACAGTGAGTAATAGTCCAAGAAATGGGCCAGAACCGGCAAAAACTGCAACTGTTGAAGACCGACACGTAAGCGCACCTTGGGGTTCAACAACTATGGAAGTCGCTCCGGGACCCCAAAACAGTGAGTAATAGTCCACGAAACGGGCCAGAATCGGCCAAAACTGTGAGTGTTGATGACCGACATGTAAACGCACCCCGGGGTTCATTAATCGCGGAAATCACTCTGGGACCACAAAACAGTGAGTAATAGTCCACGAAACGGACCAGAATGGGCAAAAACTGTGAGTGTTGATGACCGACATGTAAGCGCACCTTGGGGTTCAACAACTATGGAAAATGCTCTTGGAGCCCCAAAACGGTGAGTAATAGTCCACGAAACGGGGCAGAATCGACAAAAACCGCAAGTGTTGATGACCGGCACGTAAACGCACCCGGGGTTCGTGAATCATGGAAATTACTTCTGGACCCCATAGTAGTGAGTAATAGTCCACGAAACGGGTCAGAATTGCCCAAAATTGTGAATGTTGTCGGCGGACACGTAAACGCACCCCGGGGATCTTCAATCATGGAAATCGCTCTGGGACCCCAAAACGGTGAGTAATAGTCCACGAAACGTACCAGAATTGGCCAAAATTGTGATTGTTGATGACCGACACAAAAATGCAAACCGGGGTTTGTCAATCATGGAAATAACTTCGGGACCCCAAAACCGAAAGTAATAGTCCAAGAAACGGGCCAGAATTGGCCCAAACTGCGAGCCTCGACGACAAACACGCAAGCACATCTTGGGATTCGACAACCATGGAAATCGCTTTGGGACCCCCAAATGGTGAGTAATAGTCCACGAAACGGGTTACAATCGACAAAAACCGCTGAAGTGTTGATGACCGACACGTAAACGCATGCCGGGGTTCGTTAATCGTGGATATCACTCCGGGACCCCAAAACGGTGAGTAATAGTCCATGAAATGGGCCAGAATCGGCCAAAACTGCAAGTGTTGAAGACCGACACGTAAGCGCACCTTGGGTGTTCAAGAACTATGGAAACCGCTCTCGGGCCCCAAAACAGTGAGTAATAGTCCACGAAAAGGGTCAGAATTGGCCAAAATTGTGAGTGTTGACGACGGACAAGTAAATGCACTCCGGGGATCCTCAATCATGGAAATCGCTCTAGGACCCGAAAACGGTGAGTAATAGTCCACGAAACGGACCAGAATTGGCCAAAATTGTGAGTGTTGATGACTGACATGTAAACGCAACCCGGGGTTCATCAAACGTGGAAAATCACTTCGGGGCCCCAAAGCTGAGTAATAGTCCAAGAAACGGGCCAGAATCGGCCCAAAACTCAGTAATAGTCCATGAAACGGG
The DNA here is from genome assembly GCA_021605145.1 of Aegilops bicornis. Taxonomy (NCBI): domain Eukaryota; kingdom Viridiplantae; phylum Streptophyta; class Magnoliopsida; order Poales; family Poaceae; genus Aegilops; species Aegilops bicornis. The sequence goes on from CM038672.1 coordinate 12,823,411, forward strand.
CCAGAATCGGCTCAAACAGCGAGTCTTGACGACCAACATGTAAGCACACCTTAGGGTTCGACAACCATGGAAATCGCTTTGGGACCCCAAAACCGTGAGTAGTAGTCCATGAAAGAGCCCAGAATCGGACAAACCTAGGATTATTGATGAACGATTTATAAATGCTCCCCGGGGTTTGTCAATCATGGAAATTGCCCAGGGGCCCCAAATTAGTGAGTAATAGTCCATGAAACGGGCCAGAATCGGACAAAACTGCGAGTAATAGTGCACGAAACGGGCCAGAATCGGCCAAAACTATGAGTGTTGATAACCGACATATAAACGCATTCTGGTTCAAGAATCGTGGAAATCACTCTTGGACCCCAAAAGAGTGAGTAATAGTCCACGAAACGGACCAGAATGGGCCAAAACTGTGAGTGTTGATGACCGACACGTGAGCGCACCTTGGGGTACAGCAACTATGGAAATCGCTCTGGGAGCCCCAAAACGTTGAGTAATAGTCCATGAAACGGGGCAGAATCGACAAAAACCGCAAGTGTTGATGAGCGACACGTAAACGCACCCCGGCATTTGTTAATCATGGAAATTACTCCTGGAACCCAAAGTATTGAGTAATAGTCCATGAAACGGGTCAGAATCGCCCAAAAGTGTGAGTGTTGACGACGAACACGTAAACGCACCCTGGGATCGTCAATCGTGGAAATCTCTCTAGGACCCCAAAACGGTGAGTAATGTCCACGAAACGGAACAGAATTGGCCAAAATTGTGATTGTTGATGACCGAGACAAAAACGCAACCCGGGGTTCGTCAATCATGGAAATTCCTTTGGGACCCCAAAACTGAGTAATAGTCCAAGAAACAGGCCAGAATCGGCCCAAACTGCGATACTCGACGACCAACACGTAAGCACATCTTGGGGTTCGACAACCGTGGAAACCGCTTTGGGACCCCCAAATGATGAGTAATAGTCCATGAAATGGGTTAGAATCGACAAAAACCGCGAGTGTTGATGACCGACACGTAAACGCACGTCGGGGTTCGTTAATCGTGGAAATCATTCCGGGACACCAAAACAGTGAGTAATAGTCTACGAGATGGGCCAGAATCGGCCAAAACTGCAAGTGTTGATGACCGACACGTAAGCGCACCATGGGGTTAACCAACTATGGAAATCGCTCCCGGACCCCAAAGCAGTGAGTAAAAGTCCACGAAACGGGTCAGAATTAGCCAAAATTGTGAGTGTTGATGACGGACAAGTAAACGCACCCCAGGGATCCTCAATCGTGGAAATTGCTCTGGGACCCCAAAACGGTGAGTAATAGTCCACGAAACGGACCAGAGTTGGCCAAAATTGTGGGTGTTCATGACTGACACGTAAACGCAACCCGGGGTTCATCAATCATGGAAAATCACCTCGGCACCCCAAAACTGAGTAATAGTCCAAGAAACGGGCCAGAATCGACCCAAATCGGAGTAATAGTCCATGAAACGGGCCAGATTCAGCTCAAACTGCGAGTCTTGACGACCAACACGTAAGCACACCCTGGGGTTCGACAACCATGGAAACCACTTTGGGACCCCAAAACCGGGAGTTATAGTCCATGAAGGAGCCCAGAATCAGACAACCCTAGGATTATTGATGAACGATTTATAAACACACCCCGGGGTTCATCAATCATGGAAATCGCGCAGGGACCCTCAATCATTGAGTAATAGTCCATGAAACGGGCCAGAATCGGACAAAACTGCGAGTAATAGTCCATGAAACTGTTCAGAATCGAAAAAATCCGCGAGTGTTGATGACTAACACGTAAACGCCCCCGGGGTTAGTTTATCGTGGAAATCACTCCCGGACCCCAAAACTGTGAGTAATAGTCCACGAAATGGGCCAGAATCAGCCAAAACTATGAGTGTTGATGACCGACACCTAAACGTGCCTTGGGGTTCAACAACTATGGAAATCGCTCTGGGACCCCCAAAACAGTGAGTAATAGTCCATGAAACGGGGCAGAATTGACAAAAGCCACAAGTTTTGATGATCGACACGTAAACGCATCCCGGGGATCGTCAATCGTGGAAATCCGGGGATCGTCAATCGTGGAAATCATTCTAGCACCCCAAAACGGTGAGTAATAGTCCACGAAACGGACCAGAGTTGGTCAAAATTGTGAGTGTTGATGACCGACACGTAAACGCAACCCGGGGTTCATCAATTGTGGAAAATCACTTCGGGACCCCAAAACTGAGTAACAGTCCAAGAAATGGGCCAGAATCGGCCCAAAACGGAGTAATAGTCCATGAAACGGGCCAGAATCAGCTCAAACTGCGAGTCTTGATGACCAACACGTAAGCACACCTTGGGGTTCGACAACCATGGAAATCACTTTGGGACCCCAAAACCGTGAGTAATTGTCCATGAAAGAGTCCAGAACCAGACAACCCTAGGATTATTGATGAACGATTTATAAACGCACCCCGGGTTTCGTCAATCTTGGAAGTCGCGCAGGAACCCCCAATCATTGAGTAATAGTCCATGAAACGGGCCAGAATGGGACAAAACTGCGAGTAATAGTCCACGAAACGTGTCAGAATCAAAAAAACCGCGAGTGTTGATGACTGACACGTAAACACCGCCGGGGTTCGTTAAACGTGGAAATCACTCCGGGACCCCAAAAAAGTGAGCAATAGTCCACGAAACGGGCCAGAATCGGCCAAAACTATGAGTGTTGATGACCGACACGTAAACGCACCCCGGGTTCGTGAATCATGGAAATCACTCCGTGACACCAAAACAGTGAGTACTATTCCACGGAACGGACCAGATTGGGCCAAAACTGTGAGTGTTGATGAACGACACGTAAGCGCACCTTGGGGTTCAACAACTATGGAAATCGCTCAGGGACCCCCAAAACTGTGAGTAATAGTCGACGAAACGGGGTAGAATCGACAAAAATTTCTAGTGTTGATGACCGACACCTAAACGCACCCCGGGGTTCGTTAATCATGGAAATTACTCCTGGACCCCAAAGTAGTGAGTAATAGTCCATGAAATGGGTCAGAATTGCCCAAAATTGTGAGTGTTGAGACGGACACGTAAACGCACCCCGGGGACCACAAAGTAGTGAGTAATAGTCCACGAAACGGGTCAGAATTGGCCAAAATTGTGAGTGTTGTCGACGGACAAATAAACGCACCCCGGGGATCGTCACTCGTGGAAATCGCTCTGGGACCCCAAGATGATGAGTAATAGTCCACGAAACGGACCAGAATTGGCCAAAATTGTGATTGTTGATGACCGACACATAAACGCAACCCGGGGTTCGTCAATCATGGAAATCACTTCGGGACCCCAAAATTGAGTAATAGTCCAAGAAACGGGCCATAATCGGCCCAAACAGCGAGTCCCGACGAGCAACACGTAAGCACATCTTGGGGTTCGACAACCATGGAAATCGCTTTGGGACCCCCAAACGGTGAGTAATAGTCCACGAAACTGGTTAGAATCGACAAAAACCGCGAGGGTTGATGACCGACACGTAAACGCGCCCCGGGGTTTGTTAATCGTGGATATCACTCCGGGACCCCAAAACAGTGAGTAATAGTCCACGAAATGGGCCCGAATCGGCCAAAACTGCAAGTGTTGATGACCGACACGTAAGCGCACCTTGGGGTTCAACAACTATGGAAATCCCTCAAGGACCCCAAAGCAGTGAGTAATAATCCACGAAACGGGTCAGAATTGGTTAAAATTGTGAGTGTTGATGACGGACAAGTAAACGCACCCTAGGGATCCTCAATCGTGGAAATCGCTTTGGGACCCCAAAACGGTGAGTAATAGTCCACGAAATGGACCATAGTTGGCCAAAATTGTGAGTGTTGATGACCGACACGTAAACGCAACCCGGGGTTCATCAATCGTGGAAAATCACTTCGGGACCCCAAAACTGAGTAATAGTCCAAGAAGCGGGCCTGAATCGGCCCAAAACTGAATAATAGTCCAAGAAACGGGCCAGAATCGGCTCAAACTGCGAGTCTTGACGACCAACACGTAAGCACACCTTGTGGTTCGACAACCATGGAAATCACTTTCGGACCCCAAAACCGGGAGTAATAGTCCATGAAAGAGCCCAGAATTGGACAACCCTAGGATTATTGATGAATTATTTATAAATGCACCCCGGGGTTCGCCAATCATGGAAATCACACAGGGACCCCAAAACAGTTAGTAATAGTCCATGAAACGGGCCAGAATCCGCCAAAACTGCGAGTAATTATCCACGAAATGGGTCAGAATCGACAAAAACCACGAGTGTTGATGACCGACACGTAAACGCACGTCGGGGTTCGTTAATCGTGGAAATCACTCCGGGACCCCAAAACAGTGAGTAATAGTCCACAAGATGGGCCAGAATCGGCCAAAACTGCAAGTGTTGATGACCGACACGTAAGCGCACCTTGGGGTTAACCAACTATGGAAATCGCTCCGGGACCCCAAAGCAGTGAGTAATAGTCCACGAAACGGGTCGGAATTAGCCAAAATTGTGAGCGTTGATGACGGACAAGTAAACGCACCCCAGGGATCCTCAATCTTGGAAATTGCTCTGGGACCCCAAAACGGTGAGTAATAGTCCACGAAACGGACCAGAGTTGGACAAAATTGTGGGTGTTGATGACTGACACGTAAACGCAACCCGGGGTTCATCAATCATGGAAAATCACCTCGGCACCCCAAAACTGAGTAATAGTCCAAGAAACGGGCCAGAATCGACCCAAAACGGAGTAATAGTCCATGAAACGGGCCAGAATCAGCTCAAACTGTGAGTCTTGACGACCAACACGTAAGCACGCTCTGGGGTTCGACAACCACGAAAACCACTTTGGGACCCCAAAACCGGGAGTTATAGTCCATGAAGGAGCCCAGAATCAGACAACCCTAGGATTATTGATGAACGATTTATAAACACACCCCGGGGTTCGTCAATCATGTAAATCGCGCAGGGACCCTCAATCATTGAGTAATATTCCATGAAACGGGCCAGAATCGGACAAAACTGCGAGTAATAGTCCATGAAACTGTTCAGAATCGAAAATATCCGCGAGTGTTGATGACTAACACGTAAACGCCCCCGGGGTTAGTTTATCGTGGAAATCACTCCCGGACCCCAAAACTTTGAGTAATAGTCCACGGAATGGGCCAGAATCAGCCAAAACTATGAGTGTTGATGACCGACACCTAAACGCGTGCCTTGGGGTTCAACAACTATGGAAATCGCTCTGGGACCCCCAAAACGGTGAGTAATAGTCCACGAAACGGGGCAGAATTGACAAAAGCCACAAGTGTTGATGATCGACACGTAAACGCATCCCGAGGATCGTCAATCGTGGAAATCACTCTGGCACCCCAAAACGGTGAGTAATAGTCCACGAAACGGACGAGAGTTGGTCAAAATTGTGAGTGTTGATGACCGACACGTAAACGCAACCCGGGGTTCATCAATTGTGGAAAATCACTTCGGGACCCCAAAACTGAGTAACAGTCCAAGAAATGGGCCAGAATCGGCCCAAAACGGAGTAATAGTCCATGAAACGGGCCAGAATCAGCTCAAACTGCGAGTCTTGACGACCAACACGTAAGCACACCTTGGGGTTCGACAACCATGGAAATCACTTTGGGACCCCAAAACAGTGAGTAATAGTCCACGAAACGGACCAGAATGGGCAAAAACTGTGAGTGTTGATGACCGACACGTAAGCGCACCTTGGGGTTCAACAACTATGGAAAATGCTCTTGGAGCCCCAAAACGGTGAGTAGTAGTCCACGAAACGGAGCAGAATCGACAAAAACCGCAAGTGTTGATGACTGCAGACGTAAACGCACTCCGGGTTCGTGAATCATGGAAATTACTTCGACCCCATAGTAGTGAGTAATAGTCCACGCAACGGGTCAATTGCCCAAAATTGTGAATGTTGTCGACGGACACGTAAACGCACCCCGGGGATCTTCAATCATGGAAATCGCTCTGGGACCCCAAAACGGTGAGTAATAGTCCACGAAACGTACCAGAATTGGCCAAAATTGTGATTGTTGATGACCGACACAAAAATGCAAACCGGGGTTTGTCAATCATGGAAATAACTTCGGGACCCCAAAACTGAGTAATAGTCCAAGAAACGGGCCAGAATTGGCCCAAACTGCCAGCCTCGACGACAAACATGCAAGCACATCTTGGGATTCGACAACCATGGAAATCGCTTTGGGACCCCCAAATGGTGAGTAATAGTCCACGAAACGGGTTACAATCGACAAAAACCGCGAGTGTTGATGACCGACACGTAAACTCATGTCGGGGTTCGTTAATCGTGGATATCACTCCGGGACCCCAAAACGGTGAGTAATAGTCCATGAAATGGGCCAGAATCGGCCAAAACTGCAAGTGTTGATGACCGACACGTAAGCGCACCTTGGGTGTTCAAGAACTATGGAAACCGCTTCTGCCCCAAAACAAAGGAGTAATAGTCCACGAAAAGGGTCAGAATTGGCCAAAATTGTGAGTGTTGACGACGGACAAGTAAATGCGCCCCGGGGATCCTCAATCATGGAAATCGCTCTAGGACCCGAAAACAGTGAGTAATAGTCTACGAAACGGACCAGAATTGGCCAAAATTGTGAGTGTTGATGACTGACATGTAAACGCAACCCGGGGTTCATCAAACATGGAAAATCACTTCGGGGCCCCAAAACTGAGTAATAGTCCAAGAAACGGGCCAGAATCGGCCCAAAACTCAGTAATAGTCCATGAATCGGGCCAGAATCGGCTCAAACTGCGAGTGTTGATGACCAACACATAAGCACACCTTAGGGTTCGACAACCATGGAAATCGCTTTGGGACCCCAAAATGGTGAGTTGTAGTCCATGAAAGAGCCCAGAATCGGACAAACCTAGGATTATTGATGAACGATTTATAAACGCTCCCCGGGGTTTGTCAATCATGGAAATTGCCCAGGGGCCCCAAATCAGTGAGTAATAGTCCATGAAACGGGCCAGAATCGGACAAAACTGCGAGTAATAGTGCACGAACCGGGCCAGAATCGGCCAAAACTATGAGTGTTGATAACCGACATATAAACGCACCCCGGGTTCGTTAATCGTGGAAATCACTCTTGGACCCCAAAAGAGTGAGTAATAGTCCACGAAACGGACCAGAATGGGCCAAAACTGTGAGTGTTGATGACCGACACGTAAGCGCACCTTGGGGTACAGCAACTATGGAAATCGCTCTGGGACCCCCAAAATGGTGAGTAATAGTCCATGAAACGGGGCAGAATCGACAAAAACCGCAAGTGTTGATGAGCGACACGTAAACACACCCCGGCATTTGTTAATCATGGAAATTACTCCTGGAACCCAAAGTATTGAGTAATAGTCCATGAAACGGGTCAGAATCGCCCAAAAGTGTGAGTGTTGACGACGAACACGTAAACGCACCCTGGGATCGTCAATCGTGGAAATCTCTCTAGGACCCCAAAACGGTGAGTAATGTCCACGAAACGGAACAGAATTGGCCAAAATTGTGATTGTTGATGACCGAGACAAAAACGCAACCCGGGGTTCGTCAATCATGGAAATTACTTTGGGACACCAAAACTGAGTAATAGTCCAAGAAACAGGCCAGAATCGGCCCAAACTGCGATACTCGACGACCAACACGTAAGCACATCTTGGGGTTCGACAACCGTGGAAACCGCTTTGGGACCCCCAAACGATGAGTAATAGTCCATGAAACGGGTTAGAATCGACAAAAACCGCGAGTGCTGATGACCGACACGTAAACGCACGTCGGGGTTCGTTAATCGTGGAAATCACTCCGGGACACCAAAACAGTGAGTAATAGTCCACGAGATGGGCCAGAATCGGCCAAAACTGCAAGTGTTGATGACCGACACGTAAGCGCACCTTGGGGTTAACCAACTATGGAAATCGCCCGACCCCAAAGCAAAGGAGTAATAGTCCACGAAACGGGTCGGAATTAGCCAAAATTGTGAGCGTTGATGACGGACAAGTAAACGCACCCCAGGGATCCTCAATCTTGGAAATTGCTCTGGGACCCCAAAACGGTGAGTAATAGTCCACGAAACGGACCAGAGTTGGACAAAATTGTGGGTGTTGATGACTGATACGTAAACGCAACCCGGGGTTCATCAATCATGGAAAATCACCTCGGCACCCCAAAACTGAGTAATAGTCCAAGAAACGGGCCACAATCGACCCAAAACGGAGTAATAGTCCATGAAACGGGCCAGAATCAGCTCAAACTGTGAGTCTTGACGACCAACACGTAAGCACGCTCTGGGGTTCGACAACCATGGAAACCACTTTGGGACCCCAAAACCGGGAGTTATAGTCCATGAAGGAGCCCAGAATCAGACAACCCTAGGATTATTGATGAACGATTTATAAACACACCCCGGGGTTCGTCAATCATGGAAATCGTGCAGGGACCCTCAATCATTGAGTAATATTCCATGAAACGGGCCAGAATCGGACAAAACTGCGAGTAATAGTCCATGAAACTGTTCAGAATCGAAAATATCCGCGGGTGTTGATGACTAACACGTAAACGCCCCCGGGGTTAGTTTATCGTGGAAATCACTCCCGGACCCCAAAACTGTGAGTAATAGTCCACGGAATGGGCCAGAATCAGCCAAAACTATGAGTGTTGATGACCGACACCTAAACGTGCCTTGGGGTTCAACAACTATGGAAATCGCTCTGGGACCCCCAAAACGGTGAGTAATAGTCCACGAAACGGGGCAGAATCGACAAAAGCCACAAGTGTTGATGATCGACACGTAAACGCATCCCGGGGATCGTCAATCGTGGAAATCACTCACCGCACCCCAAAACGGTGAGTAATAGTCCACGAAACGGACGAGAGTTGGTCAAAATTGTGAGTGTTGATGACCGACACGTAAACGCAACCCGGGGTTCATCAATTGTGGAAAATCACTTCGGGACCCCAAAACTGAGTAATGGGCCCAAGAAATGGGCCGTAATCGCCCAAAACGGAGTAATAGTCCATGAAACGGGCGTAATCAGCTCAAATCGCGAGTCTTGACGACCAACACGTAAGCACACCTTGGGGTTCGACAACCATGGAAATCACTTTGGGACCCCAAAACAGTGAGTAATAGTCCACGAAACGGACCAGAATGGGCAAAAACTGTGAGTGTTGATGACCGACACGTAAGCGCACCTTGGGGTTCAACAACTATGGAAAATGCTCTTGGAGCCCCAAAACGGTGAGTAATAGTCCACGAAACGGGGCAGAATCGACAAAAACCGCAAGTGTTGATGACCGGCACGTAAACGCACCCGGGGTTCGTGAATCATGGAAATTACTTCTGGACCCCATAGTAGTGAGTAATAGTCCACGAAACGGGTCAGAATTGCCCAAAATTGTGAATGTTGTCGGCGGACACGTAAACGCACCCCGGGGATCTTCAATCATGGAAATCGCTCTGGGACCCCAAAACGGTGAGTAATAGTTCATGAAACGTACCAGAATTGGCCAAAATTGTGATTGTTGATGACCGACACAAAAATGCAAACCGGGGTTTGTCAATCATGGAAATAACTTCGGGACCCCAAAACTGAGTAATAGTCCAAGAAACGGGCCAGAATTGGCCCAAACTGCGAGCCTCGACGACAAACACGCAAGCACATCTTGGGATTCGACAACCATGGAAATCGCTTTGGGACCCCCAAATGGTGAGTAATAGTCCACGAAACGGGTTACAATCGACAAAAACCGCGAGTGTTGATGACCGACACGTAAACGCATGTCGGGGTTCGTTAATCGTGGATATCACTCCGGGACCCCAAAACGGTGAGTAATAGTCCATGAAATGGGCCAGAATCGGCCAAAACTGCAAGTGTTGATGACCGACACGTAAGCGCACCTTGGGGTTAACCAACTATGGAAATCGCTCCGGGACCCCAAAGCAGTGAGTAATAGTCCACGAAACGGGTCAGAATTAGCCAAAATTGTGAGTGTTGATGACGGACAAGTAAACGCATCCCAGGGATCCTCAATCATGGAAATTGCTCGGGGACCCCAAAACGGTGAGTAATAGTCCACGAAACGGACCAGAGTTGGCCAAAATTGTGGGTGTTGATGACTGACACGTAAACGCAACCCGGGGTTCATCAATCATGGAAAATATCCTCGGCACCCCAAAACTGAGTAATAGTCCAAGAAACGGGCCAGAATCGACCCAAAACGGAGTAATAGTCCATGAAACGGGCCAGAATCAGCTCAAACTGCAAGTCTTGACGACCAACACGTAAGGACACCCTGGGGTTCGACAACCATGGAAACCACTTTGGGACCCCAAAACCGGGAGTTATAGTCCATGAAGGAGCCCGTAATCGAGACAACCCTAGGATTATTGATGAACGATTTATAAACACACCCCGGGGTTCGTCAATCATGGAAATCGCGCAGGGACCCTCAATCATTGAGTAATAGTCCATGAAACGGGCCAGAATCGGACAAAACTGCGAGTAATAGTCCATGAAACTGTTCAGAATCGAAAAAATCCGCGGGTGTTGATGACTAACACGTAAACGCCCCCGGTGTTAGTTTATCGTGGAAATCACTCCCGGACCCCAAAACTGTGAGTAATAGTCCACGAAATGGGCCAGAATCAGCCAAAACTATGAGTGTTGATGACCGACACCTAAACGTGCCTTGGGGTTCAACAACTATGGAAATCGCTCTGGGACCCCCAAAACGGTGAGTAATAGTCCATGAAATGGGGCAGAATCGACAAAAGCCACAAGTGTTGATGATCGACACATAAACGCATCCCGGGGATCGTCAATCATGGAAATCCGGGGATCGTCAATCGTGGAAATCACTCTAGCACCCCAAAACGGTGAGTAATAGTCCACGAAACGGACCAGCGTTGGTCAAAATTGTGAGTGTTGATGACCGACATGTAAATGCACCCCCGGGGTTCGTCAATCATGGAAATCGCTCAGGGACCCTAAATCAATGAGTAATAGTCCAAGAAACGGGCCAGAATCGACCAAAACTGCGATTGTTGATGACCGATACGTAAGTGCACGTTGGGGTTCAACAACCATGGAAATCGCTTCGGGACCCCCACGCGGTGAGTAATAGTCAACGAAATAGGTCAGAATTGGCCAACACTGTGAGTGTTGAAGACGGACACGTAAACAGTGAGTAATAGTCCATGAAAGAGCCCAGATTCGGACAAACCTAGGATTATTGATGAACGATACATCAACGCACCACGGGGTTCATCAATCATGGAAATCGCTCAGGGACCCCAAATCAGTAAGTAATAGTCCATGAAAGAGCCGAGAATAGGACAAACCTAGGATTATTGATGAAAGATACATAAACGCACCCTGGGGTTCGTCAATCATGGAAATCGCTCAGGGACCCCAAATCAGTGAGTAATTGTCCACGAAACATGCCAGAATCGGCCAAAACTGCGAGTAATAGTCCATGAAACGGGTCAGAATCGACAGACTGACACGTAAACGCACCCCGGGGTTCGTTAATAATGGAAATCACTCGGGACACCAAAATAGTGAGTAATAGTCCACTTAAACGGGCCGTAATTGGCAAAACTATGAGTGTTGATGACCGACATGTAAACGCAACCCGGGGTTCGTCAATTGGGGAAATCACTCCAGGACCCCAAAACGGTGAGAAATAGTTCATGAAAGAGACCGGGATCGGACAAACCTAGGATTTATCATGAATGACACGAAAACGCACTCGGTTCGCTATTCATGGAAATCGCCAGGACCCCAATTCAGTGAGTAATAGTTCATGAAATGTGCCGTAATCGGCCAAAACTGCGATTGTTGATGACCGACACGCAAGCGCACCTTGGGGTTCAACAACCATGGAAATTGCTTCGGGACCCCAAAGCGGTGAGTACAAGTCCACAAAATGGGTCAGAATTGCCAACATTGTGATCAAGTGATTTATTTTATTAACGTAAACGGTGAGTAATAGTCCATGAAAGAGCTCTGCATAGGACAAACATGGGATTATTGATGAACAATACATAAATGCACCCCAGGGTTTGTCAATCATGGAAATCACTTAGGGACCCCAAATCAGTGAGTAATAGTTCATGAAACAGGCCTGAATCGGCCAAAACTGCGAATAATAGTCCATGAAACGGGTCAGAATCGACAAAAAATGCGAGTGTTGATGACTGACACGTAAACACACCACGGGGTTCGTTAATCATGGAAATCACTCCGGGACCACAAAACAGTGAGTAATAGTCCACGAAACGGGCCAGAATCAGCCAAAACTATGAGTGTTGATGACCGACACGTAAACGCACTCCGGGTTTGTCCATTGTGGAAATCACCCGGTGACCCCAAAACGGTGAGGAATAGTTCATGAAAGAGACCGAATCGACAAACCTAGGATTTATCATGAATGACACGTAAACGCACTTCCCCGGTTCGCTATCCATGGAAATCGCCAGGACCCCAAATCAGTGAGTAATAGTTCATGAAACAGCCGTAATCGCCAAAACAACATTGTTGATGACCGACACGTAAGTGCACCTTGGGGTTCAACAACCATGGAAATTAAGCTTCGACCCCAAAGCGGTGAGTAATAGTCCACAAAATGGGTCAGAATTGGCCAACACTGTGAGTGTTGACGACGGACACGTAAACGGTGAGTAATAGTCCATGAAACGGACCAGAATTGGCCAAAATTGTGATTGTTGATGACCGACACAAAAACGCAACCCAGTGATCATCAATCGTGGAAATCACTCTGGGACCCCAAAACGGTGAGTAATAGTCCACGAAACGGACCAGAGTCTGTCAAAATTGTGAGTATTGATGACCGACACGTAAACGCAACCCGGGGTTCATCAATCATTGAAAATCACTTCGGGACCCCAAAACTGAGTAATAGTCCAAGAAATGGGCCAGAATCGGCCCAAAACGGAGTCATAGTCCATGAAACGGGCAGAATCAGCTCAAACTGCGAGTCTTGACGACCAACACGTAAGCACACCTTGGGTTCGACAACCATGGAGATCACTTTGGGACCCCAAAACCGTGAGTAATTGTCCATGAAAGAGTCCAGAATCAGACAACCCTAGGATTATTGATGAACGATTTATAAACGCACCCCGGGTTTCGTCAATCTTGGAAGTCGCGCAGGGACCCCAAATCAGTGAGTAATAGTCCATGAAACGAGCCAGAATGGGACAAAACTGCGAGTAATAATCCACGAAACAGGTCAGAATCGACAAAAACCGCGAGTGTTGATGACTGACACGTAAACGCCCCCGGGGTTCGTTAATCATGCAAATTACTCCGGGACCCCAAAACAGTGAGTAATAGTCTATGAATCGGGCCAGAATCGGCCAGAACTATGAGTGTTGATGACCGACACGTAAACGCACCCCGGGTTCGTTAATCGTGGAAATCACTCCGGGACACCAAAAACAGTGAGTTATAGTCCACTAACGGACCGTAATGGGCCAAAACCGCGAGTGTTGATGAACGACACGTAAGCGCACCTTGGGGTTCAACAACTATGGAAATCGCTCTGGGACCCCCAAAACTGTGACTAATAGTCCACGAAACAGGGTAGAATCGACAAAAACTTCAAGTGTTGATGACCGACACCTAAACGCACCCCAGGGTTCGTTAATCATGGAAATTACTCCTGGACCCCAAAGTAGTGAGTAATAGTTCACAAACGGACCAGAATTGGCCAAAATTGTGATTGTTGATGACCGACACAAAAACGCAACCCGGGGTTCGTCAATCGTGGAAATAACTTCGACCCCAAAATGAGTAATAGTCCAAGAACGGGCCATAATCGCCCCAAATAGCGAGTCTCGACGAGCAACATGTAAGCACATCTTGGGGTTCGACAACCATGGAAATCGCTTTGGGACCCCCAAACGATGAGTAATAGTCCATGAAACTGGTTAGAATCGACAAAACCACGAGTGTTGGCCGACCGACACGTAAACGCCTAATTGGTTTGTTAATCGTGGATATCACTCCGGGACCCCAAAACAGTGAGTAATAGTCCACGAAATGGGCCCGAATCGGCCAAAACTACAAGTGTTAATGACCGACACGTAAGCGCACCTTGGGGTTCAACAACTATGGAATTCGCTCCAGGACCCCAAAGCAGTGAGTAATAATCCACGAAACGGGTCAGAATTGGTTAAAATTGTGAGTGTTGATGACGGACAAGTAAACGCACCCTAGCGATCCTCAATCGTGGAAATCGCTTGGGGACCCCAAAACGGTGAATAATAGTCCACGAAATGGAACATAGTTGCCTAAAATTGTGAGTATTGATGACCGACACGTAAACGCAACCCGGGTTCATCAATCGTGGAAAATCACTTCGACCCCAAAACTGAGTAATAGTCCAAGAAGCGGGCCTGAATCGCCCAAAACCGAGTAATACTCAAGAAACGGGCCAAAATCGGCTCAAACTCACAGTCTCGACGCATCAACACGTAAGCACACCTTGGGGTTCGACAACCATGGAAATCACTTTCAACCCCAAAACTGTGAGTAATAGTCCATGAAAGAGCCCGTAATTGGAAAATCCTAGGATTATTGATGAACGATTTATAAACGCACTCGGGTTCGCCAATCATGGAAATCGCTAGCAGGACCCCAAATCGCGAGTAATAGTCCATGAAACGAGCCGTAATCCGCCAAAACCGCGAAAGTAATAACTACCTAAACAGTCAATCGACAAAACCGCGAAAGTGTTGATGATCGACACGTAAACGCCCCCGGGGTTCGTTAATCATGCAAATCACTCCGGGACCCCAAAACAGTGAGTAATAGTCTATGAATCGGGCCAGAATCGGCCAGAACTATGAGTGTTGATGACCGACACGTAAACGCACCCCGGGTTCGTTAATCGTGGAAATCACTCCGGGACACCAAAACAGTGAGTTATAGTCCACTAACGGACCGTAATCGGCCAAAACTGTGAGTGTTGATGAACGACACGTAAGCACACCTTGGGGTTCTACAACTATGGAAATCGCTCTGGGACCCCCAAAACTGTGAGTAATAGTCCACGAAACAGGGTAGAATCGACAAAAACTTCAAGTGTTGATGACCGACACCTAAACGCACCCCAGGGTTCGTTAATCATGGAAATTACTCCTGGACCCCAACGTAGTAAGTAATAGTCTACGAAACGGACCAGAATTGGCCAAAATTGTGATTGTTGATGACCGACACAAAAACGCAACCCGGGGTTCGTCAATCGTGGAAATAACTTCGGGACCCCAAAAATGAGTAATAGTCCAAGAACGGGCCATAATCGCCTAAATAGCGAGTCTCGACGAGCAACATGTAAGCACATCTTGGGGTTCGACAACCATGGAAATCGCTTTGGGACCCCCAAACGATGAGTAATAGTCCATGAAACTGGTTAGAATCGACGAAAACCACGAGTGTTGCTGACCGACAAGTAAACGCATCCCGGGGTTCGTCAATCGTGGAAATCACTCCGGACCCCGAAACAATGTGTAATAGTCCAAGAAACGAGCCAGAATCGGCCAAACTACAAGTGCTGATGACCGACACGTAAGCGCATCTTGGGGTTCAACAAGTATGGAATTCGCCCAGACCCCAAAGCAAAGTGAGTAATAATCCACCAAACGGGTCAATTGGTTAAAATTGTGAGTGTTGATGACGGACAAGTAAACGCACCCTAGCGATCCTCAATCGTGGAAATCGCTGGGACCCCAAAACGGTGAATAATAGTCCACGAAATGGAAACATAGTTGCCTAAAATTGTGAGTATTGATGACCGACACGTAAACGCAACCCGGGTTCATCAATCGTGGAAAATCACTTGGGACCCCAAAACCGAGTAATAGTCCAAGAAGCGGGCCTGAATCGCCCAAAACTGAGTAATTCTCCAAGAAACGGGCCAAAATCGGCTCAAACTACGAGTCTCGATGACCAACACGTAAGCACACCTTGGGGTTCGACAACCATGGAAATCACTTTCGAACCCCAAAACCGTGAGTAATAGTCCATGAAAGAGCCCAGAATTGGAAAAACCTAGGATTATTGATGAACGATTTATAAACGCACCCCGGGGTTCGCCAATCATGGAAATCGCGAGGACCCCAAATCGCTGAGTAATAGTCCATGAAACGAGCCGTAATCCGCCAAAACTGCGAGTAATAATCCAATGTAAACAGGTCGTAATCGACAAAACCGCGAAAGTTGATGATCGACACGTAAACGCCCGGTTCGTTAATCATGCAAATCACTCCGGACCCCAAACAAAGTGAGTAATAGTCTATGAATCAGGCCAGAATCTTGCATAACTGCGAGTGTTGATTACCTACACGTAAACGCAACCGGTGTTCGTCAATCGTTGAAATCACTCCCGGACACCAAAACAGTGAGTTATAGTCCACGGAACGGACCAGAATGGGCCAAAACTGTGAGTGTTGATGAACGACACGTAAGCGCACCTTGGGGTTCAACAACTATGGAAATCGCTCTGGGACCCCCAAAACTGTGAGTAATAGTCCACGAAACAGGGTAGAATCGATAAAAACTTCAAGTGTTGATGATCGACACCTAAACGCACCCTGTGGTTCGTTAATCATGGAAATTACTCCCGACCCCAACGTAGTAAGTAATAGTCTACGAAACGGACCAGAATTGGCCAAAATTGTGATTGTTGATGACCGACAATAAACGCACCCCGGGGTTCGTGAATCGTGGAAATCACTGCGGGACCCCAAAAATGTGTAATAGTCCAAGAACGGGCCATAATCGCCCAAATAGCGGTAGTCTCGACGAAGCAACATGTAAGCACATCTTGGGGTTCGACAACCATGGAAATCGCTTTGGGACCCCAAACGATGAGTAATAGTCCATGAAACCGTTAGAATCGACAAAACCACGAAGTGTTGTCGATCGACAAGTAAACGCGCTCGGGGTTTGTTAATCGTGGATATCACTCCGGGACCCCAAAACAGTGAGTAATAGTCCATTTAAATGGGCCCGAATCGTCAAAACTACAAGTGTTAATGACCGACACGTAAGCGCACCTTGGGGTTCAAACAACTATGGAATTCGCCCAGACCCCAAAGCAAAGTGAGTAATAATCCACGAAACGGGTCAGAATTGGTTAAAATTGTGAGTGTTGATGACGGACAAGTAAACGCACCCTAGCGATCCTCAATCGTGGAAATCGCTTTGGGACCCCAAAACGGTGAATAATAGTCCACGAAATGGAAACATAGTTGCCTAAAATTGTGAGTATTGATGACCGACACGTAAACGCAACCCGGGTTCATCAATCGTGGAAAATCACTTCGGACCCCAAAACCGAGTAATAGTCCAAGAAGCGGGCCTGAATCGCCCAAAATCGAGTAATACTCCAAGAAACGGGCCAAAATCGGCTCAAACTACGAGTCTCGACGACCAACACGTAAGCACACCTTGGGGTTCGACAACCATGGAAATCACTTTCGAACCCCAAAACCGTGAGTAATAGTCCATGAAAGAGCCTGCACTGGAAAATCCTAGGATTATTGATGAACGACGAGTAAACGCATTCCCGGTTCGCCAATCATGGAAATCGCAGTAGGACCCCAAATCAGTGAGTAATAGTCCATGAAACGAGCCGTAATCCGCCAAAAATCGCGAGTAATAATCCACGCAAACAGGTCGAATCGACAAAAACCGCGAAAGTGTTGATGATCGACACGTAAACGCCCGGTTCGTTAATCATGCAAATCACTCCGGACCCCAAAACAGTGAGTAATAGTTCTATGAATCGGGCCGAATCGCCGTAACTATGGGTGTTGATGACCGACACGTAAACGCACCCCAGGTTCGTTAATCGAGGAAATAACTACGGGACACCAAAACAGTTAGTTATAGTCCACGGAAAGGACCATAAATTGGCAAAAATGTGAGTGTTGATGAACGACACGTAAAAGCGCACTCTTGGGGTTCAACAACTATGGAAATCGCTCTGGGGCCCCAAAACTGTGAGTAATAGTCCACGAAACAGGGTAGAATCGACAAAAACTTCAAGTGTTGATGACCGACACCTAAACGCACCCCAGGGTTCGTTAATCATGGAAATTACTCCTGGACCCCAAAGTAGTGAGTAATAGTCTACGAAACGGACCAGAATTGGCCAAAATTGTGATTGTTGATGACCGACACAAAAACGCAACCCGGGGTTCGTCAATCGTGGAAATAACTTCGGGACCCCAAAATGAGTAATAGTCCAAGAACGGGCCATAATCGCCCCAAATAGCGAAGTCTCGACGAGCAACATGTAAGCACATCTTGGGGTTCGACAACCATGGAAATCGCTGGGACCCCAAACGATGAGTAATAGTCCATGAAAACTGGTTAGAATCGACAAAAACCACGAGTGTTGCTGACCGACACGTAAACGCGCCCCGGGGTTTGTTAATCGTGGATATCACTCCGGGACCCCAAAACAGTGAGTAATAGTCCACGAAATGGGCCCGAATCGGCCAAAACTACAAGTGTTAATGACCGACACGTAAGCGCACCTTGGGGTTCAACAACTATGGAATTCGCCCAGACCCCAAAGCAAATGAGTAATAATCCATGCAAACGGGTCAGAATTGGTTAAAATTGTGAGTGTTGATGACGGACAAGTAAACGCACCCTTGAAGCGATCCTCAATCGTGGAGATCGCTTTGGGACCCCAAAATGGTGAATAATAGTCCACGAAATGGAACATAGTTGCCTAAAATTGTGAGTATTGATGACCCGACACGTAAACGCAACCCGGGTTCATCAATCGTGGAAAATCACCGGGACCCCAAAACTGAGTAATAGACCAAGAAGCGGGCCTGAATCGGCCCAAAACTGAGTAATACTCCAAGAAACGGGCCAAAATCGGCTCAAACTGCGAGTCTCGACGACCAACACGTAAGCACACCTTGGGGTTCGACAACCATGGAGATCACTTTGGGACCCCAAAACCGTGAGTAATAGTCCATGAAAGAGCCTGTAATTGGAAAATCCTAGGATTATTGATGAACGATTTATAAACGCACCCCGGGGTTCGCCAATCATGGAAATCGCGCAGGGACCCCAAATCAGTGAGTAATAGTCCATGAAACGAGCCAGAATCCGCCAAAACTGCGAGTAATAATCCACGAAACAGGTCAGAATCGACAAAAACCGCGAGTGTTGATGACTGACACGTAAACGCCCCCGGGGTTCGTTAATCATGCAAATCACTCCGGGACCCCAAAACAGTGAGTAATAGTCTATGAATCGGGCCAGAATCGGCCAGAACTATGAGTGTTGATGACCGACACGTAAACGCACCCCGGGTTCGTTAATCGTGGAAATCACTCCGGGACACCAAAACAGTGAGTTATAGTCCACGGAACGGACCAGAATGGGCCAAAACTGTGAGTGTTGATGAACGACACGTAAGCGCACCTTGGGGTTCAACAACTATGGAAATCGCTCTGGGACCCCCAAAACTGTGAGTAATAGTCCACGAAACAGGGTAGAATCGACAAAAACTTCAAGTGTTGATGACCGACACCTAAACGCACCCCAGGGTTCGTTAATCATGGAAATTACTCCTGGACCCCAACGTAGTAAGTAATAGTCTACGAAACGGACCAGAATTGGCCAAAATTGTGATTGTTGATGACCGACACAAAAACGCAACCCGGGGTTCGTCAATCGTGGAAATAACTTCGGGACCCCAAAAATGAGTAATAGTCCAAGAAACGGGCCATAATCGCCTAAATAGCGAAGTCTCGACGAGCAACATGTAAGCACATCTTGGGTTCGACAACCAGGGAAATCGCGTTGGGACCCCCAAACGATGAGTAATAGTCCATGAAACTGGTTAGAATAGACAATAACCACGATAGTTGCTGACCGACACGTAAACGCGCCCCGGGGTTTGTTATTCGTGGATATCACTCCGTACCCCAAAACAGTGAGTAATAGTCCACGAAATGGGGTCTTAATCGGCCAAAACTACAAGTGTTAATGACCGACACGTAAGCGCACCTTGGGGTTCAACAACTATGGAATTCGCCCAGGACCCCAAAGCAGGAGTAATAATCCACTAAACGGGTCAGAATTGGTTAAAATTGTGAGTGTTGATGACGGACAAGTAAACGCACTTAGCGATCCTCAATCGTGGAAATCGCTGGGACCCCAAAATGGTGAATAATAGTCCACGAAATGGAACATAGTTGCCTAAAATTGTGAGTATTGATGACCGACACGTAAACGCAACCCGGGGTTCATCAATCGTGGAAAATCACTTCGGGACCCCAAAACTGAGTAATAGTCCAAGAAGCGGGCCTGAATCGGCCCAAAACTGAGTAATACTCAAGAAACGGGCCAAAATCGGCTCAAACTACGAAGTCTCGATGACCAACACGTAAGCACACCTTGGGGTTCGACAACCATGGAAATCACTTTGGGACCCCAAAACCGTGAGTAATAGTCCATGAAAGAGCCTGCACTGGAAAAATCCTAGGATTATTGATGAACGATTTATAAACGCACCGGGTTCGCCAATCATGGAAATCGCTAGGACCCCAAATCGCGAGTAATAGTCCATGAAACAAGCCGTAATCCGCCAAAACTGCGAGTAATAATCCACTAAACAGGTCAGAATCGACAAAAAACCGCGAAGTGTTGATGATCGACACGAACGCCCCGGGTTCGTTAATCATGCAAATCACTCGGGACCCCAAAACAAAGTGAGTAATAGTCTATGAATCGGGCCAGAATCGCCGTAACTATGAGTGTTGATGACCGACACGTAAACGCACCCCGGTTCGTTAATCGTGGAAATCACTCCGGACACCAAAACAGTGAGTTATAGTCCACTAACGGACCAGAATGGGCCAAAACTGTGAGTGTTGATGAACGACACGTAAGCGCACCTTGGGGTTCAACAACTATGGAAATCGCTCTGGGACCCCCAAAACTATGAGTAATAGTCCACGAAACAGGGTAGAATCGACAAAAACTTCAAGTGTTGATGATCGACACCCAAACGCACCCTGTGGTTCGTTAATCATGGAAATTACCTCGACCCCAACGTAGTAAGTAATAGTCTCACGAACGGACCAGAATTGGCCAAAATTGTGATTGTTGATGACCGACACAAAACGCAACCCGGTTCGCTAATCGTGGAAATAACTTCGACCCCAAAAATGAGTAATAGTCCAAGAACGGGCCATAATCGCCCAAATAGCGTAGTCTCGACGAGCAACATGTAAGCACATCTTGGGGTTCGACAACCATGGAAATCGCCTTTGGGACCCCAAACGATGAGTAATAGTCCATGAAACTGGTTAGAATCGGCAAAACCACGAGTGTTCTTGTGGACCGACACGTAAACGCGCCCCGGGGTTTGTTAATCGTGGATATCACTCCGGGACCCCAAAACAGTGAGTAATAGTCCACGAAATGGGCCCGAATCGGCCGAAACTACAAGTGTTAATGACCGACACGTAAGCGCACCTTGGGGTTCAACAACTATGGAATTCGCTCCAGGACCCCAAAGCAGTGAGTAATAATCCACGAAACGGGTCAGAATTGGTTAAAATTGTGAGTGTTGATGACGGACAAGTAAACGCACCCTAGCGATCCTCAATCGTGGAAATCGCTTTGGGACCCCAAAACGGTGAATAATAGTCCACGAAATGGAACATAGTTGCCTAAAATTGTGAGTATTGATGACCGACACGTAAACGCAACCCGGGGTTCATCAATCGTGGAAAATCACTTCGGGACCCCAAAACTGAGTAATAGTCCAAGAAGCGGGCCTGAATCGGCCCAAAACTGAGTAATACTCCAAGAAACGGGCCAAAATCGGCTCAAACTACGAGTCTCGACGACCAACACGTAAGCACACCTTGGGGTTCGACAACCATGGAAATCACTTTCGAACCCCAAAACCGTGAGTAATAGTCCATGAAAGAGCCTGCATTGGAAAACCTAGGATTATTGATGAACGATTTATAAACGCACTTCGGGTTCGCCAATCATGGAAATCGCGCAGGACCCCAAATCGCGAGTAATAGTCCATGAAACGAGCCGTAATCCGCCAAAACTGCGAGTAATAATCCACTAAACAGGTCGTAATCGACAAAACCGCGAAAGTGTTGATGATCGACACGTGAACGCCGGGTTCGTTAATCATGCAAATCACCCGACCCCAAAACAGTGAGTAATAGTTCTATGAATCGGGCCGTAATCGGCCGTAACTATGAGTGTTGATGACCGACACGTAAACGCACCCCGGTTCGTTAATCGTGGAAATCACCCGGACACCAAAACAAAGTGAGTTATAGTCCACGGAACGGACCGTAATCGGCCAAAACTGTGAGTGTTGATGAACGACACGTAAGCGCAGCTTGGGTTTAAACAACTTTGGAAATCTCTCTGGGACCCCCAAAACTATGAGTAATATTCCACGAATCAGGTTAGAATCGACAAAAACTTAAAGTGTTGATGTCCGACACCTAAACGCACCCTGTGGTTCGTTAATCATGGAAATTACTCCTGACCCCAACGTAGTAAGTAATAGTCTCATTAAACGGACCAGAATTGGCCAAAATTGTGATTGTTGATGACCGACACAAAACGCAACCCGGGTTCGCTAATCGTGGAAATAACTTCGACCCCAAAAATGAGTAATAGTCCAAGAACGGGCCATAATCGCCCCAAATAGCGAAGTCTTCGACGAGCAACATGTAAGCACATCTTGGGGTTCGACAACCATGGAAATCGCTGGGACCCCCAAACGATGAGTAATAGTCCATGAAATCGTTAGAATCGACAAAAACCACGAAAGTGTTGTCAATCGACACGTAAACGCGCCGGAGGTTTGTTAATCGTGGATATCACTCCGGACCCCAAAACGGTGAGTAATAGTCCACGAAATGGGCCTTAATCGCCAAAACTACAAGTGTTAATGACCGACACGTAAGCGCACCTTGGGGTTCAACAACTATGGAATTCGCCCAGACCCCAAAGCAAAGTGAGTAATAATCCACTTAAACGGGTCGTAATTGGTTAAAATTGTGAGTGTTGATGACGGACAAGTAAACGCACCCTAGCGATCCTCAATCGTGGAAATCGCTTTGGGACCCCAAACGGTGAATAATAGTCCACGAAATGGAACATAGTTGCCTAAAATTGTGAGTATTGATGACCGACACGTAAACGCAACCCGGGTTCATCAATCGTGGAAAATCACTTCGGACCCCAAAACTGAGTAATAGTCCAAGAAGCGGGCCTGAATCGGCCCAAAACTGAGTAATAGTCCAAGAAACGGGCCAGAATCAGCTCAAACTGCGAGTCTTGACGACCAACACGTAAGCACACCTTGGGGTTCGACAACCAGGGAAATCACTTTCGGACCCCAAAACCGTGAGTAATAGTCCATGAAAGAGCCTGCACTGGAAAAATCCTAGGATTATTGATGAACGATTTATAAACGCACCCCGGGGTTCGCCAATCATGGAAATCGCGCAGGGACCCCAAATCAGTGAGTAATAGTCCATGAAACAAGCCAGAATCCGCCAAAACTGCGAGTAATAATCCAATAAACAAAGTCGTAATCGATAAAACCGCGAAAAGTGTTGATGATCGACACGAACGCCCCGGGTTCGTTAATCATGCAAATCACCCGGACCCCAAAACAGTGAGTAATAGTCTATGAATCGGGCCAGAATCGCCGTAACTATGAGTGTTGATGACCGACACGTAAACGCACTCTGGTTCGTTAATCGTGGAAATCACTCCGACACCAAAACAAAGGAGTTATAGTCCACTAACGGACCAGAATGGGCCAAAACTGTGAGTGTTGATGAACGACACGTAAGCGCACCTTGGGGTTCAACAACTATGGAAA
This sequence comes from Aegilops bicornis, assembly GCA_021605145.1. NCBI lineage: Eukaryota > Viridiplantae > Streptophyta > Magnoliopsida > Poales > Poaceae > Aegilops > Aegilops bicornis. Next base: position 12,847,411 of record CM038672.1, read on the forward strand.
TCGCTCTGGGACCCCCAAAACTGTGAGTAATAGTCCACGAAACAGGGTAGAATCGACAAAAACTTCAAGTGTTGATGACCGACACCTAAACGCACCCCAGGGTTCGTTAATCATGGAAATTACCCCGACCCCAACGTAGTAAGTAATAGTCACGAAACGGACCAGAATTGGCCAAAATTGTGATTGTTGATGACCGACACAAAAACGCAACCCGGTTCGGCTAATCGTGGAAATAACTTCGGGACCCCAAAATGAGTAATAGTCCAAGAACGGGCCATAATCGCCCCAAATAGCTAGTCTCGACGAGCAACATGTAAGCACATCTTGGGGTTCGACAACCATGGAAATCGCTTTGGGACCCCCAAACGATGAGTAATAGTCCATGAAACTGGTTAGAATAGACAAAACCACGAGTGTTGTTAATCGACACGTAAACGCTACCGGGTTTGTTAATCGTGGATATCACCCGGACCCCAAAACAAAGTGAGTAATAGTCCACGAAATGGGCCCGAATCGCCAAAACTACAAGTGTTAATGACCGACACGTAAGCGCACCTTGGGGTTCAACAACTATGGAATTCGCCCAGACCCCAAAGCAGTGAGTAATAATCCACCAAACGGGTCGTAATTGGTTAAAATTGTGAGTGTTGATGACGACAAGTAAACGCACCCTAGCGATCCTCAATCGTGGAAATCGCCGGGACCCCAAAACGGTGAATAATAGTCCACGAAATGGACCATAGTTGCCTAAAATTGTGAGTATTGATGACCGACACGTAAACGCAACCCGGGTTCATCAATCGTGGAAAATCACTTCGGGACCCCAAAACTGAGTAATAGTCCAAGAAGCGGGCCTGAATCGGCCCAAAACTGAGTAATACTCCAAGAAACGGGCCAAAATCGGCTCAAACTGCGAGTCTCGACGACCAACACGTAAGCACACCTTGGGGTTCGACAACCATGGAAATCACTTTCGAACCCCAAAACCGTGAGTAATAGTCCATGAAAGAGCCCAGAATTGGAAAATCCTAGGATTATTGATGAACGATTTATAAACGCACCCCGGGGTTCGCCAATCATGGAAATAACGCAGGGACCCCAAATCGCTGAGTAATAGTCCATGAAACGAGCCGTAATCCGCCAAAACTGCGAAAGTAATAATCCACGAAACAGTCGTAATCGACAAAAACCGCGAAGTGTTGATGATCGACACGTAAACGCCCCGGTTCGTTAATCATGCAAATCACCCGGACCCCAAAACAAAGTGAGTAATAGTCTATGAATCGCCGAATCGCCGTAACTATGAGTGTTGATGACCGACACGTAAACGCACTCGGTTCGCGTTAATCGTGGAAATCACTCGGGACACCAAAACAGTGAGTTATAGTCCACGAACGGACCCAGAATGGGCCAAAACTGTGAGTGTTGATGAACGACACGTAATGTAAGCGCACCTTGGGGTTCAACAACTATGGAAATCGCTCTGGGACCCCCAAAACTGTGAGTAAGAGTCCACGAAACAGGGTAGAATCGACAAAAACTTCAAGTGTTGATGACCGACACCTAAACGCACCCCAGGGTTCGTTAATCATGGAAATTACTCCCGACCCCAAAGTAGTAAGTAATAGTCTACGTAAACGGACCAGAATTGGCCAAAATTGTGATTGTTGATGACCGACACAAAACGCAACCCGGGTTCGCTAATCGTGGAAATAACTTCGACCCCAAAAATGAGTAATAGTCCAAGAAACGGGCCATAATCGCCTAAATAGCGAAGTCTCGACGAGCAACATGTAAGCACATCTTGGGGTTCGACAACCATGGAAATCGCTTTGGGACCCCCAAACGATGAATAATAGTCCATGAAACCGTTAGAATCGACAAAAACCACGAAAAGTGTCAATCGACACGTAAACGCCGCCTGGGTTTGTTAATCGTGGATATCACTCCGGGACCCCAAAACAAAGGAGTAATAGTCCACGAAATGGGCCCGAATCGCCAAAACTACAAGTGTTAATGACCGACACGTAAGCGCACCTTGGGGTTCAACAACTATGGAATTCGCCCAGACCCCAAAGCAAAGGAGTAATAATCCACAAACGGGTCAGAATTGGTTAAAATTGTGAGTGTTGATGACGGACAAGTAAACGCACCCTAGCGATCCTCAATCGTGGAAATCGCTTTGGGACCCCAAACGGTGAATAATAGTCCACGAAATGGACCATAGTTGCCTAAAATTGTGAGTATTGATGACCGACACGTAAACGCAACCCGGTTCATCAATCGTGGAAAATCACTTCGGGACCCCAAAACCGAGTAATAGTCCAAGAAGCGGCCCGAATCGCCCAAAACCGAGTAATACTCCAAGAACGGGCCAAAATCGGCTCAAATCATGAAGTCTCGACGACCAACACGTAAGCACACCTTGGGGTTCGACAACCATGGAAATCACTTTCAACCCCAAAACCGTGAGTAATAGTCCATGAAAGAGCCCAGAATTGGAAAATCCTAGGATTATTGATGAACGATTTATAAACGCACCCCGGGGTTCGCCAATCATGGAAATCGCGCAGGGACCCCAAATCAGTGAGTAATAGTCCATGAAACGAGCCAGAATCCGCCAAAACAACGAGTAATAATCCACGAAACAGGTCAGAATCGACAAAAACCGCGAAAAGTTGATGATCGACACGTAAACGCCCGGGTTCGTTAATCATGCAAATCACTCCGGACCCCAAAACAGTGAGTAATAGTCTATGAATCGGGCCGTAATCGCCGTAACTATGAGTGTTGATGACCGACACGTAAACGCACCCCAGGGTTCATTAATTGTGGAAATCACTCCAGGACGCAGAATCGGTGAGTAATAGTTCATCAAAGAGACCGGAATCGGACAAACCTAGGATTATTAATGAACGACCCATAAACGCACCCCCGGGGTTCGTCAATCATGGAAATCGCTCAGGTACCCCAAATAAGTGAGTAATAGCCCATGAAATGGGCCGTAATCAACCAAAACTGTGATTGTTGATGACCGACACGTAAAGCGCACCTTGGGGTTCAACAACCATGGAAATCGCTTGACCCCAAAGCGGTGAGTAATAGTCAACGAAATGGGTCGGAATTGGCCAACACTGTGAGTGTTGAAGACGGACACGTAAACAGTGAGTAATAGTCCATGAAAGAGCCCAGATTCGGACAAATCTAGGATTATTGATGAACGATACATCAACGCACTACGGGTTCATCAATCATGGAAATCGTCAGGACCCCAAATCAGTAAGTAATAGTCCATGAAAGAGCCGAGAATAGGACAAACCTAGGATTATTGATGAAAGATACATAAACGCACTCGGTTCGCCAATCATGGAAATCGCCAGGTACCCCACATCAGTGAGTAATTTTCCACGAAACATGCCAGAATCGGCCAAAACTGCGAGTAATAGTCCATGAAACGGGTCAGAATCGACAGACTGACACGTAAACGCACCCCGGGGTTCGTTAATAATGGAAATCACTCCGGGACCCCAAAATAGTGAGTAATAGTCCACGAAACGGGCCAGAATTGGCAAAAACTATGAGTGTTGATGACCGACATGTAAACGCAACCCGGGGTTCGTCAATTGGGGAAATCACTCCAGGACCCCAAAACGGTGAGAAATAGTTCATGAAAGAGACCGATCGACAAACCTAGGATTTATCATGAATGACACGAAAACGCACTTCGGTTCGCTATTCATGGAAATCGCCAGGACCCCAAATCGCTGAGTAATAGTTCATGAAACAGCCGAATCGCCAAAATCACGATTGTTGATGACCGACACGCAAGCGCACCTTGGGGTTCAACAACCATGGAAATTGCTTCGGGACCCCAAAGCGGTGAGTACAAGTCCACAAAATGGGTCAGAATTGCCAACATTGTGATCGTTGACGACGGACACGTAAACGGTGAGTAATAGTCCATGAAAGAGCCCAGAATAGGACAAACATAGGATTATTGATGAACAATACATAAATGCACCCCAGGGTTTGTCAATCATGGAAATCACTTAGGGACCCCAAATCAGTGAGTAATAGTTCATGAAACAGGCCTGAATCGGCCAAAACTGCGAATAATAGTCCATGAAACGGGTCAGAATCGACAAAAAATGCGAGTGTTGATGACTGACACGTAAACACACCACGGGGTTCGTTAATCATGGAAATCACTCCGGGACCACAAAACAGTGAGTAATAGTCCACGAAACGGGCCAGAATCAGCCAAAACTATGAGTGTTGATGACCGACACGTAAACGCACCCCGGGGTTTGTCCATTGTGGAAATCACTCCAGGACCCCAAAACGGTGAGGAATAGTTCATGAAAGAGACCGGAATCGGACAAACCTAGGATTTATCATGAATGACACGTAAACGCACTCCCCGGTTCGCCATCCATGGAAATCGCCAGGACCCCAAATCAGTGAGTAATAGTTCATGAAACAGGCCAGAATCGGCCAAAACAGCGATTGTTGATGACCGACACGTAAGTGCACCTTGGGGTTCAACAACCATGGAAATTGCTTCGGGACCCCAAAGCGGTGAGTAATAGTCCACAAAATGGGTCAGAATTGGCCAACACTGTGAGTGTTGACGACGGACACGTAAACGGTGAGTAATAGTCCATGAAACGGACCAGAATTCGCCAAAATTGTGATTGTTGATGACCGACACAAAAACGCAACCCAGGGATTGTCAATCGTGGAAATCACTCTGGGACCCCAAAACGGTGAGTAATAGTCCACGAAACGGACCAGAGTTGGTCAAAATTGTGAGTGTTGATGACCGACACGTAAACGCAACCCGGGGTTCACCAATCATGGAAAATCACTTCGGGACCCCAAAACTGAGTAATAGTCCAAGAAATGGGCCAGAATCGGCCCAAAACGGAGTCATAGTCCATGAAACGGGCGTAATCAGCTCAAATCCGCGAGTCTTGACGACCAACACGTAAGCACACCTTCGGTTCGACAACCATGGAGATCACTTTGGGACCCCAAAACCGTGAGTAATTGTCCATGAAAGAGTCCGCAACTGCATAACCCTAGGATTATTGATGAACGATTTATAAACGCACCCCGGGTTTCGTCAATCTTGGAAGTCGCGCAGGAACCCCCAATCATTGAGTAATAGTCCATGAAACGGGCCAGAATGGGACAAAACTGCGAGTAATAGTCCACGTAAACGTCGTAATCAAAAACCGCGAAAGTGTTGATGATCGACACGTAAACGCCCCGGTTCGTTAATCATGCAAATCACCCGGACCCCAAAACAGTGAGTAATAGTCCACGAATCGGGCCAGAATCGGCCAAAACTATGAGTGTTGATGACCGACACGTAAACGCACCCCGGGGTTCGTTAATCGTGGAAATCACTCCGGGACACCAAAAAAGTGAGTTATAGTCCACGAACGGACCAGAATGGGCCAAAATCGTGAGTGTTGATGAACGACACGTAAGCGCACCTTGGGGTTCAACAACTATGGTAATCGCCTGGGACCCCAAAACTGTGAGTAATAGTCCACGCAAACAGGTAGAATCGACAAAAACTTCAAGTGTTGATGATCGACACCCAAACGCACCCTGTGGTTCGTTAATCATGGAAATTACCTGGACCCCAAAGTAGTGAGTAATAGTCCACTAAACGGACCAGAATTGGCCAAAATTGTGATTGTTGATGACCGACACAAAAACGCAAACCCGGGTTCGGCTAATCGTGGAAATAACTTCGGGACCCCAAAATGAGTAATAGTCCAAGAAACGGGCCATAATCGCCCCTAAATAGCGAAGTCTCGACGAGCAACATGTACGCACATCTTGGGGTTCGACAACCATGGAAATCGCTTTGGGACCCCCAAACGATGAGTAATAGTCCATGAAACTGGTTAGAATCGACAAAAACCACGAGTGTTGCTGACCGACACGTAAACGCGCCCCGGGGTTTGTTAATCGTGGATATCACTCCGGGACCCCAAAACAGTGAGTAATAGTCCACGAAATGGGCCCGAATCGGCGAAAACTACAAGTGTTAATGACCGACACGTAAGCGCACCTTGGGGTTCAACAACTATGGAATTCGCTCCAGGGCCCCAAAGCAAAGTGAGTAATAATCCACCTAAACGGGTCGTAATTGGTTAAAATTGTGAGTGTTGATGACGGACAAGTAAACGCACCTAGCGATCCTCAATCGTGGAAATCGCTTTGGGACCCCAAAACGGTGAATAATAGTCCACTTAAATGGACCATAGTTGCCTAAAATTGTGAGTATTGATGACCGACACGTAAACGCAACCCGCGGTTCGTCAGTCGTGGAAAATCACTTCGGACCCCAAAACTGAGTAATAGTCCAAGAAGCGGGCCTGAATCGCCCAAAACCGAGTAATACTCAAGAAACGGGCCAAAATCGGCTCAAATCATGTAGTCTCGACGACCAACACGTAAGCACCTTAGGGTTCGACAACCATGGAAATCACTTTCAACCCCAAAACCGTGAGTAATAGTCCATGAAAGAGCCTGCATTGGAAAATCCTAGGATTATTGATGAACGATTTATAAACGCACCGGATTCGCCAATCATGGAAATCGCGCAGGACCCCAAATCGCTGAGTAATAGTCCATGAAACGAGCCGTAATCCGCCAAAATCAAGCGAGTAATAATCCACGAAACAGGTCGAATCGACAAAAACCGCGAAAGTGTTGATGATCGACACGTAAACGCCCGGGTTCGTTAATCATGCAAATCACCCGGGACCCCAAAACAGTGAGTAATAGTCTATGAATCGGGCCGTAATCGCCGTAACTATGAGTGTTGATGACCGACACGTAAACGCACTCCTGTGGTTCATTAATTGTGGAAATCACCCCAGACGCAGAATCGGTGAGTAATAGTTCATCAAAGAGACCGGAATCGGACAAACCTAGGATTATTAATGAACGACTCATAAACGCACCCCCGGGGTTCGTCAATCATGGAAATCGCTCAGGTACCCCAAATAAGTGAGTAAAAGCCCATGAAATGGGCCAGAATCAACCAAAACTGTGATTGTTGATGACCGACACGTAAGCGCACCTTGGGGTTCAACAACCATGGAAATCGCCGACCCCAAAGCGGTGAGTAATAGTCAACGAAATGGGTCGAATTGGCCAACACTGTGAGTGTTGAAGACGGACACGTAAACAGTGAGTAATAGTCCATGAAAGAGCCCAGATTCGGACAAATCTAGGATTATTGATGAACGATACATCAACGCACCACGGGGTTCATCAATCATGGAAATCGCTCAGGGACCCCAAATCAGTAAGTAATAGTCCATGAAAGAGCCGAGAATAGGACAAACCTAGGATTATTGATGAAAGATACATAAACGCACCCTGGGGTTCGTCAATCATGGAAATCGCTCAGGGACCCCAAATCAAAGTGAGTAATTGTCCACGAAACATGCCAGAATCGCCAAAATCATGCAGTAATAGTCCATGAAACGGGTCAATCGACAGATCGACACGTAAACGCACTCCGGGTTCGTTAATAATGGAAATCACTCCGGACACCAAAATAGTGAGTAATAGTCCACGAAACGGGCCAGAATTGGCCAAAACTATGAGTGTTGATGACCGACATGTAAACGCAACCCGGGGTTCGTCAATTGGGGAAATCACTCCAGGACCCCAAAACGGTGAGAAATAGTTCATGAAAGAGACCGGGATCGGACAAACCTAGGATTTATCATGAATGACACGAAAACGCACCCCCGGGTTCGTCATTCATGGAAATCGCTCAGGGACCCCAATTCAGTGAGTAATAGTTCATGAAACAGGCCAGAATCGGCCAAAACTGCGATTGTTGATGACCGACACGCAAGCGCACCTTGGGGTTCAACAACCATGGAAATTGCTTCGGGACCCCAAAGCGGTGAGTACAAGTCCACAAAATGGGTCAGAATTGCCAACATTGTGATCGCGACGCATTTACGGACACGTAAACGGGTGAGTAATAGTCCATGAAAGAGCCCAGAATAGGACAAACATAGGATTATTGATGAACAATACATAAATGCACCCCATGGTTTGTCAATCATGGAAATCACTTAGGGACCCCAAATCAGTGAGTAATAGTTCATGAAACAGGCCTGAATCGGCCAAAATCGCGAATAATAGTCCATGAAACGGGTCAATCGACAAAACTTCGTGTGTTGATGACTGAGACGTAAACGCACCCCAGGGTTCGTTATTCGTGGAAATCACTCCGGGACCACAAAACAATGAGTAATACTCCAAGAAACAGGCCAGAATCGGCCAAAAATTTGAATGTTGATGACCGAAACGTAAACGCACTTCCGGTTTGTCCATTGTGGAAATCACCCAGACCCCAAAACGGTGAGGAATAGTTCATGAAAGAGACCGAATCGGACAAACCTAGGATTTATCATGAATGACACGTAAACGCACCCCCGGTTCGCTATCCATGGAAATCGCCAGGACCCCAAATCAGTGAGTAATAGTTCATGAAACAGCCGTAATCGGCCAAAACAGTGAGTGTTGATGACCGACACGAAAGTGCACCTTGGGGTTCAACAACCATGGAATTTACTCCGGGACCCCAAAACGGTGAGAAACAGTCCACAAAATGGGTCATAATTGGCCAACACTGTGAGTGTTGACGACGGACACGTAAACGGTGAGTAATAGTCCATGAAACGGACCAGAATTCGCCAAAATTGTGATTGTTGATGACCGACACAAAAACGCAACTCAGGGATTGTCAATCGTGGAAATCACTCTGGGACCCCAAAACGGTGAGTAATAGTCCACGAAACGGACCAGAGTTGGTCAAAATTGTGAGTGTTGATGACCGACACGTAAACGCAACCCGGGGTTCATCAATCATGGAAAATCACTTCGGGACCCCAAAACTGAGTAATAGTCCAAGAAATGGGCCAGAATCGGCCCAAAACGGAGTCATAGTCCATGAAACGGGCAGAATCAGCTCAAACTGCGAGTCTTGACGACCAACACGTAAGCACACCTTGGGGTTCGACAACCATGGAGATCACTTTGGGACCCCAAAACCGTGAGTAATTGTCCATGAAAGAGTCCAGAACCAGACAACCCTAGGATTATTGATGAACGATTTATAAACGCACTCGGTTTTCGCCAATCTTGGAAGTCAGCAGAACCCCAATCATTGAGTAATAGTCCATGAAACGGGCCAGAATGGGACAAAACTGCGAGTAATAGTCCACGAAACGTGTCAGAATCAAAAAAACCGCGAGTGTTGATGACTGACACGTAAACACCGCTGGGGTTCGTTAATCGTGGAAATCACTCCGGGACCCCAAAAGAGTGAGCAATAGTCCACGAGACGGGCCAGAATCGGCCAAAACTATGAGTGTTGATGACCGACACGTAAACGCACCCCGGGTTCGTTAATCGTGGAAATCACTCCGGGACACCAAAACAGTGAGTTATAGTCCACGGAACGGACCAGAATGGGCCAAAACCGTGAGTGTTGATGAACGACACGTAAGCGCACCTTGGGGTTCAAAAACTATGGAAATCGCCTGGGACCCCAAACTGTGAGTAATAGTCCACGAAACAGGGTAGAATCGACAAAAACTTCAAGTGTTGATGATCGACACCTAAACGCACCCTGTGGTTCGTTAATCATGGAAATTACTCTGGACCCCAAAGTAGTGAGTAATAGTCATTTAAACGGACCAGAATTGGCCAAAATTGTGATTGTTGATGACCGACACAAAAACGCAACCCGGGTTCGCTAATCGTGGAAATAACTTCGGACCCCAAAAATGAGTAATAGTCCAAGAACGGGCCATAATCGCCCCAAATAGCGAGTCTCGACGAGCAACATGTAAGCACATCTTGGGGTTCGACAACCATGGAAATCGCTTTGGGACCCCCAAACGATGAGTAATAGTCCATGAAACTGGTTAGAATCGACAAAAACCACGAGTGTTGCTGACCGACACGTAAACGCGCCCCGGGGTTTGTTAATCGTGGATATCACTCCGGGACCCCAAAACAGTGAGTAATAGTCCACGAAATGGGCCCGAATCGGCCAAAACTACAAGTGTTAATGACCGACACGTAAGCGCACCTTGGGGTTCAACAACTATGGAATTCGCCCAGGACCCCAAAGCAAAGGAGTAAAAATCCACCTAAACGGGTCAGAATTGGTTAAAATTGTGAGTGTTGATGACGGACAAGTAAACGCACCCTAGCGATCCTCAATCGTGGAAATCGCTTTGGGACCCCAAAACGGTGAATAATAGTCCACGAAATGGACCATAGTTGCCTAAAATTGTGAGTATTGATGACCGACACGTAAACGCAACCCGGGGTTCATCAATCGTGGAAAATCACTGGGACCCCAAAACTGAGTAATAGTCCAAGAAGCGGGCCTGAATCGGCCCAAAACTGAGTAATACTCCAAGAAACGGGCCAAAATCGGCTCAAACTGCGAGTCTCGACGACCAACACGTAAGCACACCTTAGGGTTCGACAACCATGGAAATCACTTTCGAACCCCAAAACCGTGAGTAATAGTCCATGAAAGAGCCCAGAATTGGAAAATCCTAGGATTATTGATGAACGATTTATAAACGCACCCCGGGATTCGCCAATCATGGAAATCGCGAGGACCCCAAATCAGATGAGTAATAGTCCATGAAACGAGCCGTAATCCGCCAAAACTGCGAGTAATAATCCACGCAAACAGTCGTAATCGACAAAACCGCGAAAGTTGATGATCGACACGTAAACGCCCGGGTTCGTTAATCATGCAAATCACTCCGGGACCCCAAAACAGTGAGTAATAGTCTATGAATCGGGCCAGAATCGGCCAGAACTATGAGTGTTGATGACCGACACGTAAACGCACCCCAGGGTTCATTAATTGTGGAAATCACTCCAGGACGCAGAATCGGTGAGTAATAGTTCATCAAAGAGACCGGAATCGGACAAACCTAGGATTATTAATGAACGACTCATAAACGCACCCCCGGGGTTCGTCAATCATGGAAATCGCTCAGGTACCCCAAATAAGTGAGTAATAGCCCATGAAATGGGCCAGAATCAACCAAAACTGTGATTGTTGATGACCGACACGTAAGCGCACCTTGGGGTTCAACAACCATGGAAATCGCTTCGGGACCCCAAAGCGGTGAGTAATAGTCAACGAAATGGGTCGGAATTGGCCAACACTGTGAGTGTTGAAGACGGACACGTAAACAGTGAGTAATAGTCCATGAAAGAGCCCAGATTCGGACAAATCTAGGATTATTGATGAACGATACATCAACGCACCACGGGGTTCATCAATCATGGAAATCGCTCAGGGACCCCAAATCAGTAAGTAATAGTCCATGAAAGAGCCGAGAATAGGACAAACCTAGGATTATTGATGAAAGATACATAAACGCACCGGGTTCGCTAATCATGGAAATCGCCAGGACCCCAAATCAGTGAGTAATTGTCCACGAAACATGCCAGAATCGGCCAAAACTGCGAGTAATAGTCCATGAAACGGGTCAGAATCGACAGACTGACACGTAAACGCACCCCGGGGTTCGTTAATAATGGAAATCACTCCGGGACACCAAAATAGTGAGTAATAGTCCACGAAACGGGCCAGAATTGGCCAAAACTATGAGTGTTGATGACCGACATGTAAACGCAACCCGGGGTTCGTCAATTGGGGAAATCACTCCAGGACCCCAAAACGGTGAGAAATAGTTCATGAAAGAGACCGGGATCGGACAAACCTAGGATTTATCATGAATGACACGAAAACGCACCCCCGGGTTCGTCATTCATGGAAATCGCTCAGGGACCCCAAATCAGTGAGTAATAGTTCATGAAACAGGCCAGAATCGGCCAAAACTGCGATTGTTGATGACCGACACGCAAGCGCACCTTGGGGTTCAACAACCATGGAAATTGCTTCGGGACCCCAAAGCGGTGAGTACAAGTCCACAAAATGGGTCAATTACAACATTGTGATCAAGTGACGACGGACACGTAAACGGTGAGTAATAGTCCATGAAAGAGCCCAGAATAGGACAAACATAGGATTATTGATGAACAATACATAAATGCACCCCATGGTTTGTCAATCATGGAAATCACTTAGGGACCCCAAATCAGTGAATAATCGATCATGAAACAGCCTGAATCGCCAAAACCTGCGAATAATAGTCCATGAAACGGGTCAATCGACAAAAATGCGAAAAGTTGATGATCGACACGTAAACACACCACGGGTTCGTTAATCGTGGAAATCACTCCGGACCAAAAAAAGTGAGTAATAGTCCACGAAACGGGCCAGAATCAGCCAAAACTATGAGTGTTGATGACCGACACGTAAACGCACCCCGGGGTTTGTCCATTGTGGAAATCACTCCAGGACCCCAAAACGGTGAGGAATAGTTCATGAAAGAGACCGGAATCGGACAAACCTAGGATTTATCATGAATGACACGTAAACGCACCCCCGGGTTCGTCATCCATGGAAATCGCTCAGGGACCCCAAATCAGTGAGTAATAGTTCATGAAACAGGCCAGAATCGGCCAAAACAGCGATTGTTGATGACCGACACGTAAGTGCACCTTGGGGTTCAACAACCATGGAAATTGCTTCGGGACCCCAAAGCGGTGAGTAATAGTCCACAAAATGGGTCAGAATTGGCCAACACTGTGAGTGTTGACGACGGACACGTAAACGGTGAGTAATAGTCCATGAAACGGACCAGAATTCGCCAAAATTGTGATTGTTGATGACCGACACAAAAACGCAACCCAGGGATTGTCAATCGTGGAAATCACCGGGACCCCAAAACGGTGAGTAATAGTCCACGAAACGACCAGAGTTGGTCAAAATTGTGAGTGTTGATGACCGACACGTAAACGCAACCCGGGTTCATCAATCATGGAAAATCACCGGGACCCCAAACCGAGTAATAGTCCAAGAAATGGGCCAGAATCGCCCAAAACTGAGTAATAGTCCATGAAACAGGCCAGAATCAGCTCAATCTGCGAGTCTTGACGACCAACACGTAAGCACACCTTGGGGTTCGACAACCATGGAAATGACTTTGGGACCCCAAAACCGTGAGTAATTGTCCATGAAAGAGTCCGTAACTGCATAACCCTAGGATTATTGATGAACGATTTATAAACGCACCGGGTTTCGCCAATCTTGGAAGTCGCAAGCAGAACCCCCAATCATTGAGTAATAGTCCATGAAACGGGCCGTAATGGGACAAAATCATGCGAGTAATAGTCCACGAAACGTGTCGTAATCAAAAACCGCGAAAGTGTTGATGATCGACACGTAAACACCGCCGGGTTCGTTAATCGTGGAAATCACTCCGGACCCCAAAAGAGTGAGCAATAGTCCACGAGACGGGCAGAATCGCCAAAACTATGAGTGTTGATGACCGACACGTAAACGCACTCCCGGGTTCGTTAATCGTGGAAATCACTCCGGACACCAAAACAGTGAGTTATAGTCCACGGAACGGACCGTAATGGGCCAAAACTGTGAGTGTTGATGAACGACACGAAGCGCACCTTGGGGTTCAACAACTATGGAAATCGCCTGGGACCCCCAAAACCGTGAGTAATAGTCCACGAAACAGGGTAGAATCGACAAAACTTCAAGTGTTGATGATCGACACCTAAACGCACCCTGTGGTTCGTTAATCATGGAAATTACTCCTGGACCCCAAAGTAGTGAGTAATAGTCTACGAAACGGACCAGAATTGGCCAAAATTGTGATTGTTGATGACCGACACAAAAACGCAACCCGGGGTTCGTCAATCGTGGAAATAACTTCGGGACCCCAAAAATGAGTAATAGTCCAAGAAACGGGCCATAATCGCCCCAAATAGCGAGTCTCGACGAGCAACATGTAAGCACATCTTGGGGTTCGACAACCATGGAAATCGCTTTGGGACCCCCAAACGATGAGTAATAGTCCATGAAACTGGTTAGAATCGACAAAAACCACGAGTGTTGCTGACCGACACGTAAACGCGCCCCGGGGTTTGTTAATCGTGGATATCACTCCGGGACCCCAAAACAGTGAGTAATAGTCCACGAACCGGGCCCGAATCGGCCAAAACTACAAGTGTTAATGACCGACACGTAAGCGCACCTTGGGGTTCAACAACTAGGGAATTCGCCCAGGACCCCAAAGCAAAGGAGTAATAATCCACGAAACGGGTCAGAATTGGTTAAAATTGTGAGTGTTGATGACGGACAAGTAAACGCACCCTAGCGATCCTCAATCGTGGAAATCGCTTTGGGACCCCAAAACGGTGAATAATAGTCCACGAAATGGACCATAGTTGCCTAAAATTGTGAGTATTGATGACCGACACGTAAACGCAACCCGGGTTCATCAATCGTGGAAAATCACTTCGACCCCAAAACCGAGTAATAGTCCAAGAAGCGGCCTGAATCGCCCAAAACCGAGTAATACTCCAAGAAACGGGCCAAAATCGCTCAAATCACGAAGTCTCGACGACCAACACGTAAGCACACCTTGGGGTTCGACAACCATGGAAATCACTTTCGAACCCCAAAACCGTGAGTAATAGTCCATGAAAGAGCCCAGAATTGGAAAATCCTAGGATTATTGATGAACGATTTATAAACGCACCCCGGGGTTCGCCAATCATGGAAATCGCGCAGGGACCCCAAATCAGTGAGTAATAGTCCATGAAACGAGCCAGAATCCGCCAAAATCGCGAAAGTAATAGTCCACGTAAACAGTCGAATCGACAAAACCGCGAAAGTGTTGATGATCGACACGTAAACGCCCCGGGTTCGTTAATCATGCAAATCACCCGGACCCCAAAACAGTGAGTAATAGTCTATGAATCGGGCCGTAATCGCCGTAACTATGAGGGTTGATGACCGACACGTAAACGCACTCCTGTGGTTCATTAATTGTGGAAATCACCCGGGACGCAGAATCGGTGAGTAATAGTTCATCAAAGAGACCGGAATCGGACAAACCTAGGATTATTAATGAACGACTCATAAACGCACCCCCGGGGTTCGTCAATCATGGAAATCGCTCAGGTACCCCAAATAAGTGAGTAATAGCCCATGAAATGGGCCAGAATCAACCAAAACTGTGATTGTTGATGACCGACACGTAAGCGCACCTTGGGGTTCAACAACCATGGAAATCGCTTCGGGACCCCAAAGCGGTGAGTAATAGTCAACGAAATGGGTCGGAATTGGCCAACACTGTGAGTGTTGACGACGGACACGTAAACGGTGAGTAATAGTCCATGAAAGAGCCCAGAATCAGACAAACCTAGGATTATAGATGAACGATACATAAACGCACCCCGGGGTTCGTCAATCATGGAAATCGCTCAAGGACCCCAAATCAGTGAATAATAGTCGATGAAATAGTCCAGAATCGGCCAAAACTACGAGTTATAGTCCACGAAACGTGTCAGAATCGACAAAAACCGCTAGTGTTGATGATTGATACGTAAACGCACCCCGGGGTTCGTTAATCGTGGATATCAATCCGGGACCCCAAAACAGTGAGTAATAGTCCACAAAACGGGCCACAATCGGCCAAAACTGTGAGTGTTGATGACCGACACGTAAACGCACCCCGGGGTTCGTCAATTGTGGAAATCACTCCGGGACCCCAAAACGGTGAGTAATAGTTCATGGAAGAGACCGGAATCCTACAAACCTAGGATTTATCATGAACGACACGTAAACGCACCCCCGGGGTTCGTCAATCATGGAAATCGCTCAGGGACCCTAAATAAATGAGTAATAGTCCATGAAACGGGCCAGCATCGACCAAAACTGCGATTGTTGATGACCGACGCGTAAGTGCACTTTGGGGTTCAACAACCATGGAAATCGCTTCGGGACCCCAACGCGGTGAGTAATAGTCCACGAAATAGGTCAGAATTGGCCAACACTATGAGTGTTGAAGACGGACACGTAAACAGTGAGTAATAGTCCATGAAAGAGCCCAGATTCGGACAAACCTAGGATTATTGATGAACGATACATCAACGCACCACGGGGTTCATCAATCATGAAAATCGCTCAGGGACCCCAAATCAGTAAGTAATAGTCCATGAAAGAGCCCAGAATAGGACAAACCTAGGATTATTGGTGAACGATACATAAACGCACCCCG
Source organism: Aegilops bicornis (assembly GCA_021605145.1). NCBI lineage: Eukaryota > Viridiplantae > Streptophyta > Magnoliopsida > Poales > Poaceae > Aegilops > Aegilops bicornis. Next base: position 12,863,649 of record CM038672.1, read on the forward strand.
GGGTTCTTCAATCATGGAAATCGCTTAGGGACCCCAAATCAGTGAGTAATTGTCCATGAAACAGGCCAGAATCGGCCAAAACTGCGAGTAATAGTCCACGAAACGGGTCAGAATCGACAGACTGACACGTAAACGCACCCCGGGGTTCGTTAATCATGGAAATAACTCTGGGACCCCAAAATAGTGAGTAATAGTCCACGAAACGGGCCAGAATCGGCCAAAACTATGAGTGTTGATGACCGACACGTAAACGCACCCCGGGGTTCGTCAATTGTGGAAATCACTCCAGGACCCCAAAACGGTGAGAAATAGTTCATGAAAGAGACCGGAATCGGACAAACCTAGGATTTATCATGAATGACACGTAAACGCACCCCGGGTTCGTCATTCAGGGAAATCGCTCAGGGTCCCCAAATCATTGAGTAATAGTTCATGAAACAGGCCATAATCGGCCAAAACTGCGATTGTTGATGACCGACACGTAAGCGCACCTTGGGGTTCAACAACCATTGAAATTGCTTCGGGGCGCCAAAGCGGTGAGTACTAGTCCACAAAATGGGTCAGAATTGGCCAACCCTATGAGTGTTGATGACGGGCACGTAAATGGTGAGTAATAGTCCATGAAAGAGCCCAGAATAGGACGAACCAAGGATTATTGATGAACAATACATAAATGCACCCCAGGGTTTGTCAATCATGGAAATCACTTAGGGACCCCAAATCAGTGAGTAATAGTTCATGAAACAGGCCTGAATCGGCCAAAACTGCGAGTGTTGATGACTGACACGTAAACACACCACGGGGTTCGTTAATCATGGAAATCACTCCGGGACCACAAAACAATGAGTAATAGTCCAAGAAACGGGCCAGAATCGGCCAAAACTATGAGTGTTGATGACCGACACGTAAACGCACCCCGGGGTTCGTCCATTTTGGAAATCACTCCAGGACCCCAAAACGGTGACTAATAGTTCATGAAAGAGACCGGAATCGGACAAACCTAGGATTTATCATGAATGACACGTAAATGCACCCCCGGGTTCGTCATTCATGGAAATCGCTCAGGGACCCCAAATCAGTGAGTAATAGTTCATGAAACAGGCCAGAATCGGCCAAAACAGCGATTGTTGATGACCGACACGTAAGTGCACCTTGGGGTTCAACAACCATGGAAATTTCTTCGGGACCCCAAAGCGGTGAGTAATAGTCCACAAAATGGGTCAGAATTGGCCAACACTGTGAGTGTTGACGACGGACACGTAAACGGTGAGTAATAGTCCATGAAAGAGCCCAGGATAGGACAAACGTAGGATTATTGATGAACGATACATAAATGCACCCAGGGTTCGTCAATCATGGATATCCCTCAGGAACCCCAAATCAGTGAGTAATAGTTCATGAAACAGGCCAGAATCGGCCAAAACTGCGAGTAATAGTCCACGAAACGGGTCAGAATCGACAAAAACCACGAGTGTTGATGACTGACACGTAAAGACACCACGGGGTTAGTTAATCATGGAAATCACTCCGGGACCCCAAAACAGTGAGTAATAGTCCATGAAACGGGCCAGAATCGGCCAAAACTACGAGTGTTGATGACCGACACGTAAAGGCACCTCGGGGTTCGTCAATTGTGGAAATCACTCCAGGACCCCAAAATGGTGAGTAGTAGTTCATGAAAGAGACTGGAATCGGACAAACCTAGGATTTATCATGAAAGACACGTAAACGCACCCCCGGGGTTCGTCAATCATGGAAATCGCTCAGGGACCCCAAATCAGTTAGTAATAGTCCATGAAACGGGCCAGAGTCGACCAAAACTGCGGTTGTTGATGACCAACACGTAAGCGCACCTTGGGTTCAACAACCATGGAAATCGCTTCGGGACTCCAAAGCGGTGAGTGTTGACGACGGACACGTAAATAGTGAGTAATAGTCCATGAAAGAGCCTGGAATTGGACAAACCTAGGATTATTGATGTACGATACATAAACGCACACCGTGTTTCGTCAATCATGGAAATTGCTCAGGGACCCCAAGTAAGTGAGTAATAGTCCATGAAACGGGCTAGATTCGACCAAACTGCGATTGTTGATGACCGACACGTTAGCGCACCTTGGAGTTCAACAACCATGGAAATCACTTCGGAACTAATGTCTACTACACAACCTTCTTCTTGTAGACGTTATTGGGCCTCCAAGTGTAGAGGTTTGTAGGACAGTAGCAAATTTCCCTCAAGTGGATGACCTAAGGTTTATTAATCCGTGGGAGGCGTAGGATGAAGATGGTCTCTCTCAAACATCCCTGCAACCAAATAACAAAGAGTCTCTTGTGTCCCCAACACAACCAATACAATGGTAAATAATATAGGTGCACTAGTTCGGTGAAGAGTGGTGATACAAGTGCAATATGGATGATAGATATAGGTTTTTGTAATCTGAAATTATAAATACAGCAAGGTAACTAATGATAAAAGTGAGCGTAAACGGTATTGCAATGCGTTGAAACAAGGCCTAGGGTTCATACTTTCACTAGTGCAAGTTCTCTCAACAATAATAACATAACTGGTTCATATAACTATCCCTTAACATGCAACAAAGAGTCACTCCAAAGTCACTAATAGCAGAGAACAAATGAAGAGATTATTGTAGGGTACGAAACCACCTCAAAGATATCCTTTCTGACCAATCTATTCAAGAGTCCGTAGTAAAATAACACGAAGATATTCTTTCCATTCAATCTGTCATAGAGTTTGTACTAGAATACCACCTTAAGACACAAATCAACCAAAACCCTAATGTCACCTCAAGTATCCATGGGCATGATTATACTATATGCATCACAGAATCTCAGATTTATCTATTCAACCAACACAAAGTACTTCAAAGAGTGCCCCAAAGTTTCTACTGGAGATTCAAGACGAAAACGTGTTCCAACCCCTGTGCATAAGTTCATTGAACCCGCAAGTTTATCACCAAAGCATACATCAAGTAGATCACGTGAATATCCCCTTGTCACCACAGATAAGCACGGCAAGACATACATCAAGTGTTCTCAAATTGTTAAAGACTCAATCCGATAAGATAACTTCAAAGGAAAAACTCAATCCATTACAAGAGAGTAGAGGGGGAGAAACATCATAGGATCCAACTATAATAGCAAAGCTCGCGATACATCTAGATCGTATCACCTCAAGAACACGAGAGAGAGAGAGAGAGAGAGAGAGACTTGATATTATTGCAATTCCTACAAGCATATGTTCCTCCCTCATAATAATTTTCAGTAGCATCATGAATGAATTCACCAATATAACCAGCACCTAAAGTATTCTTTTCATGAGCTACAAGCATAGAAACTTTATTACTCTCCACATAAGCAAAAATTTTCTCATTCGGAATAGTGGGAGTATCATAAGAGACTCGAATACTATAAATTGTTTCCACATTAAAAGAGTAATGTTCAGAAAAAGGATAATCATGACAAGTTCTATAAATATAATCATCACTACTTTCTATAGCATAAGTATCATCACAATAATCATCATAAGTAGCAACTTTGTTCTCATCATAATCAATTGAAACGTCTTCCAAGATAGTGGAATCATTACTAAATAAAGTCATGACCTCTCCAAATCCACTTTCATCAATATAATCATCGTAAGTAGGAGGCATGCTATCATCATAACAACTTTGCATATCAAAACTTGGGAGGCTAAAAACATCATCTTTATTAAACGTAGCATCCCCAAGCTTGGGACAAACATTAATTGCAGCAAATATATTCTCAAACATGTCATTCTCATCAAACATAACATCCCCAAGCTTGGTCCTTTTCATATCATAAGCATAATCATTCTCATCATTAATAGTATGGATAGTACCAATAGTATAGCAATTATCATCATCACAATGAGTAGTAGGAGCAACATCATTTGAGAAGGATACCTTTTTACCTTTGCTCCTCCTTCTTTTCTTTTTCTTCTTCACATCATGTGTGGGTTTAACCCTCTTTTTTGAGCTCCTTATTAATGAGATTGGTTGAATAGAAAGCTCCTCCTCGTTACCTGATTCATCATAAGAAATAATAGGAGGATATTGGGAAGTCTCTTCCCTTTCATTAGTATTCTCATCATCTTCTATTTGCCTTCTTTTCTTTATGTAATTGGCAATATAAGGATTTTCAATGCAATTCACCGCACAATACATAAAAATTTCTTCTAGATCAAATTCAAGGAATTGCTTAAGGTTATATTCTGGAATATGCTTAGTTAAACGTTTCATTTCTTCATAACCCAGAATCAAACTAAGTTCATTATGATGTGCAAGGGAAATCAAATCACCACAATTTTTGGACACGATTCGATCATGAAACAATTTGCATCGGAGATGTAAATGGCCACGTTCATTGCAACGTTCACAAGTACGGAAAAGAAATTTTAAATTTTTAGCACAAACATCTAGCCTTTCTTGCAACCATTTAGTTTCTAAATACTTATGTCTCTTGCAAAATCTATCTTCCCTATTTGGTGTGTACTTGCAAACTCTATGCACTCCACAAAAGTTGGCATGCTTATAGGAGACATTTTCATCATAACTAGTGCAATCATCATTAGTACTATGGATATTCAAAGAGTTCATACTAACAACATTGCAATCATGCTCATCATTCAAAGATTTAGTACAAAAGATTTTATAGACTTCTTCTTCTAGCACTTGAGAACAATTTTCCTTTTCATCATCTTGTGAAAGATATTAAAATGATGAAGCGTATGAGGCAAACTCAATTCCATTTTTTTGTAATTTTCTTTTATAGACTAAACTAGTGATAAAACAAGAAACAAAAAGATTTGATTGCAAGATCTAAAGATATACCTTCAAGCATCACCTCCCGCAACGGGCGCCAGAAAAGAGCTTGATGTCTACTACACAACCTTCTTCTTGTAGACGTTGTTGGGCCTCCAAGTGTAGAGGTTTGTAGGACAGTAGAAAATTTCCCTCAAGTGTATGACCTAAGGTTTATCAATCCGTGGGAAGCGTAGGATGAAGATGGTCTCTCTCAAACAACCCTGCAACCAAATAACAAAGTCTCTTGTGTCCCAAACACACCCAATACAATGGTAAATTGTATAGGTGCACTAGTTCGACGAAGAGATGGTGATACAAGTGCAATATGGATGATAGATATAGGTTTTTGTAATCTGAAATTATAAAAACAGCAAGGTAACTAATGATAAAAGTGAGTGTAAACGGTATTGCAATGCGTTGAAACAAGGCCTAGGGTTCATACTTTCACTAGTGCAAGTTCTCTCAACAATAATAACATAACTGGATCATATAACTATCCCTCAACATGCAACAAAGAGTCACTCCAAAATCACTAATAGCAGAGAACATATGAAGAGATTATTGTAGGGTACGAAACCACCTCAAAGATATCCTTTCTGATCGATCTATTCAAGAGTCCGTAGTAAAATAACACGAAGCTATTCTTTCCGTTCAATCTATCATAGAGTTCGTACTAGAATAACACCTTAAGACACAAATCAACCAAAACCCTAATGTCACCTCAAGTATCCGTGGGCATGATTATATGATATGCATCACACAATCTCAGATTCATCTATTCAACCAACACAAAGTACTTCAAAGAGTGCCCCAAAGTTTCTAACAGAGAGTCAAGACGAAAACGTGTGCCAGCCCCTATGCACAAGTTCATTGAACACGCAAGTTGAAAACCAAAACATACATCAAGTAGATCACGTGAATATCCCATTGTCACCACAGATAAGCACGGCAAGACATACATCAAGTGTTCTCAAATCCTTAAAGAAATCAATCCGAAAAGATAACTACAAAGGGAAAACTCAATCCATTACAGGAGAGTAGAGGGGGAGAAACATCATAACATCCAACTATAATAGCAAAGCTCGCGATACATCAAGATCGTATCACCTCAAGAACACGAGAGAGAGAGAGAGAGATCAAACACATAGCTACTGGTACATACCCTCAGCCCCGAGGGTGAACTACTCCCTCCTCGTCATGGAGAGCGCCGGGATGATGAAGATGGCCACCGATGAGGGATCCCCCCTCCGGCAAGGTGTCGGAACAGGGTTCCGAGAGGTTTTTGGTGGCTACAAAGGCTTTCGACGGCGGAACTCCTGATCTATTGTGTTCCTCGATGTTTTTAGGGTATATGGACATATATAGGCGAAAGAAGTCGATTAGGGGAGCCACGAGGGGCCCACGAGGGTGAGGGGCACGCCCAGGGGGTAGGGCGCGCCTCCCTGCCTCGTGGCTTCCTCGTTGCTTCCCTGACGTATACTCCAAGTCTTCTGGATTACTTCCGTTCCAAAATTAACTCTCCTGAAGGTTTCATTCCGTTTGGACTCCGTTTGATATTCCTTTTCCTCGAAACACTAAAATAGGCAAGAAAAGAACAATTGGGGTTGGGCCTCCGGTTAATAGGTTAGTCCAAAATGATATAAAAGTGCTTAGTAAAGCCCATAAATATCCAAAATAGATAATGTAATAGCATGAATACTTCATAAATTATAGATACGTTGGAGATGTATCAGGGACCACAAACCGTTGAGTAATAGTCCACGAAATGGGTCAGAATTGGCCAAAACTGTGAGTGTTGACGACGGACATGTAAACACACCCCTAGGATCGTCAATTGTGGAAATCGCTCTAGGACCTAAAATTGTGAGTAGTAGTGCACGAAACGGACCAGAATCGGCCAAAATTGTGAGTGTTCATGACCGACACGTCAACGCACCCCAGGGTTTGTAAATCGTGGAAATCACTTCGAGACCCCAAAACTGAGTAATAGTCCAAGAAACAGGCCAGAATCGGCCCAAACTGCGAGTCTTGATGACCAACACGTAAGCACACCTTGGGGTTCAACAACCATGGAAATCGCTTTGGGACCCCAAAACGGTGAGTAGTAGTCGATGGAAGAGCCCAAAATCGAACAAACCTAGGATTATTAATGAACGATATATAAACGCACCCCAGGGTTCGTCAATCCTGGAAATCACTCAGGGACCCCGAATTAGTGGGTAATAGTCCATGAAACGGGCCAGAATCGGCAAAAACTACGATAGTTAATGACTGACACGTAAGCGCACCTTGGGGTTCAACAACCATGGAAATCGCTTTGGGACCCCAAAATAGTGAGTAATAGTCCACGAAACGGGTCAGAATCGACAAAAACCGCAAGTGTAGATGACTGACTCGTAAACGCACCCTGGGGTTCGTTAATCGTGGAAATCACTCCAGGACCCCAAAACAGTGAGTAATAGTCCACGAAACGGGCCAGAATTGGCCAAAAGTATGAGTGTTGGTGACCGTCACGTACACGTACCCCGGGGTTTTTTAGGGCCTGTTCGGCAGTCGTCCAGCTCCTAGCATCACCGAATCTGCGGGCAGAGCTGGACCGAACGGTTCAGCTCCAGGAAGCTGGCTTCCCGAAGCAGACGCGGGGCTACGTACAAAAACGTGGAGCTGCTCATTTCGGGATCCCAGGAAAAGCAAAAGCTGGAGTTCGGTCTTATTTACAGAGGTGTGCCACCGCGAAGTGAAAAACGGTTCGGTGCTGCTCTCGACCTCCAGTAAGAATAGAGCACGAGCAGGCCTCCTTCTCTCTCCTCGATGATTCCCTGCTGACCGGGCCAGATTCCAGTTTATTGGGTTGTCGACCCATGGAAGCCGAGCGGATAGCTGGAGGAAGGCACCGAACACTTTTATTGATTCTCATTTTCGTCCGTGAAGCTAGATCTGGGATTGGGAAGCTGGATTCGAGGATTTAGAGGAGCTGGGCGACTCCCGAACAGGCCCTTAATCATGGAAATTACTCCGAGGCCCCAAAATGGTGAGTAATAGTCCACGAAACGGGTTAGAATCAACAAAAACCGCGAGTGTTGACGACCGACACGTAAACGCACCCCGGGGTTCGTTAATCGTGGAAATCGCTCCGGGACCCCAAAACAGTGAGTGGCCACCGCCAACCCGGCTTCGCCGGAGATGGCGGAGGGCACGGTGCCGGCCGAAACTATCGTCGAGGCGCAGACAGAGGAAGTGCGCGACCCGGAAGAACGGGTGGAGGACCATTGATAGCCCAGAGGTTGTTGAGATGGCCGTGGACTCCCCGCCCCGAGACGACGTGGTCGAACGGGCGGATGGCGGAGGAGAGGGGCGCATGGAGGACTCCGCCCCGGAAGAAACGCCGCAGAGGAGCCGGTGGGAGGTGAGCATGCCTTGGCGATCAGGCTGCCGCAAGCAGCGCCGGGATGCAGCCCTGTCACCGGGTTGTGGCAGCCAAGCCGGAGCCAGCGAGACCATGGTCGGGCCACATGGCCCGGAGGAGGCGGCGATGGACGTCGTGCACCAGCATCTCTGGGGATGTGCGTACTGGCTTCGAGCTCTCCATGGTGGTAAGTTTTTCTTTCTTGATTTGTCTTCTCGGCTGGTCAGTGGGGCGCACGAGCGCACCCACTAGGTGTAGCCCCTCGAGATTCGTGCCAACTTTGAAGTAGTTGGGTCGAATATTGAAGTGTCCTTGTGGTTCTTTCTACCCTTGCTTTCCTGCAGCACCTAGACTGCCTCCGAGTCGGCATCCACATCCGGCTTTTAGAGAAGCACCGCGAGGTGACGGCGCAGCTTGCCGCCAAGGAGGAGGTGCTCCGTCTTGCCGAAGGTATCTCATGCATGCTGTTAGTGGGGGGGCGCTAGCGCACCCACTAGGTGTAGCCCCCGACAATCTTAAAGTGTTTTTCTTCTTTCCTTCCGGCATCTGACTTGAAATATCACCGCGTAGCTGCCACAGCCGAGGTGCCGGACCTGTGAACCCGGCTGGTCGAAGCCGGCCAGCAGCGCGACCAAGTAGTCACCGACAACCGCCAGCTCCGGGCTGAGGTGGAGCGGCTGAAGGCGGAGGTCGCCAAGACTGCAGAGGCCCACCAGGCGGAGCTCAACCGGCTTAAGGATGAGCACGAGAAGACGGCCGCCGCCAAGGACGATGAGCTGAAGGCGGCCATCGACAAGTGCATCGACCTCGAGAAAGCCCGCGGTCGCTCTGAAGACTTGGAGCGGCATGGTATGTTGTGCAAGGCGCAACACCTTGACGAGCTCCTCGTGAGTAAGTACTTCTTCATCTGTCATGCCAGGTTGCAAGCCGGCCGAGTCTTTATACTGCTGACCGTTTCCACTATTTGTTCACCAGAGTACTTCCCGGAGACGCAGAACATCACGGGCGAGGTTGTGCTCGCCCCCGGTCAACCCAGGCGGATGCGGGTGCCGGAATTGATCTGCACACAGCTTGGAGCTTTTCAGAGATCATGCACACTGCCGAGGCCCGCCTGAGGGCCGTCGACAAGCAGACGGCTAGGCTCTCTGAAGACGGACTGGGCATGGTGGCGGCCCTCTGGCCGGGTGCGGTTGCACCCAACAGCTTTACGAGGTTGGCATGCTGGCTAGAAGCTGGACCAGCGCGGCACCACGAGTGGCGTGTCTCCGCGGCTCGTGCCGGTGCAGATTTGGCGCTACGCTTCGTCATGTCCTGGTACCCAGGCCTGAACCTGAACCAGCTGGCAGCCCAGCAAGCTGGTGCAGAGGCCTAGCTAGAGGCAGAGGTGGGTCGGATTTTCACACGGGCCAGCTACCTTGCCTCGTTCGCCGTGCATGACGAGTTTCAGGTGGAGCGGACGGAAGATGGCGAGGACGTGCCGCCCGACAACTTCAGCTTGGCGCTTGATGAACCGGCGGGCAGCTCCAAAGATTCGGGTCCCACGTGCATGATGGAGCCGGAATGATGATACCGGCACCTCGGCAGACCTGGAGGCCAGATGGAGGAGCCGGCGAGCGTGCAATCTGACGCAGCCGCTGCCTGATACCGGCACATCGGCGGACCTGGAGGCCAGATGGAGGAGCCGGAGTTCATTACATTCCCCCTACACCCGGAGTTCACTAGGGGCATAGGGGGGATGTAATGAACTCCGGCTGTGGACCTTTATCTTTGTAATCTAAATATTTTTGTGAGCATTTGCGCTTGTGCTTTCCGTTCTTAGGCTTTTTCTTGCCCGCTCCTTCTTTGCCCCCCGTGAGTCGAGCAAATGGGTTCGGTCTATGACAAGGAGTTCGTCCTTTGGAAGGAGTGTGCAGTACTTAGGCTTTTTCAAACGTTAAGCGCTAGCGAAGTACCAATTGGGCCGGCTGGCGCACAGCCGATCATGCGGCAACTTAGTGCGGTGGTGCCGGACTGACCGATCCGGCTTGCCCAACTTAGCGGATCCCTGCGTGCCAGCGCTTTGGCCCATGGTTCTTGCCAGCCGAACAACCAAAACCGAACTATGGCTTAGGGCAAAGGAAAGGGCCTTGGCGACTTGAACACGCCGAGATGAACTAAGGGGAACGGCAGGGCGGGGTCGAGCCGGCAAGCCCCCGAGCCCCCGAGCCGGTCGGACCGACCCGACGGTGGAGGCAAAAAATCACAAGGGTGTGCGAGGCACAATAAATGATAGGAAAAGGTAGCCCCCTGAGTGTCGTTCGGGGGTCCTGCTGTTTTTCATTGAACGTCAAAAGGTAGTGATACATATGTGCATATAGCTGACTATAAAACGGGCGGAGGAGCTCTGCATTCCAAGGTCGGCTAGTTTCTTCTCCAGCGGTGTCTCTCTTGCGTTTGTTCTACTTTTGGGCGTCGATGAGGTAGTACGCGTTGCGATCGCATAGGGCTTTGCTGACGATGAAGGGGCCCTCCCACGGGGAGGCCAACATGTGCTGGCCAGCTTGCTGCTGGACGAGTCGGAGTACGAGGTCACCCTCGCGGAATGCGAGGGGCTTGATCTTCTTGTTGTGGTACTACCTCAGGCTCTACTGGTAGATCGCCGATCAGCTCAGGGCCAATAGGCGTGCCTCATCAAGCAGGTAGACGTTGTCTTCATGGGCTTCTTTGGCTTGTGCCTCTGTAGAAATTGTGACTTGTGGCGGGTCGAACTCGATGTTTGTCAGGATGATGGCTTCTGCTCCATAGATGAGGAATAACGGGGTGAACCCGGTCGACCGGCTTGGCGTCGTTCAGAGACTCCAGAGGACGGCCGACATCTTGTCAAGCCAGCTGCCGGGTGAACAGACGAGAGGCTCGACGAGTCGCGACTTGATGCCAGACAGGATCATGCCATTGGCTCGCTCGACCTGGTCGTTGGACTACGGATGAGTGATGGAGGCCAATTCAAGCCGGATACCAGAGACGCAGCAGTACTGCGCCAGCACACCCTCACTACAAGAAATATGTCAACTTGTGACCACCACTATTGGTCACTGAAAGGTCACAAATTTCCATTTACGACCTTTTTGTGACCAAAAACTGAAGGTCAAAAGCTGGCCGTCGTAAATTGACTATAGCGACCTTTCTTCTGGAATGGTCAAAGACGTTTACGACCAAAATATTCCTACTGTGGCGTTTTGGTCACTAGCAACCTCCCCCAGGCCACGTAGGCATCCAGCGTGGCAAGCTGATGTGGCACAAGATTCAGCCCGGTCCAATTCGATTTTCTACATGGGCCTAGCCCAACAATTCGGCCTATTTGTGTTTTTTTTTCCGTCATCACAATTTTGGTTGGGTTCATGGGCCAAGCCCAATGTTGCGGCCTTTTTATTTTCTAGGCGTTCGGCCTTTTGCTTCCATTTCTTATTTGGGCCTTTTTACAATCCATTTTCAACCAGGTCCAGGTCATCCAATTAGGTCCCACATGTCATTTTTCTTTTGTTTCTTTCCTATTTTAAAGGATCCACTTGTGAAATGGGACCAGGTGTGTTGTTTAGGTGCCACACGTCAATTCTCAATTTATGCAACAACCAATAACTTGATTCAAACAGAGCCAATAACAGATAAATTTTCAAACGGCAGCCAAATCATGGCAGGTACTTTACAATCACAGCGGTACAAATCAGGTATTGAAATATAAAATACAGCTAAATATTAACATGTCCTGCTCCAGGGAGCTAAAACACATTGTTGGGTGCAAGTTTTCTTTAGGATTCTTCTCCTGTAGTTCCTTGTACAGCAACTTTTGACGAATTAAGGCCAAAATCTGCGAGTTATATATCAGAAAATTTAGCAATATAATCAAGTGAACCCGTGCATACAACATTCTCCTAACAATGAAAAATAGCTGCAGAATTTGAGATCTAATAAGAAACTATGCATATAGCATTCTCATAACAGCAAAACTAAGGTATATTTGGGAAGGGAAAATGACAAGTATCAACCCAAAGGCAAGATAACAGAGCAACTATGTCAAAGTTATTCAGATTTCATGATGTGTGAGTCACATTATACATGCATCAAGCATCGTGCGACCAAGCAAACTGTTCGAATAGATACAAAACAAGCATGTATTGACCATCTTACTTGTAGCAAGTACATAAAGGTAATCACTTAACAAGCAGCCTTGAACATGAACGAGTCACATAACTTAGTACAATCCAATATCCCAGCTGAGATCGAACATGTATTTGACATTTCAAGGTAGCACTAGTATATTTTAACTTATCTTGCAACCATCAATATAGTTTGCTTATAAGAAAACATATGGTCTGATGCTTATGAGCTAATGATCAGTAGCAAGAGTGCTCCCGGCACAATATCACAATTCTGCATTTGTAGCCAAAGACAAGGGTTCAGCAAGGGTTCAAGAAGCCAATGCACAATATCACAATTTACGATAATGATTTCAATTTTGAGTACACATAATTAAAATATGCAAATTGATTGAGCTATAATAGTTTTGATGTGTTTTTATAGTTATGTAGTTCTGCTAAAAGCAAGTTGGAAACTATTATTAGCAAAACATTTTAGCACCTACTCAATGTTTATATCCAAAATTTAAGCATCCAGTTTGTTAGACAAAAGAAATATATGCAAGCAACATCACGAAGAACTCTCCATTAAGTTAATTTTCCCAGATGAATTGGACTGTACAACAAGCTCACTTTTGAAAACAAATTACACCAGGCTTGATACACCAAAGAAGAACCTGGAAAAAATGAAGTTCAACTCCTCATAAGCATAACATCAAACATGTTATGGGCAGAATCTAAATAGAAGCACAGATTTATTTGGGAATAATGCAGCTTGATCCGAGAAAGGGAGAGGAGCAGCACCACCCCATGACCAATAAAGACAAAGGGAGATGAAAGGCATCTCTACCTGTTGTTGCGCAGTGTGCGTAGCAAGTCACCGGAAGGGCAGTAAGCGTGCGTGCGTCTGGCAGACATGAGAGAACTAGAGAGCTGCACGCGTTCGGTAGGAAGGGCAGGTTGGCCGCCATGCCAGCTGGGCTTCACTTGCTTGCCAGGAACCACCAACGACGAGCTGCAAATGGTTATGGTCATCAGCAACTCGACAAGGCAGAGCAACCAACAACTTGTAAGTAGTAAATTGCAGCGTATCTCAAAGGCAAAACATTACAGCTTACAGCTTACAGGTTACATCAGGATTACATCGATTACGACTTACGACTTACAAAGTTACATACTAACATGTCAAGGCGTCAACACATCCACTCTCAACACGAGAAACACTTGAGCATTGGGATTAGTTTGTTCATGTGGGTTGCGATTGACAGCGGTAAAGGCAGTTGAACCCCGGTTCGCACCATTTCGGTTTGTACAAGATCAAACCAAACCACCCCAGTCCAGTTCGATTTTCTGTTCAACATAGACCAATCCAGTCCGTTCCTATTAAGCACCCATTTGAACCCATACGTACCAAACTAGCCCAAAGCAACAACAGAACCAAATAAACCAAACTAACCCGCCTGATTCCCATGTTGAATGGACAGCAAGCAAGCACGCACTCTATTTTGATAGTACAAAGTTGTGCAAGCAAGCACACACTATAACATCGACAACAAGTTCAGAGATTCAGTGTATAAGCGGAAACCGGGAAGCAATGATTCTCCAAGAACTCACCCACGAGGCCAGGATCGGCACCGAAGCAGGGACAACCAAAGTCTTTGGAGGAGATGAGGGCGTCACTCACCTGTCAGACTGGAGGCGGGAGCAAGGGCGTCCCGTGCTCTAATGGCAAGGGACTGAGGCAGAGCAGCGGTGCCCTAGTCTCGAGTCGGAGAAGATGATGCCGACGTCCGTGATCCAAGCCAGTGCTCTGGTCGCCTCCGCAGGAGGAGGCCACCCGCCCGCCCGCCCGCCCGGAGGAGGTGAACTCCGGTGCATGCTCCCGCCCCTCACCATAGCCGGAGACCAGGAACACGGTGAACGCATATCTACAAAAAGGAGCATGAGACGAGGTGAGGTGAGGAGATGCTGCACGAAGAAGGAGGGGAGGGGCTTACCGGTGCTAGATCCGGCCACCTCTGGCCTCGCCGTCGTCGCATGTGGCAGATCCCGACGAAGTTAAAGTGCCGGCTGGAACCCTAGCCACGGGTGATGTTGCGGGCTTGCACTAGAGGGTGCGAGACACGGATCTGACGGGAGGGGGAAGAGCTCCGTGAGGGGAGCCTGGGGTGTCTTCTTGGCGGCGAGAGCCGCCTCAACTCGCCGGAATTGAGTGGAGCGGAGGAGTCAGCGGGAGGAGAGAGAGAGAGGGCTCATGGGGAGAAGGGCTCATGATGAGGGAAGGGATGGGAGATAGGAGGAGGGCATGGGGAAGGCCACAGACGGCGGGAGCTTCGGCCAAGGGAGGTGGAGGCGGCGATCTAGAAAGGAGGAGGTGGCGGCTGCGATCTGGAAGGGAGGAGGAGTGGTGTCTTGGGCGGATCTGGAAGGGGAGAGGAGGAGAAGAGAGCGAGGGAAAGAAAGGAGGCGGGGGTGGATGTAAAATTACAACAGGCAGAGGTAGGGTTTGAGGATGGTGTGGAAGGGCTGATGGTATCGTTGGATTCACGATCATCCGACGGTATTCGATGCATGATCCGCGTGATGCGTCCACGGACCAATCAGAATACAGTACGACGTTATGACCATCTAAATTGGTCAAAAAATTCATTTTCTATTTTTCGAGTGCGTAAATTGAGTTTTTTTTAAATGACCTACCATATATTTGTTGCAAAATGGGACCAGATCATTTTTATAATATATTAGGCCATACTTAATGTTCAATTGACAAAATGATTGGTTGTCAAAGTTTTCATTTTCTTTGGACGAAAAAACCATTTTTAATTTTCCGAAAAGTGCGAGAAAGGAGGTTTTTTGTGAAGGAACTACCAAATAATTGTTGCAAAATTGGACCAAATCAATTTTATAAAATACTAGGACATATTTAATGCACAATTGACAAAATGGTTGGGTGTAAAAGTTTTGATCCACCTGTCGTGAAAAAGACAAATTTCCATGATTCAAATTTGGAAGCGGGTCAAATTTGAACTGCAGCTGCCTCATAGTTCGCTATTTATTTTTTACAAAAATCATTTCTAGGTACATAAGTATCTATTTAATCAGAGAAACACCAAAAGTTTTCCAAGATTCAACCACTAGCTAGGAACGGTCAAGCCCAAGTTTTGACCGCATTTTGAAACGGGCATAAAAAATTCAAAAAAAATCAAAAAATTGGGAAACCTTCGCATTGTGTCATTATATGTGGCCAAGTTCCCAATAAAAATAACAAACTTGTAATACGGCAATTATTTTAAAAAACTGTTCTCAGAAATGAGCTATCATCTCTGAAGATTCATGGCTTTCAAGCCAAATGATCAATCTTATGGCCACATTCGTGGCATAGTTTGTTCAAATGATCTCATATTGTCCACAAGGGTGCATATTGGAATGGCAAACAATGTTGCCTAAGGAAGTTTTCATTTTCTTTGGACGAAAAAACCATTTTTCATTTTCCGAGTGCCCGAAAGGAGGTTTTTTTGTGAAGGACCTACCAAATAATTGTTGCAAAATTGGACCAAATAAATTTTATAAAATACTACGCCATATTTAATGCACAATTGACCAAATGGTTGGGTGTCAAAAGTTTTGATCCACCTCTGGTGAAAAAGACAAATTTCTGACGATTCAGTTGGAAGCGGGTCAAATTTGAACTGCAGCTGCCTCATAGTTTGCTATTTATCTTTTTCAAAAATCATTTCTAGGTACATAAGTATCTATTTAATCAGAGAAACACCAAAAAAATTCCAAGATTCAACCACTAGCTAGGAACGGTCATTCCCGTCGTTTTGACCGCATTTTGAAACGGGCATAAAAAATTCAAAAAATCAAAAATTGGGAAACCTTCGCCTTTGTGTCATCATATGTGGCCAAGTTTCCAGGAAAAATAACAAACTTGTAATACGGCAATTATTTTAAAAAGTGTTCTCGAAACGAGCTATCATGTGTGGAGATCAATGGCTTTCAAGCCAAATGATCAATCTTATGGCCACATTCATGGCATAGTTTGTTCAAATGATCTCATATTGTGCACAAGGGTGCATATTGGAATGGCAAACAATGTTGCCTAAGGAAGTTTTCATTTTCGTTGGACGAAAAAACCATTTTCCATTTTTCGAGTGCTCGAAAGGAGGTTTTTTTGTGAAGGAACTACCAAATAATTGTTGCAAAATTGGACCAAATCATTTTTATAAAATACTAGGACATATTTAATTCACAATTGACAAAATGGTTGGGTGTCAAAAAAATTTATCCACCTCTGGTGAAAAAGAAAAATTCCCGCCGATTCAGGTGGAAACGGGTCAAATTTGAACTGCAGCTGCCTCATAGTTTGCTATTTATTTTTTAAAAAAAATCATTTCTAGGTACATAAGTATCTATTTAATCAGAGAAACACCAAAAAAATTCCAATATATAACCACTAGCTAGGAACGGTCAAGCCCGCCGTTTTAACCGCATTTTGAAACGGGCATAAAAAATTCAAAAAAATCAAAAAATTGGAAAACCTTCGCATTGTGTCATTATATGTGAACAAGTTTCCAGGAAAAATAATAAAATTGTAATACGGTAATTATTTTAAAAAAGTGTTCTCATAAATGAGCTATCGAGTGTGAAGATTCATGGCTTTCAAGCCAAATGATCAATCTTATGGCCACATTCATGGCATAGTTTGTTCAAATGATCTCATATTGTCCACAAGGGTGCATATTGGAATGGCAAACAATGTTGCCTAAGGAAGTTTTCATTTTCGTTGGACGAAAAAACCATTTTCCATTTTTCGAGTGCCCGAAAGGAGGTTTTTTTGTGAAGGAACTACCAAATAATTGTTGCAAAATTGTACCAAATCATTTTATAAAATACTAGGACATATTTAATGCACAATTGACAAAATGGTTGGGTGTCAAAAAAATTTATCCACCTCTGGTGAAAAAGACAAATTCCCGCCGATTCAGCTGGAAACGGGTCAAATTTGAACTGTAGCAGCCTCATAGTTTGCTATTTATTTTTTCCAAAAATCATTTCTAGGTACATAAGTATCTATTTAATCAGAGAAACACCAAAAAAATTCCAATATTCAACCACTAGCTAGGAACGGTCAAGCCCGCCGTTTTAACCGCATTTTGAAACGGGCATAAAAATTCAAAAAATCAAAAATTGGAAAACCTTCGCATTGTGTCATTATATGTGAACAAGTTTCCAGGAAAAATAATAAAATTGTAATACGGTAATTATTTTAAAAAGTGTTCTCGAAATGAGCTATCAAGTGTGAAGATTCATGGCTTTCAAGCCAAATGATCAATCTTATGGCCACATTCATGGCATAGTTTGTTCAAATGATCTCATATTGTGCACAATGGTGCATATTGGAATGGCAAACAATGTTGCCTAAGGAAGTTTTCATTTTCGTTGGACGGAAAAACCATTTTCCATTTTTCGAAAGTGCACGAAAGGAGGTTTTTTGTGAAGGAACTACCAAATAATTGTTGCAAAATTGGACCAAATCATTTTATAAAATACTAGGCCATATTTAATGCACAATTGACAAAATGGTTGGGTGTCAAAATTTTGATCCACCTCAGTGAAAAAGACAAATTCCCATGGAATTCTGTGGAAGCGGGTCAAATTTGAACTGCAGCTGCCTCATAGTTTGCTATTTATTTTTTCCAAAAATCATTTCTAGTTACATAGGGACCTATTTAATCATAAATACATGGTTTGGTGGTGATACGTCGAGGTTTGGGCGGTGGCCGAGGGCCCCAACTCTAGAGCGCCAGAACTCGCATGCCGCCAAGCGTGGTCACCAGCGTGACCGTGGCGTTACCATGTGTTCTGGGTGGCCTAGGCATGTCTAGTGGGTTGGGCACTCCCAGGTTGGTGCTAGGAAGAAAATTACAACATAAGATTCTCACGAGGAGACCAATCGATGCTCAAACATGAATTAGCAGCCAAGTGTTTGATTAGCGATGCAGAAATGTACATGGCTAATGGGCGTGAGTTTTGGCTGAGGATGATCGATTACTAAGAAGACCGTTTTCACAAATTTTCAGCTCAAAGGAGGAGCCTAGGTGGTACTTGCTTTGCAAACCACCACACCGGGACATAAATACGAATGTTGAAGTTCGGCTCAAAATAATGAATGGATTGAGCTGGCATTTGGTGGAGGATGGTTATTTGGGCATAGGAAAGCAGCTGAAAATGGATACTATTTGGACATGCCAAAGTGGTACTTCCTTCACAAACTGTTACTCCTAATGTAATAGGAAAATGAATATTTTGAATTATTTTTGAACTAGGCAAGGAAGGTTTTTACATATTTGACGAAGATATGACCCAAAGAATTTATGAGATTTTTCGAATTTTGAGAATGACAGAAATATAGGTTGCTTCACAACCTAGGGCAAAACTGCCACATGGACATGACACATAGGCAAAACTGATGAGGTGGCGCCTAGTCATAGCAACCCACCACAATTTACAAGGCTATGACCATCTATATTGGTCGTTAACAACTAGAAATAAGGCAACGGACTAGCGCTATTAGCTTTATGACCATTTCATGTAAGGAAATTATGACCTTTCTGACCAAAATTGTCGCAATGGTTTAGGGTTTGGAGCCCCTCGAACAGCTTTTGACCAATTGGTCTCAAATGTTCATAAATCTATGACCAATTCTTCCAGGGTCACTGACAGAAGGTCATAAGTTGACATATTTCTTGTAGTGCCTTGGCAAAATTGGTGTCGTTGTTCATGATGATGATGCGCAGGATGCCATAGCAAACCGCTATGTTTTTGACGAACCGGACGACCATTGGCTCGTCCATTTTCTTGATAGGTCGCGCCTCGATCGAATTGGTGAACTTGTCGACTGCCACCAGCAAGTGCGTCATGCCACCTCGAGCGGTCTTGAAGGGTCCCACCATATCGAGTCCCCAGACCACAAAGGCCCAGGCGATCGGGATGGTTTGCAGGACTGAAACCGGCTGGTAGTTGCGTTTGTTGGAGCGTTGTCAGCCCTCACACTTGTGGACCAGTGACTCAGCGTCCTTGAGGGTCGTGGGCTAGTAGAAGCCATGGCGGAAAACCTTGGCTACCAGGGACCGGGAGGCGGCGTGCTGCCCTCACTCGCCATGGTGGATGTCGACGATGATCTCTATGCCCTTGTCTTGTTCGACGCAGTACTGGAACACGCCGGCTGCACTGCGCTTGACGAGCTCATTGCTGATGACGCTGTAGGCGGTCCCCGGCATTGCACTTGTCAGGCCTTAGTCTCGTCCAAGGGGAGCGCCCCATTCTCCAGGAAACAAAGGATTGGATGGGCCCAAGACGGAGCCGTTACCATGGTGAACACGGCCACTGGGGCGGGATCCGGGATCACAACCCCCGAGCCGAGTACAGTAGCACCTGGGTTGGAAACAGCAGCCCCCGGGCCAGGATCCGCAGCCCCCGAGCCAGGATCCGCTGCCCCGGGTTAGGGATGGCAACCCTCGGGCCAGGTTCAGCAGCCCCCGAGATCGGACCGGGGTCTCCAGGGTGCGGCAGGGGAGCCGTGGGGTCGTCCCGGATGAAGATGGACTCGGAATCCGAAGACTGCTTGATGGACGGCTTGTGTAGGTGGTCGAGGGAGACGCCGGACGGGATAGCTTGCTGGGAGGAGCCGATCTTAGCTAGCGTCTTGGCTGCTTAATTTTCCGCGCGCGGCACGTGGAGGAACTCGCAGTCATCAAAGTTGCCGGAAAGCTGCTGAACCAAGAAGCGGTAGTTGGCCATGTTGGCATTCCGGGCTTCCCATTCACCGGAGGATTGCTGCACCACCAGATCCAAGTCGCCATAGAAGAGGATGCGCCGGATGCCAAGTTCCTTGGCAAGCCGGAGGTCGTGCACTAGTGCTTCATACTCGGCAACATTCTTGGAGGCGGCGAAGTGGATCTTCAATACGTACCATGATACGTCTCCAACATATCTAGAATTTTTTATTGTTCCATGCTATTATATTATCCATCTTGGATGTTATGCATTTATATGCACTTTTGTATTATTTTTGGGACTAACCTATTAACTTAGAGCCGAGTGCTAGTTTTTATTTTTTTCCTTGTTTTTGAGTTTCACAGAAAAGGAATACCAAACGGAGTCCAAATGACCTGAAAATTTATGATGATTTTTTATGCACCATAAGAAGCCCCCGAAGCAAAAGAGTTGGGCCAGAAGAGTCCCGAGACCACCACAAGGATGGAGGGCGCCCCCCCCCCTAGGGCGTGCCCCCCTGTCTTGTCGTTGACTCATGGACCCCCCCCCTGAGTTGTTCTTGATGCCAAAAATTCCTATAAATATAGAAACCCCCAGAAATAAACCTAGATCGGGAGTTTCGCCGCTGCGAGCCTCTGTAGCCATGAAAAACCTCTGGCGACCCCGTTCTGGCACCCTGCTGAATGGGGGATCCATCACCGGCGGCCATCTTCATCATCCCGACGCTCTCCATGACGAGGAGGGAGTAGTTCACCCTCGGGGATAAGGGTATGTATCAGTAGCTATGTGTTTGATCTCTCTTTCTCGTGTTCTTGATTTGGCACGATCTTGATGTACCGCGAGCTTTGCTACTATAGTTAGATCTTATAATGTTTCTCCCCCTCTAACTTCTTGTAATGGATTGAGTTTTCCCATTGAAGTTATCTTATCGGATTGAGTCTCACGAGGATTTGGGAACACTTGATGTATGTCTTGCTTGTGCTTATCTATGGTGACAATGGGATATTCACGTGATGCACATGATGTATGTTTTGGTGATCAACTTGTGGATTCTGTGACCTTGTGAACTTATGCACAAGGGTTGGCACACGTTTTCATCTTGACTCTCCGGTAGAAACTTTTTGGCACTCTTTGAAGTTCTTTGTGTTGGTTTGAATAGATGAATCTGAGATTGTGTGATGCATATCGTATAATCAAACCCGTGGATACTTGTGGTGACATTGGAGTGTCTAGGTGACATTAGGGTTTTGGTTGATGTGTGTGTTAAGGTGTTATTTTAGCCAATAAATCGATCAGAAAGAATAACTTTGAGGTGGTTTCGTACCCTACAACAATCTCTTCGTTGTTCTCCGCTATTAGTGACTTTGGAGTGACTCTTTATTGCACGTTAAGGGATTGTTATATGATCCAATTATGTTATCACTGTTGAGAGAACTTGCACTAGTGAAAGTATGAACCCTAGTCCTTGTTTCAAAGCATTGCAATACCGAATTCGCTCACTTTTGTTACTTGCTACCTTGCTGTTTTTATATTTTTCAGATTACAAAAACCTATATCTACCATCCATATTACACTTGTATTACCATCTATTCACCGAACTAGTGCACCTATACAATTTACCATTGTATTGGCTGTGTTGGGGACACAAGAGACTCTTTGTTATTTGGTTGCAGGGTTGTTTGAGAGAGACCATCTTCATCCTACGCCTCCCATGGATTTATAAACCTTAGGTCATCCAATTGACGGAAATTTCCTACTGTCCTACAAAACTTTGCCCTTGAACGCCCAACACGAGTCTACAAGAAGAAGGTTGCATAGTAGACATCAAGTTCTTTTCTGGCTCCATTGTCGGGGAGGCTAGGTAAGCGGCACTCACATCCCGTCAACGAAGCTCTTTTCTGGCGCCGTTGCCGGGGATGTGAGTACTTGAAGGTATATCTTTAGATCTTGCAATTGAATCTTTTAGTTTCTTATTTTATCACTAGTTTATTCTATAAAATAAAACTACAAAAAATGGAATTGAGGTTGCCTCATATGCTTAGTCTTTTTAGTGTCCTTTGTAAAAATGATGGAAAGGAAAATTGTGCTCAAGTGTTAGAAGAAGAAGTCTATAAAATGTTTGGCACTAAATTTTTGAATGATGAGCATGATTGTAATGTTGTTAGTATGAATTCCTTGAATACCCATGATGCTATTGATATGCAAAGCTACAAGCTTGGGGATGTTATGTTTGATGAAGATGATATTTTTAGTCCCCCAAGTTTTGATGAGCAAATTTATTATGATGATAGCATGCCTCCTATTTATGATGATTATATTGATGAAACTGGGTTTGGAAGAGTGTCAACTCCAGGTAGTAATGATCCCACTATTTTGGAGGGTGTTGAATCTTACTGTGATAATTATGAAAGTGGATTTGGAGAGGTCATGACTTTATGTAGTGATGATTCCACTATTTCGGAAGAGGTTCCAATTGATTATAAGAACAAAGTTGCTATCTATGATGATTGTTCTGATGACATATATGCTATTAAGAGTAATGATAACCATGAAACTTGTCATCTTGATTTTAATTTTCAATTCGATTATGCCTCACATGATAGTTATTTTGTTGAGCTTGCTCCCCACTACTATGCATGAGAAGAAATTTGCTTATGTGGAGAGTAATACAATTTCTATGCTTGTGCATCATGAAAATAATGCTTTATGTGATGGTTATATTGTTGAATTCATTCATGATTCTACTGAAAATTATTATGAGGGAGGAATATATGCTTGTAGGAGTTTCAATAATATCAAGTTTCCTCTCTATGTGTTGAAAATCTTGAAGTAATTGCTTGTTTTACCTTCCTATGTCAGTTGATTCTTATTCCCATAAGTTGTTTTCTCACAAAATCCCTATGCATAGGGAGTGGGTTAGATTTAAATGTGTTAGTGACATCCTCCATGATGCTCCCTTTATGTTTCAATTCTTATCTTTTATGTGAGCATCATTGAAATCACCATGCGTAGCTAAAAGGCATTAAAGAAAAGCGCTTGTTGGCAGACAACCCGATATTTACCTCTACTTTTTTTGTGTGTTCACATGATTAAGCTACTGTAGTAATCATCTTTTATAGCTTTTGTTTCAATAAAGTGCCAAATAAAGCCTTTGGGATGGTGTGGATGATAGTTGACTTGATTCTGTCTAAAGAACAGAAACTTTCGTGCTCCGTCTAGGAATTTTGAAAAATCACTGGAACGTGCTTTTGATCTGAATTTTTTACACAAGATTGATATACAAATTGCCTAAGTTTTTTTTTTTGACAAAATGACAGTAGGGGGAAAACCCTTACTATGATCACTTCATATGTCTATATAAATGGGAGGTTTACATAGACATATCAGCTACTTTACATGAAACTGCCAACCACACCTGGTGTGTGGATGCCCAACTAGTTCAGAATAGAGGATGGGGCTATACTATACAAGTACTATAGTTGATCAGAGCAGCTCTATGTGCTGCTTTAACCCTATGCTGCAGTAAAGACAAATCTTCTTTGAATCAAATGAGCCAAGAGTCCACACTGGGGGCTAGTCCTCTAAAGTGCTTGTTGTTTCTCTCCTTCCAAATGCTCTACTCCATAGTCAAGAATGTTTCATGGAAGAATGGGTTCGGCCAGGTATCCTTATTGGTTTGAAGAAGGTTGAGGCAGCAAAGGAATGTTGGGAAAGCAATGTTTAGTCTAGCCCAGCAGCTCTGACTAAACGGGCAGGAGAAAATCATGTGATCCACGATCTCTTCAATGTGCTGGTCGCAGAGGATATAGTTGAAGTTATTGCCAATATTATAGTACCTCCTCTTCAACATGTTGCGCGTGTTGAGTCTATCATGAAACAAGATCCAATCAAAAACTTTGATCTTCTTTGTGCATTTGGATTTCCAGAGTTGACTGAAGGCTTGATGCGCCACTCCATCCCTAAAATAGTTCTTGTAGTAATCCCCTGGTTTGTACAACGTGGACCCCCAGGAATAGTGCCAAACATCATGCAAAGAGGTCGATGGAGAGATCCATGTTTGCTGTGCAATATCCTGGATCTCAGCAAGAGCCTGGGGAGAGACAGGAAGATGAAAGGTTGCATGCATGTCCGTACTGGCCATTGCCTCAGCGACCGACAAGTCCTCCTGCATAGCAAATGAGAAGGCACAATTGTGCGAGATTTGTAGTACTTCCTCTCTCCAAAGATCTTCCCAAAAAAAGGGTCGAAGTACCATCTATGAGCTGAACCCGAGAAATTCCTCGGTAGATGGGGTCTCCTTAAGAATGTCCTTCCACCAGAATGAGCCAACGGGGTCCACAGCGTGTGGAATTTTTCCATCATAATGATTATCCCAGATAAGGTTTACCCAAGGCACATCCAGTCTGTTAAAGAATTTGTGAAGGAATTTTAGGAGCAAGGCCTCATTGTGTATTCTTAGGTTGATCACCCCCAAACCTCCATTTTTCTTAGGTCGACAAACTAAATCCCAAGCAGCCAAAGAGTTGCATTTTTCACCCTGTTCAGTTTTCTTGGTCCAGAGACATCTGCACCTGATCTTATCAAGGATCTCAATGAGGTTGGAAAGGAATTTGAGAGTTCACATGGCAAACACTAGGAGAGACATGGCCGAAGCATTCAACCAAGATAGCTTACCACTGTACGTCATCATCGCAACGGTGGGAGTCAGTTGTCTTTCCAATTTGCAGACCAAAGGCATAAAATCTTGGATCAAAGGTCGTGTAGTGCCCAAAGGAAGGCCGTGGTAGGTGAACGGCATAGAGCCAACTGCACATCCAAAAACTCCAACGAGGTTTGTCATGGTAAATGCATCAAGATTAATCGGGATCATCATGGAGTTGTGACAGTTAATCTTGAGGCCAATGGAGGAGGCATAGTTAGACAGAATCTGCTTAACTAGTGTGGCTTGATGAGTGCATGCAGGGAGGACAAGAGTGTGTCGTCCGCGTATTGAAGAACCGGATAATCAATCTGCCCAATGCAAGGAAACGGTAGGGCAAGCCTGCCTTTTCGGAAAGCGTCATTGATTGCTGCCTGAAGTAATTCAGCCGGAAGGACAAAGATTAACGGCGAAAGCGGGTTCCCTTGTCGGACCCCGCATTTGCTTGGGAATTGTCGGCCGGGGACGCCATTCAAAAGGACAGAAGATCGGCCAGACTAGAAAAGGCAATTAATCTAGGAGATCCATCGGTCATTTAAGCCCATGTGACGCATTATGTTAATCTGGGCTCATTCGCTACTGTGTCAAATGCTTTGGAAAAATCGAGCTTGAGAAGGTTGATCTCCCTACCAAACGTATGGCATTGGTGAATGTAATGGTAGGCCCAAGCAAGGCAATCTTGGATGGTTCTCCCCTTAAGGAAGCCATATTGGTTGCAGTGCACTAGTTACAAGATTATGCATTGCAAATGATTAGCTAGAAGCTTCGTTAATAGTTTCAGACAGCAATTAAGCAGGGTGATCGGTCTGTAGTCATTGACTGAGGCAGGCGCGTTTACCTTGGGGATCAGGGTTATGAGACCGTCATTGATGCTGGTGATGTCAAGATTTCCTTCATAGAATTGCGAGCAAAGCAAGTAAAATCATGTTCGATGATCGGCCAGCAAGCTTTGAGAAAAGCTGCACTGAAACCATCAGGTCCAGGGGCACGATCGGGTGGCATTTCCTTGACGACACCATCAATTTCTTCTGGAGTGAACGGCTCAGTAAGGATGTCAAGATTATTTGCCCGTTGGATTATTGAAGGTAAGTCAAACTTCATATCACATTGTGCAGTTGTCTCCAACCTGGTTTTGTATGTGGAGTGTAAGAGCTCCTCCTTACCAGGGTGGTCCTCAACCACACGATCATCATCAATGCTGAACGAGGCAATGTTGTTCTTACGATATCGTTCTGTGGCGATCGCTTGAAAGAACTTAGTGTTCTCGTCTCCAAACTTGATCCAACGGATGGTGCAACACTTTTTCCAGTAAAGCTTCTGGTACTTGAGCAGCCTGATAAGATGAGTGTCGGTGTCAAAACCGGCGGATCTCGGGTAGGGGGTCCCGATCTGTGCGTCTTAGGCTGATGGTAACAGGAAGCAAGGGACACAATGATTACCCAGGTTCGGGCCCTCTCGATGGGGGTAAAACCCTACTTCCTGCTTGATTAGTATTGAAGATATGTGGAATACAAGAGTAGATCTACCACGAGATCGTAGAGGCTAAACCCTAAGAGCTAGCCTATGATGGTATGATTATAAATGTGATCGGCCTTCTAAGGACCATCCTCTCCGGTTTATATAGACACCGAAGAGCTAGGGTTTACATGGAGTCGGTTACAAGGAAGGAAACATAATATCCGGATCGCCAAGCTTGTCTTCCACGCAAAGGAGAGTCCTATCCGGACACGAGCCGAAGTCTTGAGCCTTGTATCTTGGCCTTCTATAGTCCGGACGATGAATATAGTCCGGCTGTCCGGATACCCCCTTATCCAGGACTCCCTCAGTAGCCCCTGAACCAGGCTTCAATGACGATGAGTCCGGCGCGCAGTCTTGTCTTCGGCATTGCAAGGCGGGTTCCTCCTCCGAATACTCCAAGATGATTATCGAACACGTAGACCGTGTCCGGCTCTGCAAGATGATCTTCACATACCCTAGCATAAATCCATTCTGCTGGCAATTTTTGCACGTCGTGCCCTTGTATCGTGGCCTGGTCCAACACGAACCGGCGTCTCCCCGCGTCGCGAGGCGGTTTTATTGGCACGTCCTGCCAAAGCAGAGATCGTGTCCCCCTTAATACGGGCTCTTTTATCAATATGGGCATATGTGACCCCACGGCGATCGTTGGTATGATTCTGTGTATTTTTAGATAAGTCTCAAGCGGTCACGCTGAGGACTCTTGGTATTCATCCCTTTTATAAAGGGGTCGAGGCCTACGCCTTTTACCACCTCTCCTGCTCCTCCTTGCCCCTCGAGCTCCAGCACTCAAAACCCAAGCTCCAGCACCCCAGACCCTCCAACATGTCCGGATCTGATGCAACAGGCCGGTGGGTGGCCTCCTCGATTCAAGAGGAGGACATTGCGAAGCTTAGGGAGGTCGGATACCTGACCGCCGATATCCAGCACAGGCTTCCTACTCCGGGGCAAGTTATTCCCACGCCGGATCCCAACGAGAGCATCGTGTTCATCCCTCACTTCCTTCGAGGCCAGCCTCTCCCTCGACCCCTTCGTGAGGGGGCTCATGTTCTACTACGGGTTGGATTTCCACGATCTGGCTCCAGACGCCATCCTCCACATCTCGTCCTTCATTATCGTGTGTGATGCCTTCCTCCACGTCAACCCACACTTCTTCTTATGGCTGAAGACCTCTAACGTGAAGCCAAAGATGATCGAGGGGCGACATGCGGAGTGCGGAGGCGCAATAATAAGCAGAAACGCTGATGCCCCATGGACAGAGGGTTCTTTTCCGGAAGTATCCGACGTATGGCAACGGAGATGGTTCTATGTCATTGCTCCCAGGGGCACAAAGTGGGTAGCCGCCCCCGAGTTCCGCTCAGGCCCTCCGTCACAGTTGGCGTCTTGGACCGATGTGGGACGGAACTATGGGCCTGCTGGCGATGTACCAGAACTGCAGAATCGCATCCGGGAGCTTATTGAGAGGGACATAAATCTTGTCAACATAATGCAAGTGATGCTGATCCGGCGGATGTTGCCGTGCAAACATCGGCCTCTTCGTATGTGGGAATTTAATCCGGAGGGTCCGCAGACTATTAAGCACTTCTTCGGCCTGAAGCTCGAAGGAATGTGCAAATTATTCTTCGGACCTCAAGTAAAGTGTTCGGATACCACCGAGGACGCGGGCCTAAGCTGCAACTGCTTAGATGCCCGAGTAAGTAACTTCAAAGCTGGACACTTCGTTTATATTTATCATAACCATTATTCTGAAAACTCTGTCGTGGCCAGGAATGGCTTAACAAGGCGGAGAGAATAAGGTGTCCGGCACCACTTCCTGAAGGCTCGCCTGGTCCCACTATTGCAAAGATGCTGGGCCGGGCGCTCCAAAATTCCTTCAGGGAAAGGCGAAGGAAAGGGCAGTGAAGCCGAACTTCACGCGCTACGCATCCAGACCGGGGAAATGGCTACCCCTCCTATGGAGGATAGCCGGAAAGGGGAGGCCAAAGCCTCCTCCCCACGCGGGAAGAAGAGGGCCGCCTCCGAAGATTTGGTGGCGGAGACGCCCAAGCAAGGGAAGAAAACATCGCCCGAGGGCTTTGCCGCAACTGGCATCCTCACCGCGTCATGCCCACTAGGGGGCCAGCCCTCCAACGAGCCGTAAGTTATTCATTAATTCAAAAGTGCGGTGTTACTCCAAGATCCATAACCAGGACTTTGTCTTTTGTAGTCCGGCGAGCAGCTCTTCTCAACAGAGTTCGTCTTCGGGGGACCTTCGTCCGGAGATGGTGGAGAGTGAGACTCCCCCCACCTCTCCGCCTCATGAAGCGGGCGACACGGAGGTGGCGTCACGGAGGAGTCTGGATCTGCAAAAGCCGGAGGCTAATACGTCAGCTGCCCTGAGCCCGGAGCGCTTGGCTCCCACGGGAGGCGATGAGAAGGGTCCGGCGCAGTTTAGTGTCCGGCCGGACGTACTGACGGGTCGTCTGGAGCGAGCCGCGCTCTCGGAGGAGCACCGCTCCTTAATGAGCACGGTGCTCACGAAGATTTCATCCGCTACCAGCGGCTTGAATGAGGCATTTACAAGCCTGCTCAAAGGCTTTGAGGTATGTAGTAAAAAATGCACAACTTTTTTGTTATGAAGCACGCGCTAGGTGTGCTCCCTATGGACAGTAGCCCCTGAGACTCTGGTTGCCCGCCGTAGGCGGCAAACGGGGGATCATATACTAATGGCTGCACCGTACATGTGCGCAGGTATACAAGGATTCGACAGCCGACCAGTCTTTTGAAGCTGCCAAACTAAGGAGGCAGATAGGATCAATTGATGCCGATATCACGCTGGTGAATAAGCGGCTGGAGGAGTCACAGGGTATGTGCTCGGCTTCCCTTATTATGATGTATAGGGAAATGTAAGAGAGGCAAAATATTGATGCCATGTGGTTGCACTGGAGATGGTGCTGCTGTCGTGGAGGCCCTGAGGGCGGAGCTTGCTCAAGCCAAGGAACAAGCTGGGCTAGCAATGCGGCTGCCCTAAAGGCGGCCGAAGAATAGCCGAACAGGTTGCTCATCGCCGAAGCGAAGAAAAGATAGCCAAAATGGCCGGGGAGTTAAAGAATGCCACCGACCGGTACGCACTCCTCGAAAAGGAGAGTAAGGCTAGTTCGGCCGAGCTGGACAAGGCACTTCATGCCGCCAAGGAGATGCGGACCGAGATCCGCAGTATGCGGGAAGAGCTCCAACAGGCGACAAAATCGTGGCTAAGGGCTCATACTTACTGCGGACGAAGTTCTTGGATCCCAAGTATGCTCCCTTGGCGGGGCGCTTGAGTCCGGCAGACGCATATGCGGACTTGGCGAATAGTACAGCTGACGCTGTCGAGTTCTTCGAGGGTCAAGGCGAGGAAGAAGTGGAGAAGCTTTTCTGGTCGCAGTTCAATGCTCCCACTCGCCCGCTGCTGCTGAATGAGAAGGTGGCTGCTATGGCGGAGCTCCACAGGCTGTCCGGGTTGGCAATGCGGTCTGTAATAGACCATCTTTGGCCGAAGGGGCCTAAGCCGGACAACTATTTTGGTTTGGTGCAGCAGTTCCTTGGAGCCGTGTCTCGGATTGACGCCATGAAGAGGTCGGCGTGCATAGAGGGTGCGTGGATGGCACTGGCCCGCGTTAAAGCTTATTGGATGGATATGGAGGCCACTGTACTAGCGACCCAGGATCCGGCGGGAGGCCAATATTCGACCGAGCACTACTTGGCGCAAGTCACGGAAGGTGCCCACCTAATAGAGGTGCAGTGCTCGAAGAATGTTTCATTCGAGTGATAAGCTAAATCATTGTAGAGAACAATGTTTAGTTTAATTATAAAGCTATGTTTATACTTTAGCCCGAAAGTATGATTGTCCCCCCCCCTATGCGGCCCTTCTTATATGTATAAGTAGTCCGAAAGATAGCAGTCGTTGGCTTCATCCCCCACGCATGTAATGTGGGGGTGTTCGCGAAAAAATATGCTTAATCACACTTGATCCAACGTCTTGGTCCATGAAGGAGGTGATCGTACGTCGAACTAGGCAACCGGACTATATAGTTGTAACACTTTCGCTTAGCCATGGGAGTATAATGGTGGGGCTACTATGTAGCCCCTGGTACCTTAGCATGCATCCGAATACGGGCGCGTGTGTACATGGCCGGGAAACGGCCCTTCGTTAATGCGGAGGAATCTTTAGGGATTCCGGTGGGTCTTCGAGTGGTTGAGCATTCTCTCGCTGTATCATGACGGTCAGTTTTCGGGTTTCTCTACTGAGGCGCTCATCCAGAATAACCAGGACACAATCGCAGTAGTTCTCCTTTGGCCTGCCTTAGCCGGATGATAGCGGAACGTAAGGCGGCAAACCCAGGAGCCGGGCAAACCCAACATTTGACCAAAGACATGATTCGGAGCTGATACATATACGGCCAAACTCGTGACGCCGAACACTCCCGAGGGTATCCAGTCTTTTGTAAAGGAAGGTAGGCTGACAAGAGCCTATTGTAAGCCCTTTATTCCAAGGTACGTGCAATTTAGTCTACCGTGGCCAAATGCCAAAAACGGCAGTATCTCTGTGGGTATAGAACCCATGGGATGGTTTAAACAACAAGAGGCAGTAGAAAAGGTTTACACAGGGGCTTAATCTAAAAAAGAAACATGTTGCACGGGGCCCTGCTGCACGTCTGCGCCTTTGTCTCCGTTGTGCCGTATCCTGGAAGGGTATCGCGCGAACGTTGTCTGTAAAAAAAGAAAAACTTGTAGGAGGGTGCAACGTAAGTATGCGATTAGTAATAAAAGTGTAATCTATTGGCCTGCCAATAAGGTCGAGCCGAGCGTGGGGCTGTATTAAATATATACAACCCCTAGTTTCCATTATTGGATTACATATACGGTGCCCTGTTTGAATTTTATCCAGGCTACCCTACTCGTCTAACCGTGTCTGTGGTCGTAATGACCAATCATGTTTTATAATACTGGAGGTCGCTTATAGTCTGGCCACCAGGGCCGTTGCGTACTCCTCTGTGCGTGAAGGGCACTCTATGATTCCGCTAACGGTGATGACGCCACGGGGACCGGGCATCTTGATTGTAAGGTGGCCATAGTGTGGCAATGTGTTGAAGCGGGCGAAGGCCGTTCTTCCTAGCAATGCGTGATAGCTACTTCGGAAGGGTGCGATGGTGAAGAGCAGCTCTTCGCTTCTGGAGTTGCTTGGGGAGCCGAATGTTACTTCCAGCACGACGGAGCCCCTGGCGCAGGCTGCAACGCCCGGTATCACCCCTTCAAAAGTGGTGTTGCTTTGTTTAATTCTGGATGGGTCTATCCCCATTCTGTGGACGGTGTCTTCGTATATTAGATTGAGACCACTTCCGCCGTCCATGAGGACACGGGTGAGACGGTATCCGTCGATTATTGGGTCAAGCACCAAGGCCTGTGATCCTCCTTGCCGAATTGTAGTTCGGCCGTCCATGTGATCGAAAGAGATCGGACGGGACATCCGATCTTGAGGCGATGGATGCAGACGGGCTCTACATCGTGCGCTTCTATGGGCGCAGATCATGCCTTCTCGTGGATGTGTGAGTCGCGTGGATCATGTTTACTGTTTTAACCTCTGGCGGGAATTTTTTCTGTCCCCCAGTGTTCGGCTGGTGAGGTTCATCCTCGTCTTCGCTTGGTGTGTCCCTCCCCTTGTGTTCGGCATTTAATTTGCAGGCCTGCTTGAAGACCCAGCACTCTCTATGGGTGGGGTTCGCAGGTTTCTCCGGGGTGCCATGAATTTGGCATAGTCTGTCCAGGACTCTGTTCCGACCGGACGATCCATCTTTACTGCCTTTGAGTGGCTTCTTTTGCTGATCAGGTCGAGAGCCCCTGAATCCGGCGTTGACCGTCGTGTTGTCCGGGATCTCTTCCTTGTTTTGGCGTTTGTTTTTATTACTCCGTGGCTTCCGGTTGCCATCCCTTATTTCGGATGTGCTGGGGTCGCTGGTGCCTTTACGGGCCAGCCAGCTATCCTCACCCGCGCAAAAGCGGGTCATAAGGCTTGTTAAGGCTGCCATTCTCCTTGGCATTTCTTGGTCGAGGTGTCAGGCAAGCCATTCGTCACGGATGCTGTGTTTGAAAGCCGCTAAGGCTTCGGCGTCCGGACAGTCGACAATTTGATTCTTCTTAGTGAGGAATCTGTTCAAAGCTTGCGGGCGGAATCTCCGGGTAGTTGGATTATGTGACTTAGATCGTCTGCATCCGGAGGCCGGACATAAGTCCCTTGGAAGTTGGCCCTGAAAGCGTCTTTGAGTTCCTCCCAACTCCCAATTGAGTTTTCGGGGAGGCTTTTAAACCAGTGTCGAGCTAGTCCCTTCAAATTGAGGGGAAGGTATTTGATGGCGTGGAGGTCATTTCCACGAGCCATGTGAATATGCAGGATAAAATCCTCTATCCAGACCCCTGGGTCTGTCATGCCGTCGTATGCCTCCATGTTCACAGGTTTAAAACCTTGTGGGAATTCATGGTTCAGTACTTCTTCGGTGAAGCACAGGGGGTGAGCAGCCCCTCTGTATCTGGGCGCATTGTGGCATGTAGTCGGCTTTTGTTGTGTCCGGGGTTGATTCCGAACTGGTATCCGCTTGTATGAGCATTTGGGTGACCAAAGTCCCTCGCTGGGGTGGGTCTTCTGGATCCATATATGGACCTGGCTGCACCGGCCTTCTTATCCGGATGTTTGCGTGGATCGTGCACAGTGTCCGCAGCCGCTCTGTTATGGTTGTGAAGCAGTACGTCTAGTTTCTTAGTCGAATTTTCTTTTGGTGGAACGGCCGCGTTGTCGAATTCTGGCAGTAGCTTGCGCTTTGGATAGCTTTTCGTATGGCGGTCATCGCCATATCTTTCTTTAGTGTCTAGCACTTTATTCCATCTTCGGCTGAGCTTTCCCTGTGCGGCTTTGAGACGTTGCTTCTACATTTTTAGACTTCTTGCGGTGGCCATAAGCTTTCTGTGGAGGTTGTCTTGTTCCACTTGTTCATCCGGGATGATGAATGCATCATCGTCCGGACTGTCTTCCTATTCTGGGGCGGCATCATGAGCTCGTTCCTCCGGACCATTGTGATCGGGTATTTGCTCCGAACTTGATTTGGCGTGACCTGGCTCGTCCTGCTCCATCGATGGGTCCGTGTGGTCAGTATTGCTTTCGGATTTTGCGGGTATATCAGCCCTTATTGTGCTCTTGTCGCTATTTTTGCCATTGCTGGACTTTGAGCGGCGTCTACGCCGCTTTTTTGGCTTTTTCCCGGGTGTTTTATCTTCCGGGTTATCGCTGTCGTCCTTATTGGGCGTATCTGCCATGTATATATCGTGTGACCAGGTAGTAGTCCCGCGCCCCAGGGATTCTAGAGCTTCTCCTGCATCGTCGTCCATACCGTCGATGTCTTCGGAGCCGAAGTCATGCACGTCGGTTAAATCTTCGATCGTGGCAATGAAGTGGGTGATGGGTGGGCATCGAATTCCTTCGTCGCCTGCTTCCCACTCGGGCCGGACATAGTTCGGCCCAGAGTCTCCTGACAGAGAGAGAGACCTTACCAAGTTCAGCATGTTGCCAAAGGGCGAGTGTTGAAAGATGTCCGCAGCTATAAACTCCATTTCTGAAGCCCAGCCTGGCTCGGCTGGCTCAAGAGCGAGCGGACCGAGACCAACAGCCGGATATCAGTCCGGGGGCCCAGGGTAACAGGCCTCCACAGAGGTGGGACCTGTGTTCGGCTCCACCGCCGAAGAGTGTGCGGCACGCGGGGCAGGGTCCAGCCCTCCGTCCGTAGGCAACGTAACCTGCCCTGGATGTAGATCCAGGGCTGCTTCGGGGATGATGTCCCGAGTATTGTCCGACTGCAGGTCTAGGCCGTGCTCGTCGTGACTGTCCGGCGCTCCAGGCGCAGGCTCGAATCCGCCGAAGATCAAGTCTCCGCGGATATCTGCCACGTAGTTCAAGTTTCCAAACCTGATCTGGCGGCCAGGGGCGAAGCTATCGATCTACTCCAACTGGCCAAGCAAATTGGCTTGCAGTGCGAAGCCGCCAAACACAAAGATTTGTCCGGGGAGAAAAATCTCACCCTGGACTGCGTTGTTGACGATTGAAGACGCCATCAAGCCTCCAAGCGACGACACAGAGGAACTCTCAATGAAAGCACCAATGTCGGTGTCAAAACCGGCGGATCTCGGGTAGGGGGTCCCGATCTGTGCGTCTTAGCCTGATGGTAACAGGAAGCAAGGGACACAATGTTTACCCAGGTTTGGGCCTTCTCGATGGAGGTAAAACCCTACTTCCTGCTTGATTAATATTGAAGATATGTGGAATACAAGAGTAGATCTACCATGAGATCATAGAGGCTAAACCCAAAGAGCTAGCCTATGATGGTATGATTATAAATGTGATCGGCCTTCTAAGGACCATCCTCTCCGGTTTATATAGACACCAGAGAGCTAGGGTTTACATGGAGTCGGTTACAAGGAAGGAAACATAATATCCGGATCACCAAGCTTGTCTTCCACGCAAAGGAGAGTCCTATCCGGACACGAGCCGAAGTCTTGAGCCTTGTATCTTGACGCTTCTATAGTCCGGACGATGAATATAGTACGGCTGTCCGGATACCCCCTTATCCAGGACTCCCTCAATGAGCTTTGAGGATGTTTCTGAAATTTGCTTCTGGAAGAGTAAGGCAATGCTTATTTTCCAGTTCATCTAACTCAGCAAGGACCTCATTACAATTGGTGATCGCAATATAAAGTTGAGAGATATGCTTACTCCAAATCTTAAGGGCGTGACGAAGGGCTTTGAACTTGTGACAATTGCCTAAGTTGTCCTAATTGTTTAGAATTTTTGGAGTTACAGAGGTATGGAAAGTTTCCAGATTAATACAGACTGTTCTGTTTTGAACAGATTCTGTTTTCTATGTGTTGTTTGCTTATTTTGATGAATCTATGAGTAGTATCGGAGGGTATGAGCCATGGAGAAGTTGGAATACAGTAGATATTACACCAATATAAATTTAGAATGAGTTCACAATAGTACCTAAGTGGTGATTTTCTTTATTATACTAATGGATCTTACGAGTTTTCTGTTGAGTTTTGTGTTGTGAAGTTTTCGAATTTTGGGTGAAGTTTCGATGGACTATGGAATAAGGAGTGGCAAGAGCCTAAGCTTGGGGATGCCTAAGGAACCCCAAGGTAATATTCAAGGACAACCAAGAGCCTGGATACGTCTCCAACGCATCTATAATTTTTTATTGTTCCATGCTATTATATTATCTGTTTTGGATGTTTAACGGGCTTTATTATGCACTTTTATATTATTTTTGGGACTAACCTATTAACCGGAGGCCCAGTGCAAATTGTTGTTTTTTCCTATTCCAGTGTTTCGCAGAAAAGGAATATCAAACGGAGTCCAAACTGAATGAAACCTTCGGGAGAATCATTTTTGGAACAAACGCAATCCAGGAGACTTGGAGTGGACGTCAGGGAAGCAACAAGGTGGTCACGAGGGTCTAGGGCGCGCCCCCCACCCTCGTGGGCCCCTCGTGGCTCCCATGACCGACTTCTTTCGCCTATATATACCCATATACCCCGAAAACATCCATGAGCACCATAGATCGGGAGTTCCGCCGCCGCAAGCCTCTATAGCCACCAAAAACCAATTGGGACCCTGTTCCGGCACCCTGCCGGATTGGGGGATCCCTCATCGGTGGCCATCTTCATCATCCCGACGCTCTCCATGATGAGGAGGGAGTAGTTCACCCTCGGGGCTGAGGGCATGTACCAGTAGCTATGTGTTTGATCTCTCTCTCTCTCTCTCTCTCTCTCTCTCTCTCTCTCTCTCTCTCTCTCTCTCTCTCTCGTGTTCTTGAGATGGTACGATCTTGATGTACCACGAGCTTTGCAATTATAGTTGGATCTTATGATGTTTCTTCCCCTCTAATCTCTTGTGCTGGATTGAGTTTTCCCTTTGAGGTTATCTTATCGGATTGAGTCTTTAAGGATTTGAGAACACTTGATGTATGTATTGCATGTGCTTATCTGTTGTGACAATGGGATATCACGAATCCACTTGATGTATGTTTTGGTGATCAACTAGCGGGTTCCGTGACCTTGGGAATCTATGCATAGGGGTTGGCACATGTTTTCGTCTTGACTCTCCGGTAGAAACTTTGGGGCACTCTTTGAAGATCTTTGTGTTGGTTGGATAGATGAATCTGAGATTGTGTGATGCATATCGTATAATCATACCCACGGATACTTGAGGTGACATTGGAGTACCTAGGTGACATTAGGGTTTTGGTTGATTTGTGTCTTAAGGTGTTATTCTAGTATGAACTCTAGGATAGATTGAACGGAAAGAATAGCTTCGTGTTATTTTACTACGGACTCTTGAATAGATCGATCAGAAAGGATAACTTTTAGGTGGTTTCGTACCCTAAAATAATCTCTTCGTTTGTTCTCCGCTATTAGTGACTTTGGAGTGACTCTTTGTTGCATGTTGAGGGATAGTTATATGATCCGGTTATGTTATTATTGTTGAGAGAACTTGCACTAGTGAAAGTATGAACCCTAGGCCTTGTTTCCTAGCATTGCAATACCGTTTACGCTCACATTTACCACTTGTTACCTTGCTGTTTTTATATTTTCAGCTTACAAATAGTCATATCTACCATCCATATTGCACGTGTATCACCATCTCTTCACCGAACTAGTGCACCTATACAATTTACCATTGTATTGGGTGTGTTCGGGACACAAGAGACTCTTTGTTATTTGGTTGCAGGGTTGCTTGAGAGAGACCATCTTCATCCTATACCTCCCACGGATTGATAAACCTTAGGTTATCCACTTGAGGGAAATTTGCTACTGTCCTACAAACATCTGCACTTGGAGGCCCAACAACGTTTACAAGAAGAAGGTTGCATAGTAGACATCAAGCCTAAGCTTGGGGATGCCCCGGATGGCATCCCCTCTTTCGTCTTCGTTCATTGGTAACTTTACTTGGAGCTCATAGTAAAAAAAACTTTACTTGGAGCTATGTTTTTATTCACCAGATGATATGTGTTTTGCTTGGAGCATCATTTTCTTTTGTTTATATTTGCTTGCTGTTTCAAAAATATCCCATGATCTGAAATTCTTAAATGTTAGAGAGTCTTCACATGTTTCATAATTATTCGACTACTCATTGATCTTGACTTATATATTTCGAAGTAGTTTGTCATTTGCTCTAGTGCTTCACTTATATCTTTTTAGAGCATGGCTGTGGTTTTATTTTGAAGAAATTGTTGAACACTCATGTGCTTCAATTATATTATTTTGAGACTCTTTAAACAGCATGGTAATTTTCTTTGGTTATAAAGTTAGTCCTAATATGATAGGCATCCAAGAGAGAGATAATAAAAACTTTCATATAAAGTGCATTGAATACTATGAGAAGTTTGATTCCTTATGATTGTTCTGAGATATGAAGATGATGGTATTAGAGTCATGCTAGTGGAGTAATTGTGAATTTGAGAAATACTTGTTTTGAGGTTTGTGATTCCCGTAGCATGCACGTATGGTGAAGCGTTATGTAATGAAGTTGGAGCATGAGGTATTTATTGATTGTAATCCTTTGTGTGGAGGTCGGGATCGCGTGATGGTTAACTCCTGCCAACCCTTCCCCTAGGAGCATGCACGTAGTGCTTGGTTTTGATGACTAATAGATTTTTGCAATAAGTACATGAGTTCTTTATGACTAATGGTGAGTCCATGGATTATACGCACTCTCACCCTTCCACCATTGCTAGCCTCTCTGGTACCACGCAGCTTTCGCCGGTAATATACACCCACCATATACCTTCCTCAAAACAGCCACCATACCTACCTATTATGGCATTTCCATAGCCATTCCTATATATATTGTCATGAAACTTTCCACCATTCCGTTTATTATGACATGCTTCATCATTATCATATTGCTTTGCATGATCATGTAGTTGACATCGTATTTGTGGCAAAGCCACCGTTCATAATTCTTTCATACATGTCACTCTTGAGTCATTGCACATCCCAGTACACCACCGGAGGCATTCATATAGAGTCATATTTTTTTCTAAGTATCGATTTGTCATTCTTGAGTTGTAAGTAAATAAAAGTGCGATGATCATCATTATTAGAACATTATCCCATGTGAGGAAATAAAAAAAGAGGCCAAAGAAGCCAATAAAAAAAGTGGCCAAACAAGCCAATCAAAAAAAGGATAAAAAATAAAAAAAATGAGAGAAAAGAGAGAAGGGGCAATGTTACTATCCTTTTTCCACTCTTCTACTTCAAAGTAGCACCATGATATTCATGATAGAGAGTCTCTTATTTTGTCACTTCCATATACTAGTGGGAATTTTCCATTATAGAACTTGGCTTGTATATTTCAAAGACAGGCATCCTCAAATGCCCTAGGTCTTCATGAGCAAGCAAGTTGGATGCACACCCACTTAGTTTCTTTTTGAGCTTTCATAAACTTATAGCTCTAGTGCATCCGTTGCATGGTAATCCCTACTCACTCACAATGATATCTACTGATGGGCATCTCCGTAGCCCGTTGATACGCCTAGTTGATGTGAGACTATCTCCTTCTTTTTCTCTTCTCCACAACCACCATATTCTATTCCACCTATAGTGCTATGTCGGCTCACACTCATGTATTGCGTGAAAGTTGAAAAGGTTTGAGAATATTATGTGTGATGAAGATGGATCATAGCCAGACTATATGATTTTGTAGGGATAAGCTTTCTTTGGCCATGTTATTTTAAGAAGACATAATTGCTTTATTAGTATGTTTGAAGTATTACTGTTTTTATGTCAATATTAAACTTTTTGTTTGAATATTATGGATATGAATATTCTTGCCACAACAAAGAAGATTACATTGATAAATATGTTAGGTAGCATTCCACATCAAAAATTCTGTTTTTATCATTTACCTACTCGAGGACGAGCAGGAATTAAGCTTGGGGATGCTTGATACATCTCCAACGTATCTATAATTTTTATTGTTTTATGCTATCACATTATCCATCTTGGATGTTTTATATGCTATTTTATATTGTTTTGAAACTAACCTATTAACTTAGAGCCTAGTGACAGTTTCTATTTTTTCCTTGTTTTTGAGTTTTACAGAAAAGGAATACCAAACGGAGTCCAAATGACCTGAAAATTTACGCTGAGTTTTTATGGACTAGAAGAAGCCCCCACATCAAACGGAGTCCCGAGGCCACCACAAGTATGGAGGCCCCCCCTAGGGCGCGTGCCCTGTCTTGTCGTTGACTCATGGACCCCCTGATTTGTTCTCGACGCCAAAAATTCCTACAAATGTAGAAACCCCCAGAAATAAACCTAGATCAGGAGTTCCACCGCCGCAAGCCTCTGTAGCCACGAAAAACCTCTCGGGACCCTGTTCCGGCACCCTGCCGGAGGGGGGATACATCACCGATGGCCATCTTCATCATCCCGACGCTCTCCACGACGAGGAGGGAGAAGTTCACCCACGGGGCTGAGGGTATGTACCAGTAGCTATGTATTTCATCTCTCTTTCTCGTGTTCTTGATTTGGCACGATCTTGATGTACTGTGAGCTTTGCTACTATAGTTGGATCTTATGATGTTTCTCCCCCTCTACCTTTTTGTAATGGATTGAGTTTTCCCTTTGAAGTTATCTTATCGGATTGAGTCTTTAAGGATTTGAGAACACTTGATGTATGTCTTGCATGTGCTTATCTGTGGTAACAATGGGATATTTACGTGATCCACTTGATGTATGTTTTGGTGATCAACTTGCGGGTTCTATACCTTGTGAACTTATGCATAGGGGTTGGCACACGTTTTCGTCTTGACTCTCCGGTAGAAACTTTGGGGAAATCTTTGAAGTTCTTTGTGTTGGTTTGAATAGATGAATCTGAGATTGTGTGATGCATATCGTATAATCAAACCCGCGAATACTTGTGGTGACATTGTGGTATCTAGGTGACATTAGGGTTTTGGTTGATGTGTGTCTTAAGGTGTTATTTTAGTACGAACTCTAGGGCTGTTTGTGACACTTATAGGAATAGCCCAATAGATTGATCAGAAAGAATAACTTCGAGGTGGTTTCGTACGCTACAATAATCTCTTCGTTTGTTCTCCGCTATTAGTGACTTTGGAGTGACTCGTTGTTGCACGTTCAGGGATTGTTATATGATCCAATTATGTTATCATTGTTGAGAGAACTTGCACTAATGAAAGTATGAACCCTAGGCCCTGTTCCGAAGCATTGCAATACCGTTTTTGCTAACTTTTGTTACTTGCTACCTTGCTGTTTTTATATTTTCAGATTACAAAAACCTATATCTACCATCCATATTACACTTGGAACACCATCTCTTCGCCAAACTAGTGCACCTACACAATTTACCATTGTATTGGTTGTCTTGGGGACACAAGAGACTCTTTGTTATTTGGTTGTAGGGTTGTTTGAGAGAGACCATCTTCATCCTACGCCTCCAATAGACTGATAAACCTTAGATCATCCACTTGAGGGAAATTTGCTACTGTCCTACAGAACTCTGCGGTTTGAGGCCCAACACGAGTCTACAAGAAGAAGGTTGCGTAGTAGACATCATACCACAGCCTGTCGCCCTTGGAGGTGGATAGCACAACGTCGTCCCCCAAGTCGGACCGCATCTTGGAGCCGTCAAAGTGCATGCGCCAGTGTTCGAGTCGGGCGGCGGCGGCAGGTACTGGGTTTACATCCACTCGATGAGGAAGTCGGCCATCGCCTGGGACTTGATGGTGGTGCGGGGCTCGTAGAGGATAGTGTAGCTCGCCAGCTCGATGGCCCACTTGGCTACCTGACCGGCGGCATCCCGGCAACCCATGATCTCGCCGATGGGGGCCATGCTGACCACGGTGATGACATGCTCTTGTAAGTATTGCCTCAGCTTCTTTGCGGTGAAGTACACGTCGTAGAACATCTTTTGGTAGTGAGGGCAGTTTTGCTTTGAGACGGAGAGCACCTCGCTCAAGTAATACACCGGGCGCATAACTCAGTTGGTCTTGCCCTTCTCTGGTCGCTCAACCACCAGCACCATGCTTACTTACCGCGAGGTGGCGGCAATGTATAGCAACAGGGGCTCCTTGTCCCCTGGCGCGGCCAAGACGGGTGCGGTGGAGAGCATGCGCTTGAGATCCTGGAACGCTTCATCCGCCTGGTTGTTCCACTCGAACGATGACGTCTTCTTCATCAGCTAATATAGGGGCAAGGCCCTCTCGCCCAGCCGGCTGAAGAACTGGCTGAGAGAGGCGAAGCAACCAGTGAACTTCTAGACATCGCGCGGCCGGGTTGGCTTGCGGATGCACTCGACGGTCTTGATCTTCTCCGAGTTCGCCTCATTGTCGTGCTCCAATATGAGGAAGCCGAGGAGCTGCCCGGCCGGCACACCGAACATGCACTTCTCCAGATTGAGCTTTATCTGGTACTAGCGCAGATTGGCGAAATTTTCCTTCAGGTCGTCAAGGAGCGTGCGGTGCTGCTTGGTATTCACCACGATGCCGTTGATGTAGACGTGAATGTTCCGGCCGAGTTGCGGCAGCATGCATTTCTGCATGCAGCGCTGGAAGGTGGCACCGGCGTTCTTCAAGCCGAACGACATGGTGATGTAGCAGTACGCACCAAAGGGCATGATGAACACTACTAGGGAAAACCCTAGCAGTAGCACTGGTTTTGTGCTCACTAGTAGCGCGGGTAGGCGCGCTACTAATAAGGCGCTACAGCTACTGCTTAGCAGTAACGCGTGCACGCACGCGCTATTGCTAGGACGAATAGCTGCAGCGTTTGTTCACTCCCACGCTACTGCTAATGTAACTACTGG
This sequence comes from Aegilops bicornis, assembly GCA_021605145.1. Taxonomy (NCBI): domain Eukaryota; kingdom Viridiplantae; phylum Streptophyta; class Magnoliopsida; order Poales; family Poaceae; genus Aegilops; species Aegilops bicornis. Next base: position 12,905,893 of record CM038672.1, read on the forward strand.
CAGCGTGTTTTCTCTCCATCGCTACTAGTATTGTTTTTTTATTTTTTTTATTTTAGTTTATTTATTTGCCATCCTACAAATATTGATACAATACCAGTTATGAGGTTTACATAATTATGTCCATAACAGTGTCAAATGAAGGCGGATTAGGTTCAAGTGGAGGCAATATGTGGTGCATGTCAAAAGTATACTACTAATCCAAACTTGATCTAGTGTGGACTAGTAGTACTTTCGATGTGCACCACATGCTGCCTCCACTTGAATCTAATCCGCCAGCACAAGATATTTAATCATCATCATGGTCATTACCACCAACAGTATTTATTTAATCACCACTAACACTAGCTAATAATAATCATCATAGTCATTACCACCAACACTAGCTATTTTATCATCATAGTAATAGTGTAGCACATCATCATCGTGAAACTCATTTCTAGCTAGCTAATCACTCCTGCTGCTCTCTCTTAGGTAAAACAACATAAAACATGTGTAGCTCTCCTCCTTGATCAAGTTGGAGCATGCAGATGAACCTGTCTCCTAATCGTGGGTAGCGCCTGTTTGCTGCCCCCTAGTACTTCTCTGCGCTCCCCATCACATATTTGGTCCAGTCTTGCACTATTAAGCATCCTCGCTAATCTTGAATGCAATAAAGTAATCATAGGATATCTTGGCCGTGGTCGATAATACTCATGGTACCTTTAGTCTTGATCCCATAAGGCACAACATTCATCGGGAGTCCCTGTTGAAGAACATCGTATGGTAACACAGTTAGCAATGAAGTTTAGCTTCAAAAATAATGTATGGAAAAGATGCACTAAGGACAAATAGTAAAAATCTTACCATCCTTCCTAAATAGATGTGACCGTAGTTCATTACGAACACTATTGGTCGCACGTTTTCAGTACTAACATTTCTAAATCCAGGAAGAAAATTTGTCTTGACAGTATCAAGATCCTCAAGCGATGAAACATAATGATTTAGCTCCTCGCAGTTTAGTTCAGCCTCGGGACAGTAGTAGGTCCTGTCTACCAAGCGCTGGACATGTTTGCTTGCACCGAAATAAGTCGACAATACAAATTAGTTGTCAACTATTTTGAATAAACAATATCAAAGACATAAATATAGTTGAGAAACTTACATAATGGTATAATCGAGGCGTCGCACATCGACCCAGATGTCAAGATACCTTCAATATCATGTTCGGACGAATATCAAAGGTGATAACCATATCAGGCTCAAATGCATAAGTCTTGCATAGTGCTCGCCATGTTTTGCATCCAAAATAGGTGTAGTCGTCTGAATTGTATAATTTTGCATGGAAAATATAACCATGCTCGGTCTTCAAATAAACTTTCTTTACCTCCGTAGTATGACTGAAACCTATCTTATCCAATACAAAAACTCTTGCATGGCAGGGGATACGCTAGTAGAATAGTAAAAAATATAAGTTGAAGCAAATGAAGCAGATGTCATGCTTAATTACGAAAAAGACTTGTCGTTATGACTTGGTCAGTATCCACTTGAAGTTCTCGCCCAGCTTGATGTCAAGAGCCTATCATCATCTAGGAAGATTCCGTCAGCAGTCAAGCGCTTCGTCTTTGCAGTATTTGCAAATACCGAAATCCTTTTCGTCGTCAGACATTTCCGATGTTCATAGTTAAAACATTAATTGAAAATCGATCGAAGACAACTACCCGGATACTCAACACACAAATCCGGGGCACTAGATATTTCCTACATATTCTGGCACAAGTCATGCCAAAATTCACGGAAAAATCCGGCATGACCTTTGCTAAAATAGGACATATCGAGCGCCTGAAATTTGCCGGAACGGAAATGAATCAACACTCCGGCAAAACGTAGGCCACTCGGACGTGTAACCTGCAAACATGGCCGGCCACTTGGATATTGAGCAACACAAGATATACATTTCAAAATATCTTATAGGACTCAAATTAGCATGCATTCAATAAGCAAAAGTAAATCATCTCATGCGTCCGTACATCGTCGAATATTATCACTAATACATATAACATCACTAATACAACTAAAACCCTAGCACACGACGGGTATCGCGCAAGTGGACACCACAGAGAAGGAACCATCACGGGATCATAGCTCCAGTGAGATCCCTGGAGAACCTGCCAGGTATTGGAGAACATGTGCTCCAACGCAAACAAGTAGCAACGGACGTGCGCGTCCTCCTTACTGACACGATGACGCACCACCTCCGCGGAGTCCTCGAGCCTCTGGACCGTCACTGGCCCACGCGACCGCCACCAAAGAAGGTTCGGGTCAACGACAGGCTGGCTCCTCACCAACCTGTGCCCCCCGGTAGGTAGCGCCTCCCAGTACCACCCTGGCGGAGCCCAGTCCCGGACATGGCCCATCTGGTGGTGCAGGTGTCGTTCGCCGACTCGATGACGAGGATGCGGGATAGGCATCGTCGACGTTGATGCGGGAACTACTATAAATAAAAATAAACTTACTATAAATAAAATTACTATAAATAAAAATTAGTACCTAGTTCTTACTAACTAATTAGTACCTAGGAACTACAGCCCTATAAATAATAATTAGCTAGAAATTATTATGCATTACAATAGTGTTTATTCATAAACCTATTTATCACAAGTTGAATACTTCATGTCACATAGCTATTGACTAATACACTTAAGCAATATGAGAACGAAATTCGCGTTCGTATCAAGAAAACATCTGAGCCGCATCCGTATCCTTTCCACCCCTAGATGAACCCTAACTAATTTGACCACTATCCGATCCGCATCCGATTCCTTTCCACCCCTAGATGAACCCTAACTAATTTGATGCAATTAATATTTGAAGAACCTAGGAAGAGGTAGGGGAGGGGGAGGAGCAGGCGTGCTCACCTCGGGTGCGCGACGACGGAGAGGCAGGCGGCGTCAAGGTCGGGGTCAGGGCTCGGGCACGGGGCGGAGGGCGGCGTCGAGGTCGGGGTCGGGGGCGGGGTCGGGGGCGGCGTCCAGGGTGTGCGGAGAGCGACGAGAGAGCGCGCGGCGGCCGACGGGCGACGGCGGCGGCGACAGCGCGGAGGGAGTTGGGATTTGGGGGAAGTGGCCATGGTGAGAACGAACCACGCGGTTAAGTCAAAAGTAGCGATGGCGTTCGGGAAGAGCGCTACTGCTAAGCTAGCTACAGCGTGTTTCCCTATGCGCGCTACTGCTATTCCTTTTTCCATTTTCCCCTTTTTCACTTATTTTTCTTTACATTTTTTTCCTTTCACCTTTTTCTATTTCTTTCATATACATTTACTTTTCTATTTGCTTTTCATTTTATTTTATTTCCTTTACCAAAGAGCGCTTGTCGCGTAACGCCTGCTACAAAGATTCTAGCGGTAGCGTTGTTCGACGTAGATCGCTACTACTATGTGTAGCCTATCGGCTAAGCCGTGTGAATTTTAGTAGTAGCGCCTTTATCTTCTGGCGTGCCACTGCTACAAACGTATCTGTAGCGCAGTTTACATCAGCGCGCTACTGATACTTAGCACCAGCGTGCTTTTTTAACGCACGCTACTGCTAAATTTCTGTGTATAAGGTTTTCCCTAGTAGTGGAAGGACGTCTTCAGGGCGTCGTTGGGGTCCAACTTGATCTGGTGATAGCCGGAGTAAGCATCCAGGAAGGACAGGAGCTCACAGCCAACCATGGAGTCGATCACTTGATCTATCCGCGGGAGGGCTAAAGGATCCTTGGGACATGCTTTGTTGAGGCTGGTGTAGTCGATACACATGTGCCAGGTATCGTTCTTCTTCAGGACGAGGACTGGGTTGACCAGCCACTCCGGATGGAACACCTCCATGATGAAGCCGGCTGCGAGTAGCCGAGCGACTTCTTCACTAATGGTTCTTCTGAAAAGCGACATAAGGGTTGACGGACAGGCTTGGCGTCCTTGCGGACGTGTAGTTTGTGCTCAACGTACTTCCTCAGAACACCCAGCATGTCCTTTGGGGACCATGCTAAGATATCTCGATTATCACGGAGGAAGTCGACGAGCTCGCCTTCCTATTTGTTGCTGAGGCGGGTGCCCACAATAACGTACTTGCTACAGCTGGGGTCTTCCAGGTTGAGCGGGATCTTCTTGGTGTCCTTGGACGGCTGAAATGAGGCCTCGCCAGCCGGCTCCTTGGCTGGAGCTGGCACAACCGGCTGCTCACCTGCCAGCGCCCCAATCTGGTCAAGCTTGCGCTGCTCCTTGGCTATGACCAGGGACTCGGCTAGTTAGGCGCCGTCTTTGGTGTACTGCAGAGACTTCTTATAGTCGCTGGCAACGGTGATGAGGCCTTTAGGGCCCAACATCTTCGTCTTCAAGTAGGCGTAGTCGACGACTGCCATGAACTTTGCTAACGCGGGCCAGCCCAGCAGCGCATGGTAAGCACTGGACAAGTCCACCGCCTCGAACCAGATAGGCTCGCGCCGGAAATGATCGCTAGCGCCGAACAGGATGTCAAGCCGGATCGGACCGGTGGGAGAGCTGGAGAGGCCCAACACAATGACATGGAACACCGTCTGGGATGGCTCCAGTTGCTTGGCCTCGATGCCAAGCTTGGTCATGGTGTCGCGGTAGAGGATGTTGATGCTACTGCCGCCATCAATGAGGACTGGCGAGAACTAGCAGGTGCGCTTGGCAGCGACTATGGGGGGGTCGAGGACGAGATTGTAGCCACTCGGTGGGGACATGACGGCCGGGTGGTCTTCCCGAGTCGAGCCGAGTCGGGATGACCGTGTTCACCTCCTGCCAGAGCAGATGCTTGCTATGCTTGTCGTCACCAAAGCTAGTGAAGACAACGTAGCAATCATTCGCGTTCAGGAAGACTTCACCGCGCATGGTGCCGGCCACCGGGGGTGGGGGCGACAGTGGAGGTGGCTGCCCAGCACCTGGAGCCGGAGAGGGAGGCGGCGGGATGTGGCCCCTCATGATGTGCTTGGTGATGGCGCACTTCTGAAGCGTCTTTGCAGGGGGTATCGAGCATCTCCTTGAAACTCATGGCGAGTTGCCAAGCGGTCTTGCCGGCTCGCTGGCGTTTGGCGCCGCCCTGCTCACTAGGAGGCGCTTGCTCGGCCACGGCGACAAGGCGGTTGTCGTTGCGGGGAGCCGGCTTCTCGGCCTTGCGCTTGTTGTTCTGCTGGTTGTTCTGCTGGTGGCTGTTCTCGTCAGCCGGCTTGGAAGGCGACACCGTCAACGCCTTGCCAGCATCGTCCAACACGACTTGGATCTTCATGGCGGAGTCGAGCGTGGCGTACTTGTCCGCCGTGACCATGAGCGCGGCCATGGTGGTCGGCTTGGAGCATAGGAGCTTGTGCTTGAGGAGGGTGCCATCCCGGCAGCCACTCACAAAGTATTGGATAGCTTGGACCTCATGGACCCCTCGCAGCTGTTCCGGAGCTTGGTCCAGCGTGTGAGGTACTCACGGCCCATTTCATTCGGCCCCTGCACGCACATGGCGAGCTGACTGGGGCGGCCGGGACGCTTGTAGGTGTCGATGAAGTTGCGCACGAAGGCTTGCTCGAAGTCAACCCACGAGTTGACGCGGCTAGCCGGCAAGCTGTTCAACCATGTACGGGCCGAGCCCTGGAGCATGAGCGGAGCATAGCGCACGGCCAGGCGTAGGTTGCTGCACACGATGCCGATGGCGGTGGTGTAGTCGATGAGCCAGTCCTCCGGCTTGACGGTGCCGTTGTACTTGGGGGTGTCACGGGGAAGCGTGAATCCTTCGGCGAAGGGCTCATCCCGGATGCGTGGGCCGAAACAAGTCGGACCGACCGCATTGTCCTCCTCCATCTCGAGGGAGAGGGCGAGCTGCTCAATACAGTGGCGAGCGCCGATGTCGTTGATGGCACGCGGACCCAGCCGGCTTGCGACCGAGGCTCGAGGAGCCGGGTTGGCTGAAGCCGGACGACCACGTTGGCCGGATGGCGGGGAGAGTCTTGCCGGCGCCGGTCTTCTGGAACCGGCTCGTTGCCCAAGTCGCCGCCAGCAGTCAGGGCGCGGTTGCGCCTGGTTCGGGTCCGGCCAGAGTGAGCTTCACTTGGGTGTGGGGGAGACGCCGTGTACCGCTGCTCGGACGCCGCGGGAGCGTCAAGGCGGACTTGCTGCCTGTTCGCTGCGGTGTTGAGTTTGCGCATGCGCTGCAGGCGCTCCTGCAGCTCTTTTCCCTACAGGTTCTCCAGGTCAACCGCGGCACGCATGTTCTTGACGGGGGTGTCGTAGACGGGCGGATCTACGCCCAAAGCGCAGCCGATGGCGCCACCATGGTTCCACACCTCGGCAACCCAGCTGGGCTCGGCCGCGGTCGGCATGAAACCGTACGCGGCGTCGCGCTCCCGCTGGATGGCCTCCAGCCAATGCTGCATAGCAACGAGCACCGTGCCTCATCCAGCAGGCGCTTGCCGTCCTCATCGAGCTGGGCCCTGTCCTGGGTGGCGTTGACATCGGTGGTGATGGGGACACCGAGATTCTGCAGCGTTGCGTGTAGAGGGACAGCCCCGCTAGCGCGAGCAGCCGCGGCTTGGGCCGCAGCGGCCTTATTCGCGGCGCTAGATGAAGTGGAGGCGGAGCCGGTGACGAGCACCTCCACACGGGTGCAGAGCTCCGCCGCGTCGTCTGAGAGGTCGCAGCCAACGGGGATGAGGGAGTCGGTGACGTCGAGCTCCTCGCTTCGGTACTCGTCGGCGTTGGGCGCGTCGGAGATGCGTAGCGCGCCGAAGGGGACAATGAGCGAGCTGGCGAAGCCAGCCGGCGCAGTGCTGGGTGCGGGGACCGCGTAGTGCACGATGTACTCGCCGAAGTCGGTGAAGGGCCCGTCTGGAATGTGTCCCCGACCGGGACCTCGAGCTACCCCACAGTGGGCGCCAACTGTCGTGGTGAGCTCATGGCAGATGCCATAGGATGGCTAAAGAGAGGAACGGGCAAGAGGGGACCGGTGGGCTCCCGGGGCGAGGTTGATACGAGCGAGCGTGAGACGCAAGACGTACCCAGATTCGGGGTTCTCCGGAGAGATAACACCCCTAGTCCTTCCTAGTGTGGTTTATATGAGTTGGATACAAGCTTGCTCCTAGAGCTGTTTTGGGGAGGAAGAAAGACAGGCTAGTGCATAGGCTGCTAGTTCTCTGTGGGTATGTGTGAGTGACTGAGTGTTCTACTAGATTCCAGCCCTTTGCATGGAGGGGCTCCGGTGGGTCTTATAGGCTGGCCCCGGGGGTTACAATGGTAAATATACATGGGCGCGGGGCCGAGATGTCGGTGCCTAGGAGCCGGTAGTGGGGGCCGCCGGGGAGCCGGGTCTGTCGTGTCCGCCGGATACGGGTCTTGTCGGGTCCGTTGGGTGTGGGCCGTACCGGGCCCACCGGGCGCGGTACGACCTGCTGCTGGGTACTATAGGCACGTCGTGGCGGACGTCATGGGACGGCTGAGCCATCTTGCTGTGGTTGCGCCTCGAGACGCCGCCGCCCAGCGGTGGCTTGGTCGGCACGACAACGCCAGCCACGGGGCCGGGCGTAAGAAGGCGCACTGTGGCCATGCTCGCTTGTTGACGGAGGTCCGTCTTCTGGGGACCGACCGGCATGCGCCAACTGGTTGGCTGGGTTGCGACATCTGGCCGGGTTGCATCGCTGCCGGCCGTGGACGCGTCTTGGATTGAGGGCGTTACCCTCGATGTTTTTGAAAGGATCTGGATTCCGTTGCCTCCCCGGGGTCCATCCCCCACGACAGGAAGGTAATAAAGAATTTCTATGGTGAGCTATGAACGGTTGCCAGATTGGTTCCAAGTTTGCGAGATGATGGGTCATGAATTCGAGGAACATGGAGATGTGGTTCACCTGCCGTCGGCTCTGGTTTTCGAAAACCTTCGGGAGTCTTGGAGCATGCATTCTAGCCCGACTCCTTCTAGGCTAGGGCGAAGACGCGGCGGCATGAGTGGTGCAGGTCGGGGCAGTTGTCGTGGTGAACCGTTCTTCTCAGGCAGTAAACACAAGGGAAATTTTACGGCGCATTGCAATACAGAAGAGGGGGTGTATTATATGGGTGGTCCAATGGTTTAGACTATCTGGACCTTATTAAAGCCCAAGGGTATTTATCGACCTAAAAGTTTAATTGACCCAATTCGGCATACGGGTATTATCATTCTAGCTTAATTTACTTAATTATATTTACATAGCGCTTAATTATAATTACTCCATTTGAATTTGGGTTGGAGCAGTTTATCATCTCCATATGAGCCCTAGTCTCTGGTGAACACGTCTTGGAGTGGACTCTACGCTGAAGAAGTTACTTTCTTTTTTTTTGAGGGAACGCTGAAGAAGTTACTGGCTGCACTAGACTTGGTAGCGATGTGCTAACCCTCGGACGTCGGGCACACACGTCGCCGATATGATGGTTGGGCGTTTGGCGCCAACCGATGCTCCAAACCTGGAGAGCGGAGAGCCGTGCCGTGTAGCGCCGACGCCACGCCGCGACGCGACGCGCGCGCCCCAACCGGCCACCAGTCGTCAGGTACGCACTCAGGTCCCCCGCCTATCCATCCGTGTCCGTGCATGCCGTCGGCCCGTGTCTCCGTCGCGGCAGGAAGGAATCCGTGCCTGCCGTGCCGCCGGTCCCGACCTAGCTAGTCGGCCGAGCCTTGGGGCGCACCAGACTCCTCCAGAGATACTCCCTCTGTTCCGAAATAATTTCGCTGGGGTATCATTCCGACCAGGTGAAATAGGGTGAAAGTACAATACTACCCCCTATTTGAAATCCATCGGGAGGCGTCTTCCTCCGTCGCTCCTCCCCTCCGCCAGGCTTCTCCATCGTTGCTGCTCCCTTTCGCCGGGCTGCTCCGTCGTCCGCATCTCCGGCGTCCTTCCCCGCAGCGGTCCGCATCTGCAAAACTACTACTGATAAACTACTGCAACCAAAACAGTACTGAATCTGATTTGGCCTTCTTGCACTGAATACCACCAAATTTGGTATACTGAAAAACTACTGCAACCAAAGCAGTACTATAAGTCTATACTCTATTTTACTCCAAAATTAAGCTACTGCATTCCTGACGCTTCATGTGCAAAAAAATAACAGTAGCTACTACTCCAAGAACTACTTTCAGTAGCACAAGAACTACTGCAAGTACTGCAACTACGCTTTAACCGAAAGCAGATATCATTTCATAAAGAAGAAAATCAGGAAGAGGAACTTTGCTTCTAGCAAGTCTGGTGCATGGTCTGTACAAGTACAAATATACTGCTGGCATTACTGCATTCAAAAAGAGCTGACTCCCCATCCAGAATTGCAAAGAAGTAATGGAGGAAATAAGACAAGCTGTCTACTCCAAGTACTCCTGGAAATAAGGCAAACTCTACTGGATCAAGAACTACTGCAAGTACTCCTGGATCAAGAACTACTGAATCCGACTACTGCAAGTACTACTGGATCAAGAACTACTCCAAGTACCATGCGTGGATACGACACGGAGCTTGTGCTCAGCGTGGAGAGGAGAGAGGCCGTACCATGCGTCGATGTGTGAGGACAACGACGACGTGGTGGCTCCGGTGCCGCTCCGCTGCTCCGACTCGTCAAATCCGCTGCTTCGCCGCCGCTCTAGGTCCGCTCGGGCGCCCCCCCCCCCCCCCTAGCCCGTATCCAACTCTGGCGCCGCTACACATCCACGCCTCCATCGCAGAGAAGCTCGTCGCCGACGCAAAAAGAATCAATTTTTTTAATCGGTGCGAGTGAAGGCGGGGTGGTGGGACAAAAGGGGCGGTGGAAGAGGCCCATGACGGGAAGAGGAAGAGGCCGGCGACGAGGAGAGGGGGGAGGCGGCGACGAGGAAAGGGAGTGGCCGGCCACGGAGAGGAGAGGCCGGCGAGGGAGAGGCGCCGAGGGAAGGGGATAAGATGGCCGGCGAGGGAGAGGAGAGGGAGAACGAGCAAGCGAGCGGTGCGAGCGAGCAAGCGGATAAGGTGGAAGGGTAAATCTGGAAGGTGGAAAAAATTCATAGCGCTGCGGAATTTGTACTGGGATTGCCCGGCGACAATTATTTCGGAACGGAGGGAGTAGATGATACCCGTAGGACCATACATCCACCCATACATCCACCCATCCAGGAGATAGTAGAGGAGAGTGGAGGGCGCCGTGGCGATGGCGCGACCGCGACGTGCCGCCGCACACGTCCGGTCGGCGTGGGCTCTGTTTGTTTCCATTGCATTGGGCGTGTCGACTGATGGTCACGCGCGGGGAAACGGCCGTTCCGTTGGATTTTGGTTCCTTCCGGCCGGGGCCCTCCCTCGTCCGGTGCGCCCGCGTTGTTGGTTGGTTCGGTTCGGTTCAGGGCTCCTCCGCCCTCCGCATGCAGATGCAGCCGTCCGACATCACGGTCAACCGTGCAGACGAACTGGAACTGCTCGCGACGGGTGCAAAGGGTGTGTGCGTTTGTACGCCAATGGTTGAGCACCATTTTGCACCCACGGATGAGGTGAAAAATTGTTGCATTGACGCGTCATATTAACTTTTATTTTTTATTTTTATAGATTAGACAAGGACGCAAATTAACTTGTGCACGGTGGGAGCAGCCCTGCGGCAGCGGAGAGCACCAATTTGTACCCATGACCGACCATCCCCAGACTTGCACGTTTTCTTAATATTATTTTGCCCATTTAATCCTTTTTTTCAAAGGCAATACATTGTTGTGCGCGTGCGTGTCGCTGTCCAACTAATTGAGAAATGCCAGATGGAGCCAAGATACGGAAGTAGAAGGTAGGTAGGCACCAGGACATAACCGATTTAATAACCACATTTAAACATCCATCGGCCTAGTGGAAATTAAGAAATCTTCCACGTGTGGGTTTCATCAAGCCAGGAGAGAGGACCGAATGTGTGTGACGGCGAGCGGCGCCTCCAATGGAGTGTTTTTGCAAGGTTCTCCACTTTTCATCACGGACGGAAAAATGACAGGGACTCCAGGGTAATAGAGGTGATTGATCGGAATCCCAAACCGAGTAAAACAAAGTGCCGCCGTCACAGTTCTTTTGTAGTCAGTATCCTGGTAGGCATCACATTTCTTTGCATGAACCTTAGTTCTCTCTTCTTCTTCACGCACTCCTTTAATAATCATGAAATGAGTGGCCCACTTAATTTTAGTACGGCCTCGAACAAGACGTCTGACTCTACATCATGTTGAATATATGTATAAACCTGGCAAATCTGCAGTATTGCATTAACCAAGCGTGACTGTACTTTGATTGAGTAATACAATAAAAATCGCAAACAAATAAAATGTTAACTGGTTAGCTGTGGTCATGCACAGTCAAAATATAAACATTTCAAGACACTTTGTCAGCCTGTGTGGTTGTACTTAAATTTCATTTCTTTCAGTACTATATATTGATGGGGCTGCACCGCTGTTATCTACCACACAAATGGGCAATGGATAGCAACATGCATGCAATAATTTACGTCAAATATTGCACAACACAACCCCCTCAGCTTGTGCATTTTGACGTCACTCACAAGCAACAAGTAAATAGCGGTATAAACAGCGGCGGAGCTATGTTGCTTCCTGCAGGTGCCACGGCCCCCCAGCCTTGAGAAAAATACATAGGGATTTTTTTTGAGAGGGGTTAAATTAAGATAATATAGTTTTCTGGCCCCTCCAAACATCCTTATGCTATGCTTAGCCCCCCCAAAACATCTTGTCTAGCTCCGCCGGTGGGTATAAATGTAGCTTTTCTTTCCCATCTCGTAAGATGGCTAGAGAAAAATCTTCTTTGCATCGATCTCTGCCAGTGACTCCGTGGATTCGCCTCCACTCCGCCTGCCACTCCAGCAACGGGTGGCGGAGAGGGAAATCCTTGTGTCTGGACTCCGGCTAGTTGATACGTAGGGTATATAGGTAGGGTATTAGTCCTTGCAAGAGCGACCTCGGACATATGCCAACACTTCTTCTTCGAGTAAATCTTCTGGACTCCGAACCTCCTCAAGTTCTTCGGTCAGGGAAGATTAGACGTAGCTCCGGCCTAAATTCTTGCCAGCTCCTCTGGATAGCGAGGTTAGGGTTTCTCGCTGTGCGTACGCAAAGACGAGATTTGGTGTCAGATTGTTCAGACCGATTTGAGGATTTAATGAGGATGACCGCGGCTCCAGGGCACTGGTCCTTGTCATCACAATGATTTGGTGACATGTCCAATACACGACGCTCCAAGCGCTGCTTCGTTCAACCAGCACCCGCATCGACGCCATAATGGGCTACGGCTCTGTACTGATTGCCTCACTCTTGAAAACATTATGAGTTAATAAGTTGTGTCTTCGCTAAAAAAAGGTAGTTTTGATCCCACATTGCTTGGGTGGCTCAATCCAGGACGATGGTTGCTGGTTCAACACGACCACTCACCGTTGACCGAGACCATAACTGCTGACTAGGTTGTTAACCATTGATTTTAACAAAAAAAGTTGACAAAAGTTACAAATCCCAATTTTTTGCTAATTTTAAAAATAACCATGAATTTGAAAAAAGTTTGTGAATTTGAAAAAAACATCTTGAGTTCATGGATTTGAAAAAAATCACAAATTTTGAAAAAACTAAGCAAATCTAAAAAAACGCGTATTTGAGGAAATTCACAAATTTGAAACAATTCATGAAATTTGTAAAATTTGACAAACCTAAAAGGCTCATGAATTTGAAATAAAACATATATTGTAAAAAAGTCCACATTTGAAAAAATGGTCTCAAATTCGAAAAAGTTTAAGTATTCAAACATAAAAAAGTTTGTGGATTTGAAAAAAGTTAACCATTTTTTTTAAAGTTTCTGAATTTGACAAAAAATCATGGATTTGAAAATCAATCACAAATTTGAATAAGTTCATGAATTGGGAGAAAAGATCATGAGTTTGAGAGATGTTTAAAAAGTAACAAAATGCAAAAAATAAGGAAAAATAAAAATACAAAAAGAAAAGAGACAACCAAAAAATAAAAGAAAACAGAACAAAAACTGATGGAAAACCCCACATAAAACGGTTGGAAAGGAACAAAACTGATTCATAAAACTATTACGCTGATGGCCCGACCCACTTAGGAAACCTCTGTGCACGCTGGGGGAGTTCGCCTTTTACCAATTTGCTTATATGTAGCACAGTGGGCGCCGAATAGGTACTGGTTAGGGCGCTGATTCGTATCGCTTGTTTTCTTTCTTTGAGAAATTTTCCGTATCGTTTGTTGTGAGATGGGCCGGGCCCCATAAGATGGTGCACATCAATTTGTTTTGTTTTTCTTATTTCATCTTTTGTTTGGTCGTTTCAACTAACAAGTTCAAAAAAAAATTTCACAAATACAAAAAAATGTTGTGAATTCGAAGAAAAGTTCACACATAACCAAATTGCAAAATATTCACACTCTTCCTGCGGTTGCGAAGGTCGAGTGGGCGGTGGCCATGGCGATCTGCAGACAGAAAACAAAATGAGGGAGAGAAGATGAAGGAAGGAGAGGGAAAGAAGAGGTGCGGCGGGTGCACAGGGTCTCGCCAGTCGCCAGCGTCGGCGGCTTAATGGAGCACGGCAGACCATTGACTGTTGACTAGGTTGTTGACCGTTGACTTTTACAAAATAGATGACAAAAAGTTCACACGTTCAAAAAATGTTTGCAAAGTCTAAAAACATTCATGAATTTGAATTTTTTATGAATTTGAAAAACATTCATCAATTTGAAAAAAATCTTGAGTTCATGAATTTAGAAAAAGTTCACTACTTTGAAAAAGTTCACTTTTTTAATAAAACTTTTCAAATCTAAAAAAATACGAATTTGAGGAATGTTCACAAATTCGAAAAAGTTCATGAAATTAAAAAAAGTTGACAATACATGAAAAAATGTTCTTGAATTAGAAATAATCAATTATTTCGAAAATGTTAGTAGATTTGGAAAAAGTTCATTTTACAAATTTCGTTACTTTTGAAAAAAAACGGATTCGAAATGATAATGCAATTTTTAGGAAGTTCATGAATTGGGAAAAAGTCCATGAGTTGGAGAGAAGTTTGAAAAAGTAATAAAAATACATAAAATAAAATAAAATAGAAAGGAAAAGAGACAACCAAAAAATAATACGAAAATGAAACCAAAAAAGGCAATATAAAACCACTGGTAAACTCCACACAAAAAAGGGAAGAAAGAAACATAACTGATTTATAAGACTTTAACGCTGATGGGCAGACGCACTTAGGAAAATTGTGTAGACGCGATGGTTGTGCACCTTTTACCAATTTCTATACCCCTATATAGTGTGCGAATAATTTTGAAAGATGGTCGTTGGATGAAGCTAATCCGACGGTGCAGAGATGGCAAATCCGAACACTACTCGCCGTTGGATATCATCTACATTCCACCAGATTCTGCCCCTGTACAATCTAGAAAAAAACATGGTTCAACTTAAGTATAATGCACAGACCTCAATACACAAGCACTTCTCCTTTGTTCTAAAATCTTCTGTATCACAATTGCCCAAACTTTTTTTAGATGAATTGTCATTATTTGTTTTTACTTTATGCTTTACAACACACACTTTCATAAATCTTAAAAAGATTAACTTTTTTTTATAAAAACTAATTTATTTTGAATTGGATGAACTATAAGAATTAAACAAACATCTACATCATGTATATATGACTCAAAGCTTACATACTATAGTGTGGTATTTATTTATAATTTGGTTGTCTAATCTTATGCGTGCAATGCACGTGTACCTAACTATTGCCTATAAGTGGCGCATTGGGCGCTGAATAGTAATTGGCGTTTTTTAGCGTAATGCGTATCGCGTGTTTTTTTAGGGGTAGGTGTATCGATTGTTTTTTTAGGCAAATGTGCATCGTTTGTTGCCAGCAATACGCGCCGCCCATGTCTGCAACGTGAGATGGGTCGGGCCCAGTGAGATGGCGCACGCCATTTTTTTTTGTTTTTCTCATTTCGTCTTTTGTTTGGTCCGTTAATTTATAATTTAAAAAAATGCCGAATACAAAAACAAAATGTTGTGAATTCGAAGAAATGTTCACACGTATTTAAGAAATGTATACAAATTTAAAAATAATCACACATCTCCCGTGGTTGCGTAGGTCGAGTGGGCGGCGGCCATGACGATCTGCAGAGAGAAAAGAGAAAGAGGGAGGGAAGATGAAGGAAGGGGAAGGAAAGAAGTGGCGCGGCGGTTGCGCAGGGTCTCGCCAATGTCGGGCATCTGAATGGAGCATGACGGTGTCGAGGCATACACGAGGTGCGACTAGGGTGCTGGCGGTGAAGAGGCGCCCCTCCTCTAGATCGGGTGTGAGAAGTGGCTTCGAGCTCACGGTGGGATTCACGGGCTTGCGGCGGGTCGCATGGGCCTGCAAGGGCGCTGTCTGCTGTGGGGCAGCTGGTCGTCAGATGTTCATCTGGACGGCTTAGATCTAGGGGATTGATCATACTAGGGTTTGGAGAGTAGGATTGCTAAAATTTGAGAGGACACTAGGGTGGTGGCTGGTTTTAAGTGGGGGGTGGTTGTCTCCTTCATTTTAGAGTTTTCCCTAAAATGAAGAGGGGCCGCCTTATATAGCCGGGGGTAAGTGGGGCTAGGCTATTTTCTTTGAATTGTTTGGATTGCTTACCACATGTGTCTAAGAGCATCTCTAGCAGACCCCGTAAAACACCGACACGCAAAACGCGTTTACAGTTCACGGAAAAACGACTTTGCGGGCCGGCGCGGGCGGCCGCAGAGTCAGACCCCGCAAAACGGACCCGTAAAAAAGGATATTTGTGGAATATTTTTTTTACGGGTCGGCTTTGCGGGGTCTGTTCGGGCGCCGCCCCCGCCGGCCCACGGATCTGAAATTTGCAATTCAATTTCACACATGAAAATTAATTTCTTTGCTTTTTTATTTTCTTCAACGGCATTGAATACATAGTAATTCATCAAATCATTGTTAGAATAGTAAGACCAAAGAAAACAAGAACCACAATTATGCATTTTAGAAGATACCCAACTTTCATAACTGCTCCCACTAGTTGGATCAATATCTTTTCCATGCATTCGTTGTTGATCTACGGATACTTGATTTTGCATTCTTCATTCTTCTTTTTTGGTTCTAAAGAAGTAGACGTTGATTCCCCTCTACTTTCTTCTATAATTGCACATGCAGTCGCATCATTAGCCTCAATTCTATAAGGAGTGCACAGACACTTATTAAGTTCCTATATATCAATAAATCAATGTATGCTCCTTCCCAAAACCAAAATGAGCATCCATCTTCCCACACACATGACGATGTTCAAAATGAGCTATCGCAATTGAACCGAAGAATACGGTGACAAAGCCGAATGGAAACAACACATACCCTGTCGTTTTGGCATTTGAAGAACACCCATCCGGGGTGCTTTGGCGGGGCAGAAGTTAGCCGCAGATCGTCTGCTGCGGCAAATAAGCCGTGATCAGAGTGAGCCGTGATCGGCGAAGCCGGGCGAAAGCCATGAAAGCGCCGAGCCAGGCGGACGGCCAACCGAATATTTGCCGGCAAACCGACGGCGATACCTGCATGTGGCGCTGGGACTTTAGGGGGCTGCACGGGGTGCTACCCAACCAATCTATGGCTTGGCGCAGCCACAGATGGCCGGAAACGCCAAATCCGGCCGCCGCGTCGAACAACCGCCGATCTGCAGAGGACGAGCCCACCGCCGTAGGAGGAAGTTGCGGAGGGCAAGCTCGGGTGTGTGGCGGCCCTCCGGCGTGATCCCGCCGCCTAGTTTGACTGGAATCGTAGGCGGTGGCCCGGTGGGGGGGGAGCGCGGGGAGAGGGGTAGAGGGGCACCATTGCGTGCGAAAAAGCGCAGGCTGAAATGCCCCCTGAAGGAAATATGCCCTAGAGGCAATAATAAAGTTGTTATTTATATTTCCTTATATCATGATAAATGTTTATTATTCATGCTAGAATTGTATTAACCGGAAACTTAGTACATTTGTGAATACATAGACAAACAGAGTGTCCCTAGTATGCCTCTACTAGACTAGCTCGTTAATCAAAGATGGTTAAGTTTCCTAGCCATAGACATGTGTTGTCATTTGATGAACGGGATCACATCATTAGAGAATGATGTGATGGACAAGACCCATCGGTTAGCTTAGCACTATGATCGTTTAGTTTATTGCTATTTCTTTCTTCATGACTTATACATGTTCCTCTGACTATGAGATGATGCAACTCCCGAATACCGGAAGAACACTTAGTGTGCTATCAAACGTCACAACGTAACTGGGTGATTACAAAGATGCTCTACAGGTGTCTGCGATGGTGTTTGTTGAGTTGGCATAGATCGAGATTAGGATTAGTCACTCCGATTGTCGGAGAGGTATCTCTGGGCCCTCTCGGTAATGCACATTACTATAAGCCTTGCAAGCAATGTGACTAATGAGTTAGTTGCGGGATGATGCACTACGGAACGAGTAAAGAGACTTCCCGGTAACGAGATTGAACTAGGTATGATGATACCGATGATCGAATCTCGGGCAAGTAACATACCGATGACAAAGGGAACAACGTATATTATTATGCGGTTTGACCGATAAAGATCTTCGTAGAATATGTGGGAGCCAATATGAGCATCCAGGTTCCGCTATTGGTTATTGACCAGAGATGAGTCTCGGTCATGTCTACATAGTTCTCGAACCCGTAGGGTCCGCACGCTTAACATTTGATGACGATTGGTATTATGAGTTTATGTGGTTTGATGTACCGAAGGTTGTTCGGAGTACCGGATGAGATCGCGGATATGACGTGGAGTCTCGAAATGGTCGAGACATAAATATTGATATATTGGACCATGTTGTTCGGACACCGGAAGTGTTCCGGAGAGTTTCGGATAAAACCGGAGCGCTGGAGGGTTACCGGAACCCCCGCGGGAAGTTAATGGGCCACCATCGGCTTTATAGGAGAGAGGGCCGGCCAGGAGGTGGCCCGCGCCCCCAGTACGAATTGGACAAGGGGCGAGGGCGGCGCCCCCCTCCTTCCTTCTCTCCCCTTCCTCCTTCCTTCCCTTCCTTGTTGGACTAGGAAAGGGGGGAACCTACTCCTAGTAGGAGTAGGATTCCCCCCTTGGGCGCGCCCCTTGTGGCCGGCCGCCCCCTCCTCCCCTCCTTTATATACGGGGGAGGGGGGCATCCCATAGACACACAAGTTGATATTTAACCATGTGCGGTGCCCCCCTCCATAGTTTTCCACCTCGGCCATATTGTCGTAGTGCTTAGGCGAAGCCCTACGTCAGTAACTTCATCATCACCATCACCACGCCGTCGTGCTGACGAAACTCTCGCTCGGCCTCAGCTGGATCAAGAGTTCGAGGGACGTCATCGAGCTGAACGTGTGCAGATAATGGAGGTGCCATGCGTTCGGTACTTGATCGGTTGGATCGCGAAGACGTTTGACTACATCAACCCCATTACTAAATGCTTCCGCTTTCGGTCTACGAGGGTACGTGGACACACTCTCCCCACTCGTTGTTATGCTTCTCCTAGATAGATCTTGCGTGATCGTAGGATTTTTTTTGAAATACTACGTTCCCCAACAGTGGCATCCGAGCCAGGTCTATGCGTAGATGTTATATGCACGAGTAGAACACAAAGAGTTATGCGCGATAATAGTCATACTGCTTACCAGCATGTCATACTTT
Organism: Aegilops bicornis; assembly: GCA_021605145.1. NCBI lineage: Eukaryota > Viridiplantae > Streptophyta > Magnoliopsida > Poales > Poaceae > Aegilops > Aegilops bicornis. Next base: position 12,924,579 of record CM038672.1, read on the forward strand.
GATTCGGCGGTATTGTTGGCTGAGCGGCCCAGACCGACATTACGCTACCTCTTGAGCATGCGTTGGTTTTCCCTTGAAGAGGAAAGGGTGATGCAACAAAGTAGCGTAAGTATTTCCCTCAGTTTTTGAGAACCAAGGTATCAATCCAGTAGGAGACTAAACGCAAATCGCCTAGTACCTGCACAAGCAATCAAGAACCTTGCAACCAACGCGATAAAGGGGTTGTCAATCCCTTCACGGCCACTTGCAAAAGTGAGATCTCATAAAGATAATAAGATAAATATTTTTGGTATTTTTGTTGTATAGATTGAAAAGTAAAGATTGCAAAATAAACAGTAAACTAGAATTATAGATCGGAAACTTATATGATGTAAGGTAGACTCGGGGGGCATAGGTTTCACTAGTGGCTTCTCTCATGATAGCCTATATTACTATGGGTGAACAAATTACTGCCGAGCAATTGATAGAAAAGCGCATAGTTATGGGAATATCTAGGCATAATCATGAACATAGGTATCACGTCCGTGTCAAGTAGACCGAAACGATTCTGCATCTACTACTATTACTCCACACATCGACCACTATCCAGCATGCATGTAGAGTATTAAGTTCATAAGAATAGAGTAACGCATTAAGCAAGATGACATGATGTAGAGGGACACACTCAAGCAATATGATATAACCCCCATCTTTTTATCCTCGATGGAAACAATACAATAGGTGTCGGTTCCCTTTCTGTCACTGGGATCGAGCACCTCAAGATTGAACCCAAAGCTAAGCACTTCTCCCATTGCAAGAAAGATCAATCTAGTAGGCCAAACTAAACCGATAATTCGAAGAGACTTGCAAAGATATCAAATCATGCATATAACAATTCAGAGAAGAATCAAATATTGTTCATAGATAATCTTGATCATAAACCCAGAATTCATCGGATCTCGACAAACACACCACAAAAAGTATTACATCGAATAGATCTCCAAGAACATCGAGGAGAACTTTGTATTGAGAACCAAAGAGAGAGAAGAAGCCATCTAGCTAATAACTATGGACCCGAAGGTCTGTGGTAAACTATTCACACATCATCGGAGAGGCTATGGTGTTGATGTAGAAGCCCTCCGTGATCGAATACCCCTCCGGAAGATCACCAGAAAAGGCCACAAGATGGGATCTCACGGGTACAGAAGGTTGTGGCGGTGGAAAAGTGGTTTCGTGACTCCCCTGGATGTTTTCAGGGTATAAGAGTATATATAGGCGAAAGAAGTAGGTCGGTGGAGATACGAGGGGCTGATACGTCTCCAACGTATCTATAATTTTTGATTGCTCCATGCTACTTTATCTACTGTTTTGGACTGTATTGGGCTTTATTTTCCACTTTTATATTATTTTTGGGACGAACCTATTAACCGGAGGCCCAGCCGAAATTGCTGTTTTTGCCTATTTCAAAGTGTTTCAAGAAAGCGGAATATCAAACGGAGTCCAAACGGAATGAAACCTTCGAACGTGATTTTCTCACCGAACGTGATCCAGGAGACTTGGACCCTACTCCAAGAAGTAACAGAGGCGGTCGAGGGAGGGTGGGCGTGCCCCTAGGGCGTGCCCCCTACCTCGTGCCCCCCTGTTGCTCCACCGACGCATTCTTCCTCCTATATATACCTCATTACCCCAAACGATCAGAACAAGAGCCAAAAACCTAATTCCACCGCCGCAACTTCCTGTATCCACGAGATCCCATCTTGGGGCCTGTTCCGGAGCTCCGCCGGAGGGGGCATCCACCACGGAGGGCTTCTACATCATCATCAAAGCCTCTCCGATGAAGTGTGAGTAGTTTACTTCAGACCTTCGGGTCCATAGCTAGTAGCTAGATGGCTTCTTCTCTCTTTTTGGATCTCAATACAATGTTCTTTCCCTCTCTCGTGGAGATCTATTCGATGAAATCTTCTTTTTGCGGTGTGTTTGTTGAGACCGATGAATTGTGGGCTTATGATCCAGCTTATCTATGAATAATATTTGAATCTTCTTTGAATTCTTTTATGTATGATTGAGTTATCTTTGCAAGTCTCTTCGAATTATCCGTTTAGTTTGGCCAACTAGATTGGTAGTTCTTGCAATGGGAGAAGTGCTTAGCTTTGGGTTCAATCTTGCGGTGTCCTTACCCAAAGGATGTAAAGGGTTGCAAGGCACGTATCGTATTGTTGCCATCGAGGATAACAAGATGGGGTATTTATCACATTGCATGAATTTATTCCTCTACATCATGTCATCTTGCTTAAGGCGTTACTCCATTTTTAACTTAATACTCTAGATGCATGCTGGATAGCGGTCGATGAGTGGAGTAATAGTAGTAGATGCAGAATCATTTCGGTCTACTTGTCTCGGACGTGATGCCTATATACATGATCATACCTAGATATACTCATAACTATGCTAGATTCTGTCAATTGCTCAACAGTAATTTGTTCACCCACCGTAGAATACCTATGCTCTTGAGAGAAGCCACTAGTGAAACCTATGGCCCCCGGGTCTATTCTCATCATATCAATCTCCATCACTTTAATACTTGCTTGGTTTTTACTTTGCCTTTTACTTTTTATTTTGCATCTCTATACCAAAAATACAAAAAATATTATTTATCATCTCTATCAGATCTCACTCTCGTAAGTGACCGTGAAGGGATTGACAACCCCTAATCGCGTTGGTTGCGAGTAGCTATCGTTTTGTGCAGGTACGAGGGACTTGTGCGTGGCCTCCTACTGGATTGATACCTTGTATCTAAAAAAACCGAGGGAAATACTTACGCTACTTTGCTGCATCATCCTCTCCTCTTCGGGGAAATCCAACGCAGTGCTCAAGAGGTAGCAAGAAGAATTTCTGGCGCCGTTGCCGGGGAGGCTCATGCAAGAGCAAGTCAAGCATACCAAACATCACAATCCCTATCTCTCGCATTACATTATCTGCCATTTGCCTCTCGCTTTCCTCTCCCCCACTTCACCCTTGCCGTTTTATTCGCCCTCTCTTTCCCAATCTCCTCCTCTTTTTCCCATTGCCTTTTCCTCGTCCGTTTGTTTGCTCGCGTGTTGGATTGCATGTTTATCGCGATGGCTCTACCTAGGTTTGGTGATCTTCACCTTAAAAGGTTAGAGGAGATCGAAAACAATGTCAGGAAATTTATGGTTTTGCAATTTGAGCATAATAATTTCTTTAGGTACGAGCTTAAGGAACAAAAGAGTTTTATGAGTTATATGAATAAAGAGCTCGATGATATGTCTAAAGAATTTGATGTTATAAGATCCCAAATTGCTCGTCTTGAAAAGTTGACCGCTGAAATCTCGGATATGCAAGCTACCTTAGTCAATAAGATGGTTGCTAAACCGAAGTCCTATGAAAATCAAGATGAAGATCTAAAAGTAATTGATGTGTCACCCATTAAATCTTTGTTTTGCAATATGAATCTTGATGAAACTGAATATGATCTTCCTTTACCTAGAAGGCATTCTAAGAATTGAGTTTTAGATCTTGATGATGAAATTGATAAATGTGGGGTTGAAAGAAATAAAAACCTAGATGTTGCTAAACCCACTATATTGGATCTCAAGGAATTTAATTATGAAAATTTCTCTTTAATTGATTGTATTTCCTTGTTGCAATCCGTGCTAAATTCTCCTCATGCTTATAGTCAAAATAAGGCCTTTACCGAACACATTGTTGATGCCTTGATGCAATCTTATGAAGAAAAACTTGAGTTGAAAGTCTCTATCCCTAGAAAGCTCTATGATGAGTGGGAACCTACTATTAAAATTAAAATTAAAGATTATGAGTTTCATGCTTTGTGTGATTTGTGTGCTAGTGTCTCTACTATCCCCAAAACTTTGTGTGATTTGCTAGACTTCCGTGACTTTGATGATTGCTCTCTAAACTTGCATATTGCGGATTCCACTATTAAAAAGCCTATGGGAAGAATTAATGATGTTCTTATTGTTGTAAATAGGAATTATGTGCCCGTAGATTTTATCGTTCTTGATATAGATTGCAATCCTTCATGTCCTATTATTCTTGGTAGACCTTTCGTTAGAACGATTGGTGCAATTATTGATATGAAGGAAGGGAATATTAGATTCCAATTTCCCTTAAAGAAGGGCATGGAACACTTCCCTATAAAGAAAATAAAATTACCATATGAATCTATCATGAGAGCCACTTATGGATTGCCTGCCAAAGATGGCAATACCTAGATTTATCCTTGCTTTTATGCCTAGCTAGGGGCGTTAAACGATAGCGCTTGTTGAGAGGCAACCGAATTTTATTTTTAGTTTTTTGTTTTTGTTTATGTTTAGGAATAAATAATCCATCTAGCCTCTGTTTAGATGTGGTTTTATGTTTTAATTACTGTTTGTGCCAAGTTAAACCTATTGGATCTTCTTGGATAATAGTTATTTGATCTTGCTGTAATTTCCAGAAACTTTGCGCTCAGTGCCCGAATTATTAAAAATCACAAGAACGTGATAAAATACTGATTGCAATTGCTTCTGATCAATAAACAAATTGTCTAGGTCGTCTAATTTTCGTAGAATGTTTTGAGTTCCAGAAGTATGCGTTAGTTACAGATTACTACAGACTGTTCTGTTTTTGATAGATTCTGTTTTTCGTGTGTTGTTTGCTTATTTTGATGAATCTATGGCTAGTAAAATAGTTTATAATCCATAGAGAAGTTGTAATACAGTAGGTTTAACACCAATATAAATAAATAATGAGTTATTTACAGTACTTTAAAGTAGTATTTTGTTTTCTTTCTCTAACGGACCTCACGAGATTTCTATTGAGTTTTGTGTTGTGAAGTTTTCAAGTTTTGGGTAAATTCTTTTGATGGATTATGGAACGAGGAGTGGCAAGAGCCTAAGCTTGGGGATGCCCATGGCACCCCCAATATAATCTAAGGACACCAAAAAGTGAAAGCTTGGGGATGCCCCGGAAGGCATCCCCTCTTTCGTCTACTTCCATCGGTAATTTACTTGGGGCTATATTTTTATTCACCACATGATAAGTGTTTTGCTTGGAGCGTCTTGTATTATTTGCGTCTTTGCTTGTTAGTTTACCACAATCATCGTTTCTGTACACACCTTTTGAGAGATCCATACATGAATTGTAATTTGATAGAATACTCTATGTGCTTCACTTATATCTTTTGAGCTTGATAGTTTTGCTCATAGTGCTTCACTTATATCTTTTGAGCATGATAATTTTTGCTCTAGTGCTTCACTTAGATCTTTTAGAGCACGGTGGTGGATTTGTTTTAAAGAAACTATTGAACTCTCATGCTTCACTTAGATTATTTTGAGAATCGTTAATAGCATGGTAATTTGCTTAATGTTAATATACTCGGTATTCAAGATATGTGAAACTTTCTTTTGAGTGCGTTGAATACTAAGAAAAGTTTGATGCTTGATGATTGTTTTGAGATATGAAGATGATGATATTAGAGTCATGCTAGTTGAGTAGTTGTGAATTTAAAGAATACTTGTGTTGAAGTTTGTGATTCCCCTAGCATGCACGTATGGTGAACCGTTATGTGATGAACTCGGAGCATGATTTATTTATTGATTGTCTTCCTTATGAGTGGCGGTCAGGGACGAGCGATGGTCTTTTCCTACCAATCTACCCCCCTAGGAGCATGCGCATAATACTTTGCTTTGATAGCTTCTAGATTTTTGCAATAACTATATGAGTTCTTTATGAGTAATGTTGAGTCCATGGATTATACACACTTTTTCCCATCCTTCCACCATTGCTAGCCTCTCTAATACCGCACACTTTTCACGGTATCATACACCCACCATATATCTTCCTCAAAACAGCCACCATACCTACCTATTATGGCATTTCCATAGCCATTCCGAGATATATTGCCATGCAACTTTCCACCGTTCCGTTTATTATGACACGCTCCATCATTGTCATATTGCTAGCATGATCATGTAGTTGACATTGTATTTGTGGAAAAGCCACCATTCATAATTCCTTCATACATGTCACTCATGTTTCGTTGCATATCCCGGTACACCGCCGGAGGCATTCATATAGAGTCATACTTTGTTCTAAGTATCGAGTTGTAATTGTTGAGTTGTAAGTAAATAAAAGTGTGATGATCATCATTATTAGAGCATTGTCCCAAGTGAGGAAAGGATGATGGAGACTATGATTCCCCCACAAGTCGGGATGAGGCTCCGGACGAAAAATAAAAAAAAGAAAAAAAGAAAAAAAAGAGGCCATAAAAAAAGAGAAAAGGCCCACAAAAGTGAGAGACACAGAGAGAAGGGACAATGTTACTATCCTTTTACCACACTTGTGCTTCAAAGTAGCACCATGATCTTCATGATAGAGAGTCTCTCATTTTGTCACTTTCATATACTAGTGGGAATTTTTCATTATAGAACTTGGCTTGTATATTTCAATGATGGGCTTCCTCAAATTGCCCTAGGTCTTCGTGAGCAAGCGAGTTGGGTGCACACCCACTTAGTTTCTTTTGTTGAGCTTTCATACACTTATAGCTCTAGTGCATCCGTTGCATGGCAATCCCTACTCACTCACATTGATATCTATTGATGGGCATCTCCATAGCCCGTTGATACGCCTAGTTGATGTGAGACTATCTTCCCTCTTTTTGTCTTCTCCACAACCACCATCATATTCCACATATAGTGCTATATCCATGGCTCACACTCATGTATTGCGTGAAGATTGAAAAAGTTTTGAAAATGTTAAAGTATGAAAAAATTGCTTGGCTTGTCATCGGGGTTGTGCATGATTTAAATATTTTGTGTAGGGGAAGATGGAGCATAGCCAGACTATATGATTTTGTAGGGATAACTTTCTTTGGCCATGTTATTTTGAGAAGACATAATTGCTTAGTTAGTATGCTTGAAGTATTATTTTTTTATGTCAATATGAAACTTTTGTCTTGAATCTTTCGGATCTGGATATTCATACCACAATTAAGAGGATTTACATTGAAATTATGCCAAAGTATCACTCCGCATCAAAAATTCTCTTTTTATCATTTACCTACTCGAGGACAAGCAGGAATTAAGCTTGGGATGCCTGATACGACTCCAACGTATCTATAATTTTTGATTGCTCCATGCTACTTTATCTACTGTTTTGGACTATATTGGGCTTTATTTTCCACTTTTATATTATTTTTGGGACTAACCTATTAACCGGAGGCCCAACCTGCATTACTGTTTTTTGCCTATTTCAGTATTTCGAAGAAACGGAATATCAAACGGAGTCCAAACGGAATGAAACCTTCGGGAACGTGATTTTCTCACCGAATGTGATCCAAGAGACTTGGACCCTACTCCAAGAAGTAACAGAGGCGGTCACGAGGGTGGGGGGGGGGGCCTAGGGCGCGCCCCCTGCCTCGTGGCCCCCCTGTTGCTCCACCGATGTACTCCTTCCTCCTATATATATACCTACGTACCCCCAAACGATCAGAACTAGAGCCAAAAACCTAATTCCACCGCCGCAACTTCCTGTATCCATGAGATCCCATCTTGGGGCCTGTTAGGAGCTCACGGGAGGGCATCCACCATGGAGGGCTTCTACATCATCATCAAAGCCTCTCCGATGAAGTGTGAGTAGTTTACTTCAGACCTTCGGGTCCATAGCTAGTAGCTAGATGGCTTCTTCTCTCTTTTTGGATCTCAATACAATGTTCTCCCCCTCTCTCGTGGAGATCTATTCGATGAAATCTTCTTTTTGCGGTGTGTTTGTTGAGATCGATGAATTGTGGGTTTATAATCCATCTTATCTATGAATAATATTTGAATCTTCTCTGAATTCTTTTATGTATGATTGAGTTATCTTTGCAAGTCTCTTCGAATTATCCGTTTGGTTTGGCCAACTAGATTGGTAGTTCTTGCAATGGGAGAAGTGATTAGCTTTGGGTTCAATCTTGTGGTGTCCTTACCCAAAGGATGTAAAGGGTTGCAAGGCACGCATTGTATTGTTGCCATCGAGGATAACAAGATGGGGTATTTATCATATTGCATGAATTTATTCCTCTACATCATGTCATCTTGCTTAAGGCGTTACTCTGTTTTAACTTAATACTCTAGATGCATGCTGGATAGCGGTCGATGAGTGGAGTAATAGTAGTAGATGCAGAATCGTGTCGGTCTACTTGTCTCGGACGTGATGCCTATATACATGATCATACCTAGATATACTCATAACTATGCTCAATTCTGTCAATTGCTCAACAGTAATTTGTTCACCTACCGTAGAATACCTATGCTCTTGAGAGAAGCCACTAGTGAAACCTATGGCCCCCGGGTCTATTCTCATCATATCAATCTCCATCACTTTAATACTTGCTTTGTTTTTACTTTGCCTTTTACTTTTTATTTTGCATCTCTATACCAAAAATATTATTTATCATCTCTATCAGATCTCACTCTCGTAAGTGACCGTGAAGGGATTGACAACCCCTAATCACGTTGGTTGCGAGTAGCTATCGTTTTGTGCAGGTACGAGGGACTTGTGCGTGGCATCCTACTGGATTGATACCTTGGTTCTCAAAAACCGAGGGAAATACTTACGCTACTTTGCTGCATCATCCTCTCCTCTTCGGGGAAATCCAACGCAGTGCTCAAGAGGTAGCAATAGTTGGCGAGACGACAATGATGCTTTGATGGAGATCAAGGTGTGAAGCCGGTGACGATGGTGATCATGATGGTGCTTTGGAGATGGAGATCAGAGGCACAAGATGATGATGGCCATATCATATCACTTATATTGATTGCATGTGATGTTTATCCTTTATGCATCTTATTTTGCTTAGTACGGCGGTAGCATTCTAAGATGACCTCTCACTAAATTTCATGGTATAAGTGTTCTCCCTGAGTATGCACCGTTGCTACAGTTCGTCGTGCCGAGACATCACGTGATGATCGGGTGTGATAAGCTCTACGTTCACATACAACGGGTGCAAGCCAGTTTTGCACAGGCAGATTACTCGGGTTAAACTTGACGAGCCTAGCATATGCAGATATGGTCCCGGAACACTGAGACCGAAAGGTCGAGCGTGAATCATATAGTAGATATGATCAACATAGTGATGTTCACCATTGAAACCACTCCATCTCACGTGATGATCGGACATGGTTTAGTTGATATGGATCACGTGATCATTTATATGACTCGAGGGATGTCTATCTAAGTGGGAGTTCTTAAGTAATATGATTAATTAAACATCGCCAGTCCGGGTTAGTTCTAACCAAATCATACCAAAATCATGTAAAAATATTATAAACATGGCATGAATACATCAAAAATTATAGATACGTTGGAGACATATTAGCATCCCCAAGCTTAATTCCTGCTCGTCCTCGAGTAGGTAAATGATAAAAACAGAATTTTTGATGTGGAATGCTACCTAACATGATTTTCAATGTAATTTTCTTTGTTGTGGCATGAATGTTCAGATCCGAAAGATTCAAGGCAAAAGTTTAATATTTACATAAAAATAATAATACTTCAAGCATACTAACTAAGAAATTATGTCTTCTTAAAATAACATAGCCAAAGAAAGCTTATCCCTACAAAATCATATAGTTTGGCCATGCTCCATCTTCGTCACACAAAATGCTCTCATCATGCACAACCCCTATGACAAGCCAAGCAATTGTTTCATACTTTAGTATTCTCAAACTTTTCAACTTTCATGCAATACATGAGCGTGAGCCATGGACATAGCACTATGGGTGGAATAGAATATGATGATGGAGGTTGTGTGGAGAAGACAAAAAGGGAGAAAGTCTCACATCGATGCGGCTAATCAATGGGCTATGGAGATGCCCATCAATTGATGTCAATGCGAGGAATAGGGATTGCCATGCAACAGATGCACTAGAGCTAAAAATGTATGAAAGCTCAGCAAAAGAAACTAAGTGGGTGTGCATCCAACTTGCTTGCTCACGAAGACCTAGGGCATTTGAGGAAACCCATTGTTGGAATATACAAGCCAAGTTCTATAATGAAAAATTCCCACTAGTATATGAAAGTGACAAAATAGGAGACTATCTATCATAAAGATCATGGTGCTACTTTGAAGCACAAGTGTGGAAAAAGGATAGTAGCAATGCCCCTTCTCTCTTTTTCTCTCATTTTTTGGGCCTTATTTTTTTGGCCTTTCTCTTTTTTATTTGGCCTTTCTCTTTTTTTATTTGACCTTTCTCTCTTTTTTTATTTCCTCACACGGGACAATGCTCTAATAATGATGATCATCACACTTCTATTTATTTACAACTCAAGGATTACAACTCGATACTAGAACAAAATATGACTCTATATGAGTGCCTCCGGCGGTGTACCGGGATGGGCAATGAATCAAGAGTGACATGTATGAAAAATTATGCATGGTGGCCTTGCCAAAAATACGATGTCAACTACATGATCATGCAAGGCAATATGACAATGATGAAGCGTGTCATAATAAGCGAAACGGTGGAAAGTTGCATGGCAATATATCTCAGAATGGCTATGGAAATGCCATAATAGGTAGGTATGGTGGCTGTTTTGAGGAAGATATAAGGAGGTTTATGTGTGATAGAGCGTATCATATCACGGGGTTTGGATGCGCCGACGAAGTTTGCACCAACTCTTGAGGTGAGAAAGGGCAATGCACGGTACCGAAGAGGCTAGTAATGACGGAAGGGTGAGAGTGCGTATAATCCGTGGACTCAACATTAGTCATAATGAACTCACATACTTATTGCAAAAATCTACAAGTCATCAAAACCAAGCACTACGCGCATGCTCCTAGGGGGATTGATTGGTAGGAAAAGACCATCACTCATCCCCGACCGCCACTCATAAGGAAGACAATCAAAGAAACACCTCATGCTTCAAATTTGTTACACAACGGTTACCATACGTGCATGCTACGGGACTTGCAAACCTCAACACAAGTATTTCTTAAATTCACAATTACACACTAGCATGACTCTAATATCACCATCTTTATATTGCAAACCTATCGCAAGGAATCAAACATATCATATTCAGTGATCTACAAGTTTTATGTAGGATTTTATGACTAATCATGTGAATGACCAATTCCTGTCATCTCTAAATAGATATAAGTGAAGCAAGAGAGTTTAATTCTTTCTACAAAAGACATGCCCACGTTCTAACAAATATAGGTGAAGCAAAAGAGCATTCTACAAATGGCGGTTTTCTATGTGAAGTGAAACATGCAATCCAAACTTCAAATGATATAAGTGACGCACATGAAGCATTCTATAAAGCCATACTTAAAAGATTTAAGTGAAGTGCAATGAACATTCTGTAAATCAACCATGGACTATCTCATACCAGCATGGTGCATAAAATAAAAGTGAAAACTAAATGCAAAAGACGCTCCAAGATTTGCACATATCACATGAATGAAACGAAACCGAAAACATACCGGTACTTGTTGAAAAAAGATGGGATGCCTTCCGGGGCATCCCCAAGCTTAGACGCTTGAGTCTCCTTGAATATTTACTTGGGTGCCTTGGGCATCCCCAAGCTTGAGCTCTTGCCCCTCCTCCTTCTCCTCATATCGAGACCTCCTCGATCTTTAATCACTTCATCCACACAAAACTCAACAGAAAGCTCAGTAAGATCCGTTAGTATAATAAAGCAAATCACTAATCTAAGTACTATTGCAAACCAATTCATATTTTGTTTTTGCACTGTAGCTACTGTAATATAACTTTCCCATGGCTTAATCCACTGATAAAAATCAATAGTTTCATCAAAACAAGCAAAACAATGCATAAAAAACAGAATATGTCTTAAACAGGACAGTCTGTAGTAATCTAAACATTTACCATACTTCCGGTACTCCAAAAATTATGAAAAAATTAGGAAAAATAAAAACATTTCCATAAAAATTAGGAAAAATAAAAAATTTATATATAAAGACAGCGCAAAAAGTTTCAGAACTGTTTGACATTCCAGCAAAAAATGTAAAATCGCACACTACAGCCAAAGTTTCTGTTTTGTACCGGACAAACCAACAAGCAATGTAAACATCTTAAAGGAAAATCTTGGCACATTATTTTTATAATACAATGGATATGTACAAGGGGATAATTATTTTTGTTGAAAAGTTTCTGTAATCATAGGTCACAAAGTTTACATGGGTATGAACAAAGTTCAAGGCTAGCTCACATTTTAACAATGCTCGTCTTTCTCACTTTCCCTTTTCTTTTTGAAAAAGTTTTGGGTTCCCCTCTTTATTTTATTTTTGTTTTTAAACTTTATAAAAGCACTCAACATAAATAAATGACTCTCTAAAACTTCCGGGTTGTCTCCCTGGCAGCGCTTTCTTTAAAGCCACATTAAGCTAGGCATATAGTGCTCAAGTAATGGATCCACTCGGATCCCAAGGTATATCAAAGCCAATTTTAATTAACAATGATTTGTGATTTAGTAGTGAGCACAAAGTAACATATATCATTCAACAACGAAGTCTAACTCTCTTTCTATGCATCGGCATGTCATAAAAGAACAATTCATGCACACAAAATAAAGGCCAATGCATATTATAAACAGTTTCTTGCAATTTTATCGTGTTGGAAACATAGAGATGTAGAGATGTAGTTTCACTCTCATAATAATTGCAAGTAGGAGCGGCAAGCACATGCATATCACATTCATCAAAATTATCATGTGCAACGGTAAAAGGCAACCCATCAATATAATCCTTAATAAGCACAAACTTCTCCAATATAGTGTAGTTTGGAGAATTCAAAAAGATAATAGGACTATCATGCAGGGGTGCAATAGAAAAAATTTCATTCTAAACATAAGAACTATAGCAAGTTCCTCTCCATAAGCATAATTCATATTGGCATCTTGGCCACAAGCATAGAAAGCATCTAAAAAAGGGATATTTCAAAAGAATCAACGGGATCATAACAATCATCATAGCATTCATCCTTCGGTAAATTCGAAGGGAATTAAACAATGTATGGGATAAAGAGTTACTCTCATTAGATGGTGGGAACGGGTGATCAATCTACTCTTCCTCCTTTTGTTCTTCGCTCTCCTCCTCATCTTTTTCATCCAATGAGCTCACAATGTCATTAATTTCTTCTTCCATAGACTCCTGCAAAATATTAGAATCTTCTTCGACAGCGGAGGAGTCCTCAATATATGGTTTAATATAAGGATTAGAAGCATAATTATCATAGCAATATTTAAGTATGGCCAAATTTTCAGATTTGTAGAGAGTAGTATTGATAACCCACAAGTATAGGGGATCGCAACAGCTTTCGAGGGTAGACTATTCAACCCAAATTTATTGATTCGACACAAGGGGAGCCAAAGAATATTCTTGAGTATTAGTAGTTGAGTTGTCAATTCAACCACACCTGGATAACTTAGTATCTGCAGCAAAGTGTTTAGTAGCAAAAGTGGTATGATAATAATAGTAACGGTAGCAAAAGTAAAGATAAATGTTTTGGGGTTTTTGTAGTAGTTGTAACAGTAGCAACGGAAAAGTAAATAAGCGAAGAACAATATATGAAAAGCTCAGAGGCAATGGATCGTTGATGGATAATTATGCCGGATGTGATTCCTCATGCAATAGTTATAACATAGGGTGATATAGAACTAGCTCCAATTCATCAATGTAATGTAGGCATGTATTCCGTAAATAGTCATACGTGCTTATGGAAAAGAACTTGTATGACATCTTTTGTCCTACCCTCCCTTGGCAGCGGGGTCCTTATGGAAACTAAGGGATATTAAGGCCTGCTTTTAATAGAGAACCGGAACAAAGCATTAGCACATAGTGAATACATGAACTCCTCAAACTACGCTCATCACCGAGAAGTATCCCGATTATTGTCCTACCCTCCCGTGACTATAGACTTGCAAGATGATCAAGAACACACATATCTTCATGAAAACATAATAGGTTCAGATCTGAAATCATGGCACTCGGGCCCAAGTGACAAGCATTAAGCATAACAAAGTCATAGCAACATCAATCTCAGAACATAGTGGATACTAGGGACCAAACCCTAACAAAACTAACTTGATTACATGGTAAATCTCATCCAACATCACCGTCCAGGAAGCCTACGATGGAATTACTCACGCACGGCGGTGAGCATCATGAAATTGGTGATGGAGGATGGTTGATGATGACGACGGCGATGAATCCCCCTCTCCGGAGCCCCGAACGGACTCCAGATCAGCGCTCCTGAGAGAGATTAGGGCTTGGCGGCAGCTCCGTGTCGTGAAACGCGATGAAACTTTCTCTCTGATTTTTTTCTCCCCAAGACGGAATATATGGAGTTGGAGTTGAGGTCGGAGGAGGTCCAGGGGGCCCACGAGATAGGGGCGCATACAGGGGTGCCCCTGTCTCGTGGACAGGCTATGGGCCCCTGGTGTATTTCTTCGCCCAATAATTCTTATAAATTCCAAAAAGCGCCTCCGTGGATTTCCGGGACATTCCGAGAACTTTTCTTTTCTACACATAAAACAACATCATGGTAGTTCTGCTGAAAACAGCGTCGGTCAAGGTTAGTTTCATTCAAATCATGCAAGTTAGAGTCCGTAACAAGGGCAAAAGTGTTTGGAAAAGTAGATACGTTGGAGACGTATCAACTCCCCCAAGCTTAAACCTTTGCTTGTCCTCAAGCAATTCAGTTGATAAACTGAAAGTGATAAAGAAAAAAATTTACCAACTCTGTTTGCTCTTGTTGTTGTAAACATGAAAAGCCAGCATTCAAGTTTCAGCAAATATTATGAACTAACCATACTCACAATAACACATAGGTCTCACAACTACTCATATCAATAACATAATCAGCTAGCGAGCCATAATAATAAAACTCGAATGAAAACACTTTATCAAAATAATCATAACATGATATAACGAAATGGTATCTCGCTAGCCCTTTCTGAGACCGCAAAACATAAATGCAGAGCACCTTTAAAGATCAAGGACTGACTAAACATTGTAATTCATGATAAAAGAGATCCAGTCAATTCATACCCAATATAAACCAATAATAATGAATGCAAATGGCAGTGTGCTCTCCAACGGGTGCTTTTAATAAGAAAGGATGATGACTCAACATAAAAGTAAATAGATAGGCCCTTTGCAGAGGGAAGCAGGGATTTGTAGAGGTGCCAGAGCTCGATTTTAAAATAGAGATTGAATAACATTTTGAGCGGCATACTTTCGCTGTCAACGCAACAACTATGAGATGGTTGTATCTTCCATACTACATGCATTATAGGCAGTTCCCAAACATAATGGTAAAGGTTTATACTCCCGCAACCACCAACAAGCATCAATCCATGGCTTGCTCGAAACAACGAGTGCCTCCAACATACAACAGCCCTGGGGGAGTTTTGTTTAATTATTTTGATTTGCTTTGATCTTTTTGGATCATGGGACTGGGCATCCCGGTTACCGACCCTTTCTTGTGAATGAGGAACAGAGTCCACTCCTCTTGAGAATAACCCACCTAGCATGGAAGATATAGGCAGCCCTAGTTGAAACATGAGCTACTCGAGCATACAAAACAAAATTTCATTTGAAGGTTTGGAGTTTGGCACATAGAAATTTACTTGGAACGACAGGTAGATACCTCATATAGGAAGGTATAGTGGACTCATATGGAACAACTTTGGGGTTTAAGGAGTTTGGATGCACAAGCAGTATTCCCGCTTAGTACAAGTGAAGGCTAGCAAAAGACTGGAAAGCGACCAACTGAGAGACCGACAACAATCATAAACATGCATCAAAATTAATTCACACCAAGTACCCAGCATGAGTAGGATATAATCTACCATGAACATAAATATCATGAAGGCTATGTTGATTTGATTCAACTACATGTGTGAACATGTGCCAAGTCGAGTCACTCAATTCATTCAAAGGAGGATACCAAACCATCATACCACATCATAATCATTCTAATAGCATGTTGGCACGCAAGGTAAACCATTATAACTCATAGCTAATCAAGCATGGCACAAGCAACTATAATCTCTAAATGTCATTGCAAATATGTTTACTTCATAATAAGCTGACTCTGAAACGATGAACTCATCATATTTACAAAAACAAGAGAGGTCGAGTTCATACCAGCTTTTCTCATCCCAATAAGTCCATCATATATCGTCATTATTTCCTTTCACTCGCACGACTGAACGATGTGTATAATAATAAGAGTGCACGTGCATTGGACTAAGCTGGAATCTGCAAGCATTCAACTCAAGAGAGAAGACAAGTAATATGGGCTCTAAATTAAATAAACAATCATGCATATAAGAACCACTAAGCATTTTCAATATAGTCTTCCCCACCCCCAAAAGAAAGAAAAGAAAAATAAAACTATTTACACGGGAAAGCTCCCAACAAGTAAAAAGAAGAACGAGAAATATTTTTGGATTTTCATTTTAATTTCTACTACAAGCATGGGAATTAAACTAACTAATTTTTTGGTTTTTCTTAAGGTTTATGAAACACACAAGAAGAAAACTAGAAAAATAAAATTAAACAGCATGGATAATACAATGAAAGAGTATGAGCACCGACGACTAGTGTGTGAACATGAATGTAAAGTCGGTGAGAAATACGTACTCCCCCAAGCTTAGGCTTTTGGCCTAAGTTGGTCTAGTACCAAGGACCTCCTGGCTGATATCCAGAAGTGAAACTAGGGTATTACTGAGATGCAGAGGCGACCGCCTCCTGAGCAGCAGCGAGTTGGCGAGCTGCCTCCATTTCCCTCTCATGTTCAATTGCTTTTTCCCTGGTGACAACATATCTTCCTTTTGCCTGATAATCAAAAAGGTAGGGAGCAGGAAGAGTAACAGGGACGACGTTGCGTCTGTCATAGATTAGTCGATAATGGATGAATTGTTCATTCCTCTCAAGAAAATGATGATCAAACATAGCTTCTTTATCCAAATAAACAGGAGGTACAATCATATTCCCCTCTCGTGGAGCTATATTAAGAAAATTAGCCACACGGGTTGCATAAATTCCTCCAAATAAATCTCCCTTTCTACTATTATTGTACAACCTACGTGCAACTATTGCCCCCAAGTTATAACCTTTATAACCTGACACAGCACTCTTGAGGACACAAAGACCAGGAGCACACATGTGACATACTTCGTCCTTACCGTTAATGCATCTACCAATAAAGAGAGCAAAGTAATGTATAGCAGGAAAATGAATGCTCCCTATGGTAGCTTGTGCTACGTCCCTAGATTCTCCCACAGTAATACTAGCAAGAAAATCTCTAAATTCAGATTTGGGAGGATCATTAATATTACCCCATCAAGGAGTTTGCAAGCAGTTGTGAAATCCTCTAAATCCATGGTATAAGATGTATCATAAATATCAAACATGACACTAGGAGAATTACGCCATACGCTTATATTTAAACCTCCGCACAAAAGAATCAGTCAACTGATAGTACTGCAGACACTTATCTTGTAAGAAGTCCTCCAGCTCGACATTACGCACATACGCGTCAAATTCCTCCTTGAAGCCTGCTTCGACCATAAAATCATCGGATGGCCACTCCCAAGCCCGTACATTCGCGTCCCTCGGCAATTCAACATCTTGCTCACGTATAGCAATCCTTGGCCCTTTCTTTGCCGAGGAACCTCCTTGGTACATTCTTCTAAGCATATTTCTTTTTCTGAAAATTTAGTAACTTCAAAATAAAAGTGAATAAAACTGAACAAGATTGATAGCAACTACTCCTACAAGTGCCTAGAGCCTATATCATGCATTGGAATTGCTTGGGACCTCAAAAATTTAACATGCAAGCTCAAGAACATGGTCACCTATGCAATTTTTTTTGCAATGAATAAAGCACTAGAACAAAAACTAATTGGACCAATGGAGGAGTCACATACCAAGCAACAATCTCCCAAAGAAGTTTTGTGAATGGAGCTTTGAGCTAAGAGATCGAAAATCGCAGCAAAACGAGCTAGAACTTGTGCTTGAGCTGGATGGGGATGTTTTTGGGTAGAAGATGAAGCGTATGGGTGCTGGCATAAGTGGAGGGGAGCCACCAGGGGCCCACGAGACAGGGGGCGCGCCTACTGAGGCGCCTCCTCTCTCGTGGCCTGGTGCTTGCCCTTCCTGCAGTTGTTTTCAGTGCCTAAAATCCTCAAATAATCCAGAAAAATCATTCTAAGTTTGCGGGGCATTTGGAGCACTTTTATTTTCGGACTATTTTTAATGCACGGATAATTCAGAAAAGCAGACGGATAATACTATTTTTGCTTTATTTATTCTAAATAACAGAAAGTAAAAGGAGGGTACGAAGGTTACGCCTTCTAGTTTCATCCATCTTGTGATCATCAAAATGAACCCACTAACAAGGTTGATCAAGTCTTGTTAATAAACTCATTCCGAATAACACGGAACCGGAGAAATTTCGAATAACACTAAGTTACGTCAACGGGGATATGAAAATCCCCAACAATAAGAATATCATAGTTTTTCTTGACATTAGGGATAGGAAATTCAAAACCTCCAAAAATGGTTGCTGGAACTTTTTCAATAGAATTGATGCTATGAACTTGAGATTGTTTCCTCGGAAAGTGTACCGTATGCTCATTACCATTAACATGAAAAGTGACATTGCCTTTGTTGCAATCAATAACAGCCCCTGCAGTATTAAGAAAAGGTCTACCAAGGATAATAGACATACTATCGTCCTCAGGAATATCAAGAATAACAAAGTCCGTTAAGATAGTGACATTTGCAACCACAATAGGCACATCCTAAAAAATACCGACATGTATAGCAGTTGATTTATCAGCCATCTGCAAAGATATTTTAGTAGGTGTCAACTTATTCAATTCAAGTCCACGATATAAAGAGAGAGGCATAACACTAACACCGGCTCCAAGATCACATAAAGCAGTTCTAACATAATTTCTTTTAATAGAGCATGGTATAGTTGGTACAATCTTGATCTCCAAGTTTCTTTGGTATTCCACCCTTAAAAGTGTAATTAGCAAGCATGGTGGAAATCTCAGCTTCTGGTATCTTTCTTTTATTTGTGATGATATCCTTCATATACTTAGGATAAGGATTTACTTTAAGCATATCAGTTAAGCGCATACGTAAGAAAATAGGTCTAATCATTTCAGCAAAGCGCTCAAAATCCTCATCATCCTTTGACTTGGATGGTTTAGGAGGAAAGGGCATGGGTTTCTGAACCCATGGTTCTCTTTCTTTACTGTGCTTCCTAGCAACAAAATCTCTCTTATCATAACGTTGATTCTTTAATTGTGGGTTATCAAGATCAATAGCAGGTTCAATCTCTACATCATTGTCTTTGCTAGGTTGAGAATTTACCTTCACCACCTGTGTCGGGTTATCAAGACAATGTGGTTCTTCAGGCGGTAAATTAAGACCATGTATTTCTTCAATGGGTGGTAAATTCTTAACATCTTCAGCTTTAATACCTTTTTCTTTCATTGATTTCTTTGCCTCTTGCATATCTTCAGGACTGAGAAATAAAACACCTCTCTTCTTCGGAGTGGGTTTAGGAATAGGCTCAGGAGTTGGTTCAATTGGTTCAGGAATTACTTCAGGAACTGGCTTGGGAAGAGTCCAATTATTTTCATTGGTCAATATATTATTCAATAGTATTTCAGCTTCGTCGACTGTTCTTTCCCTGAAAACACAACCAGCACAACTATCCAAGTAGTCCTTGGAAGCATCGGTTAGTCCATTATAAAAGATATCAAGTATTTCATTTTTCTTAAGAGGATGATCAGGCAAAGCATTATGATCGAGAAGCCTCCCCAAGCTTGTGGGAGACTCTCTTCTTTGATTTGCACAAAATTATAATTTCCATAAGGCAGCTTGTTTCTTATGAGCAGGAAATATTTAGCAGAGAAGTAATAAATCATATCCCGGGACTACGCACACAACCAGGAGCAAAAGAATTATACCAAGTCTTAGCATCACCCTTTAATGAGAACGGAAATATCTTAAGGATATATAAATAGCGAGACTTCTCATCATTAGTAAACAAGGTGGCTATATCATTCAACTTGGTAAGATGTGCCACAACAGTTTCAGATTCAAGGCCATAAAAAGGATCAGATTCAACTAAAGTAATAATATTAGGATCAACATAGAATTCATAATCCTTATCAGTAACACAGAGAGGTGAAGTAGCAAAAGTAGGATCGGGTTTCATTCTAGCATTAAGAGACTGCTGCTTCCATTTAGCTAATAATTTCTTAAGGTCATTTCTATCATTGCAAGCAAGGATTTCCCTAGCAGCTTTTTCATTCATAACATAACCCTTAGGAACAACATGCAATACATAATCATTGGGGGAACCTTCATCATCACTATCATCAGTAATAGGATCTTCAGTAATTTCATTCCCCCTAACTCTAGCAAGTTGTTCATCTAGAAATTCACCTAATGGCAAAGTACTATCACACATAGAAGTAGTTTCATCATGCATAGCAGAAGTGGCATCATCAATAACATGCGACATATCAGAATTCACAGCAGTAGCAGGTTTAGGTGTCGCGAGCTTACTAATAACGGAAGGAGAATCTAGTGCAGAGCTAGATGGTAGTTCCTTACTGATACATCTCCAACATATCTATAATTTTTGATTGCTCCATGCTATATTATCTACTGTTTTAGGCAATATTGGGCTTTATTTTCCAATTTTATATTATTTTTGGGACTAACCTATTAACCGGAGGCCCAGCCCAGATTTGCTGCTTTATGCCTATTTCAGTATTTCGTGGAAAAGGAATATCGACGGAGTCAAAGCGAACGAAATCAACTGGAGAAGTTATTTTTGGAAGGAAAGCCACCCGATGGACTTGGAGTGCACGTCGAGGAAAGAAGGGAGGTGCTCACGAGGGTGGGTGGGCGCCCACCCCCAGCGCCCCTGCCTCGTGGCCCCCTTCGTCCACCGACGCATTTCCTGCACCCATATATACCTACGTACCTAAAACTTCCGAGCAGAAGATAGATCGGGAGTTCCGCCACCGCAAGCCTCTCAGAGCCACCAAAACCCTCTCGGAGCCCGTTCGGCACCTGCCGAGGGGGAATCGATCACCGGTGGCCATCTTCATCATCCGGCGCTCTCCATGACGAGGAGGGAGTAGTTCACCCTCGGGGCTGAGGGTATGTACCAGTAGCTATGTGTTTGATCTCTCTCTCTCTCTCTCTCTCTCTCTCTCTCTCTCTCTCGTTTTCCCTCTATGGCACGATCTTGATGTATCCCGAGCTTTGCTATTGTAGTTGGATCTTATGATGTTTCTCCCCCTCTACTCTCTTGTGATGAATTGAGTTTCCCCTTTGAAGTTATCTTATCAGATTGAGTCTTTTATGAGAACACTTGATGTATGTCTTGCCGTGTTTATCTATGGTGACAATGGGATATCACGTGCCACTTGATGTATGATTTGGTGACCAACTTGCGGGTTCCGCCCATGAACCTATGCATAGGGGTTGGCACACGTTCTTGACTCTCCGGTAGAAACTTTGGGGCACTCTTTGAAGTACTTTGTGTTGGTTGGATGAATCTGAGATTGTGTGATGCATATCGTATAATCATGCCCACGGATACTTGAGGTGACAATAGAGTATCTAGGTGACATTAGGGTTTTGGTTGATTTGTGTCTTAAGGTGTTATTCTAGTACGAACTCTTTTATAGATTGACCCGAAAGAATAACTTTGAGGTGGTTTCGTACCCTACCATAATCTCTATGTTTGTTCTCTGCTATTACTGGCTTTGGAGTGACTCTTTGTCTCATGTTGAGGGCTTGTTATATGATCTATCTATGTTATTATTGTTGAGAGAACTTGCACTAGTGAAAGTATGAACCCTAGGCCTTGTTTCCTGTCATTGCAATACCGTTTACGCTCACTTTTATCACTTGTTACCTTGCTGTTTTTATATTTTCAGATTACAATTACCCATATCTACCATCCATATTGCACTTGTATCACCATCTCTTCGCCGAACTAGTGCACCTATACAATTTACCATTGTATTGGGTGTGTTGGGGACACAAGAGACTCTTTGTTATTTGGTTGCAGGGTTGTTTGAGAGAGACCATCTTCATCTTACGCCTCCCACGGATTGATAAACCTTAGGTCACCCACTTGAGGGAAATTTGCTACTGTCCTACAAACCTGTGAACTTGCAGGCCCAACAACGTCTACAAGAAGAAGGTTGTGTAGTAGACATCAAGCTCTTTTCTGGCGTCGTTGCCGGGGAGGCTAGGTAAGTGAAGGTATATCTTTAGATCTTGCAATTGAATCTTTTTGTTTCTTGTTTTAGCAATAGTTAGTTTATAAAAGAAAATTAAAAATGGAATTGAGTTTGTCTCATACGCTTCACCTTTTTAATATCTTTCGTGAGTACGATGGAAAGGAAAATTGTGCCAAAGTGTTAGAAGAAGAATTACATAGAATGCTTGGCATAATATACGTGAATGATGAGCATGATTGCAATGTTGTTAGTATGAATTCTTTGAATATCCATGATGCTAATGATATGCAAAGCCACAATCTTGGGGAAGCTATGTTTGATGAAGATGATATTTTTTGTACCCCAAGGTTTGATGAGCGAATTTACTATGATGAAAGCATGCCTCCTATCTATGATGATTATTGTGATGACACGTATGCTTTAAATAATAATGATAACCATGAAACTTGTCATCTTGATCTTAATTTTCAATCATATGATAGTTATTTTGTTGAGTTTACTCCCACTATTCCGAATGAGAAGAATTTTGCTTATGAGGAGAGTAGTAAATTTTCTATGCTTGTAGATCATGAAAAGAATGCTTTAGGTGCTGGTTATATTGTTGAATTCATTCATGATGCTACTGAAAATTATTATGAGAGAGGAACATATGCTTGTAGGAATTGCAATAATGTCAAGTTTCCTCTCTATGTGCTTAAAATCTTGAAGCTATGCTTGTGTTACCCTCCTATGCTAGTTGATTATTGTTCCCATAAGTTGTTTGCTCACAAAATCCCTATGAATAGGATGTGGGTTAGACTTAAATGTGCTAGTCATATTCTTCATGATGCTCTCTTTATGTTTCAATTCTTATCTTTTTGTGAGCATCATTGAAATCATCATGCCTAGCTAGGGGCGTTAAACGTTAGCGCTTGTTGGGAGGCAACCCAATTTTATTTTAGTTTCTTGCTTTTTGGTTATGTTTAGTAATAAATAATCCATCTAGCCTCTGTTTAGATGTGGTTTTATGTTTTAATTAATGTTTGTGCCAAGTAGAACCTTTGAGAAGAATTGGGTGAAGTCTTTATGATCATGCTGTAAAAACCAGAAACTTTAGCTCTCATGAGATTAGCTAGAACCTTTTACTCCAGAGTGCTATTTCGTTGATTCTTTTTGCAGATGATCACTAGTCAAATTCCTCAGGTCCAGCAATTTATTTTAGAATTTTTGGAGTTCCAGAAGTTTGCGTTAGTTACAGATTACTACAGACTGTTCTGTTTTTGACAGATTCTGTTTTCATTGTGTTGTTTGCTTATTTTGATGAATCTATGGCTAGTAAAATAGTTTATAAACCATAGAGAAGTTGGAATACATTAGGTTTAACACCAATAAATATAAAGAATGAGTTCATTACAGTACCATGAAGTGGTGTTTTGTTTTCTTTCGCTAACGGAGCTTACAAGTTTTCTGTTAAGTTTTGTGTTGTGAAGTTTTCAAGTTTTGGGTAAAGATTTGATGGACTATGGAATAATGAGTGGAAAGAGCCTAAGATTGGGGATGCCCAAGGCACCCCAAGGTAATATTCAAGGACAACCAAGGGCCTAAGCTTGGGGATGCCCCGGAAGGCATCCCCTCTTTCGTCTTCGTTCATCGGTAACTTTACTTGGAGCTATATTTTTATTCACCACATGATATGTGTTTTACTTGGAGCGTCATTTTATTTTTGTTAGTATTTGCTTGATTTTATTTATAATAATGTTTTGCATCTTTAGTTTCAATAAAAATGTCAAGGATAGCCTTTACCATGCTTATTTTGCAAGTATACATGTTGCTGTTTGAAAACAGAAAGTTTACCGCTGTTGCAAAAATTCCCTAGAAATGTCAGAGAGTTGTATAATGTTGAATATTTTTGCATATTGAGATCTGATAAATTTATTACAGTGGGAATTTTAGTTCATAATTTTTGGAGTCAGGGAAGTATTGATACTCTTGCATTCTTTACAGACTGTACTGTTTTGTCAGATTGCTGTTATGTTTGCATTGTTTGCATATGTTTGCTTGTTTAATGATTCTATTTGAGGATAAATATGCAGAGGCATTTAGGATGCAATGTTGAATAATAATCTTAGTGATTTGTTACAGTAGAAAACGATAAGGTTTTGCATTGGTTTATACTAACCTATTTCACGAGTTCTTGTTGAGTTTGTTGTGAATGAAGCTTTTGATAAAAAGAGAAACCATGATATGCGAGGAATTAAGGAGACACAAAAGTTCAAGCTTGGGGATTCCAAAGGCACCCCAAGATAATATTTCAAGAAGTCTCAAGCATCTAAGCTTGGGGATGCCCCGGTAGGCATCCCACCTTTCTTCTTCAACAACTATCGGTTAGTATCGGTTGAGCCTAAGTTTTTGCTTCTTCACATGAGTTGTGCTATCCTTGCAATGTAGTTTTATTTAGCTTTGCTTGCTGTTTGAATAAAGTAACAAGATCTGAAATTCTTAAATGTTAGAGAGTCTTCGCCATAGCCCTTGGTCGCGCCGCCTCCCCATGACGACCAAGACGCTGACTGCGCCTCCACAGTGTGCCGCTGCTTTGCCTAGCCCCGCCGCCGCCTAGCGCCGCCACTCCCTGCAGCCCCCGTGTCGCCGCTGCCCTGCGTCGCCGCTCCCCACAGCCCCCGCGCCTCCGCTTCCGCCTCCTGCCGCGCACTAGCTGCGCCTCGCCTCTGCCGGGCCGAGTCGCCCGCTTCTTGCCGCCCGTAGCTCCCACGGTGCTCTGCATGTGTGCGTGCCCATCCACTGGAGCCGGCCCTGTTAAATTAGGATTAGTGATTAATTAGTTTAGGTGTATATGACATGTGGGTCCCACCTTATTTTAAATTAAATAAAAACAGTTTAGAAATTAGTAGGACACTGACATGTGGGACCCCCACACACTATTCACTCTGTTGACCAGTCCTTGTTGACTGGGTCAACTGGGCCATTTGACCCCACCAGTCAGCTCCTGGTGCACCTCTGGGTGCACTGCACCGGGTGCACCCAACCCGTTTCTGATTATTTTTCGAATTAGTTAATTTTAGCAGTTTCAGAAAATGGTTAAAACTTTAAAAACTTAATATAAAATAATATGTAACTCGGATGAAAATATTTTGTATATGAAAGTTGCTCAGAACGACGAGACGAATCCGGATACGCAGCCCGTTTGTCCGCCACATATACCTAGCATAGCAAACACGCAACTTTCCCCCTCCGTTCATCTGCCCGAAAACGCGAAACACCGGGGATACTTTCCCAGATGTTTCCCCCCTTCACCAATATCACTTCCTACCACGTTAGATCACCCTGGCACCGCGTATTGCCTTGTTATATTTTGTGTGTCTTTGTTTGCTCCGTATTTACTATTTCTTTCCCCCTGTTCTCTCCGGTAGACTACGACACTGACGGCGGTGCTGGTGCCTCGATCGACTATGTTGTTGACGACCCGTCCTTCTTGCCAGAGCAACCAGGCAAGCCCCCCCTTGATCACCAGATATCGCCTATTCTTCTCTATACTGCTTGCATTAGAGTAGTGTAGCATGTTACTGCTTTCGGTTAATCCTATTCTGTTGCATAGCTTGTCATTGTTGCTACAGTTGTTACCCTTACCTGCCATCCTACTGCTTAGAATAGGATGCTAGTGTTTAGTCAGTGGCCCTACACTCTTGTCCGTCTGCCATGCTATACTACTGGGCCGTGATCACTAGGGAGGTGATCACAGGTATATACAATATACTTTATATACATGACACATGTGGTGACTAAAGTCGGGTCAGCTCGTTGAGTACCCGCAAGTGATTCTGATGAGGGGGCTGAAAGGACAGGTGGCTCCATCCCGGTAGAGGTGGGCCTGGGTTCTTAACGGCCCCCGACTGTTACTTTGTGGAGGAGCGACAGGGCAGGTTGAGACCACCTAGGAGAGAGGTGGGCCTGGCCCTGGTCGGCGTCATGATTACATCAATTAACACGCTTAACGAGATCTTGGTATTTGATCTGAGTCTGGCCACTGGCCTATACGCACTAACCAACTACGCGGGAAGAGTTATGGGCACTCGACGTCGTGGTATCAGCCGAAACCTTCGTGACGTCAGCGACTGAGCGGCACGCGCCGGATTGGACCGGAACGCCTACTAGGCTAGGTCTGCTTCCGTCGTCTGCATTTTGAACGTCAGGTGTGCTAAGGGCAATGGGCCCCACTTCAGGCGCTTAGGTTTAGACCGGCGTGCTTGACCCTCACAGTTGTGCCTAGGTGGGGTTGCGACGTGTTGATCTTCCACGGTCGGGCATGACCCAGAAAAGTGTGTCCGGCCAAATGGGATCAAGCGTGTTGGGTTATGTGGTGCACCCCTGCAGGGAAGTTTATCTATTCGAATAGCCGTGATCTTCGAAAATAGAACGACTTGGAGTTGTACCTTGACCTTATGACAACTAGAACCGGATACTTAATAAAACACACCCTTTCAAGTGCCAGATACAACCTGGTGGTCGCTCTCTGACAGGGTGACGAGGAGGGGATGGCCGGGTAGGATTATGCTATGCGATGCTACTTGGAGGACTTCCTTCTACTCTATTCTACATGCTGCAAGACGGAGGCTGCCAGAAGTGTAGTCTTCGACAGGATTAGTTATCCCCCTCTTATTCTAGCATTCTGCAGTTCAGTCCACTGACATGGCCCTTTACACATATACACATGCATATGTAGTGTAGCTCCTTGCTTGCGAGTACTTTGGATGAGTATTCACGGTTGCTTTCTCCCCCCCCTTTTTCCCCCTTTCCTTTCTTTCTCGTTGTCGCAACCAGATGTCGGAGTCCAGAGCCAGACGCCACCGGCGCATTTACGACTCCTACTACACCGAGGTGCCTACTACTACGTGTAGCCCGGCGGCGACCAGGAGTAGTTTAGGAGGATCCAGGCAGGAGGCCCGCGCCTCTTTCGATCTCAGTATCCCAGTTTGTGCTAGCCTTCTTAAGGAAAACTTGTTTAACTTATGTCTCGTACTCAGATATTGCTGCTTCCGGCTGACTCGTCTATGGTGGAGCACTTGTATTCGAGCCCTCGAGGCCTCTGGCTTGTATTATGATGCTTGTATGACTTATTTATGTTTTAGAGTTGTGTTGTGATATCTTCCCATGAGTCCCTGATCTTGATCGTACACGTTTGCGTGCATGATTAGTGTACGATTGAATCGGGGGCGTCACAAGTTGGTATCAGAGCCGACTGCCTGTAGGAATCCCCCTTCCACACTCCTTGGCCGAAGTCGAGTCTAGACGTTGCAAAAACTTTTACTAACATGGCTGTGTGTCTTACGGGCACACGTCGCCATTGGGTGGTAGTAGGATCTTTTATTCCTCGACCTATACTCTGGGACTCTAACATCTCTTCTATTCGGGTTAAACGATTTTACTAACTCGGACTCTAGGTTCTCGATAATACTTTCTCCCGGAGAGCCCCTTATTACAGATGATCGTCTGCTGCACCAGAAGGATCCGAAGATAATCTCCATGTTTTCTCGAGACTTGTCCCCGTTGCTTTTGCAATTCCCTACCACCGAAATATCCCTATGGATAAATACTTACACCTGTCGTTCTTACTTTTATTCACAATTGATCTTGTTATTACAAGATACCTCGAGAATACTTGTGCCTACTTCCTTGCAGTTCTTTGCCCCCTGAATACCCCTACAAATAGTTAGTATTTGCTCATCCCCAATTGATTCAAGTAATTCACAAAGGTCTTCAAAATACTATTCGATCTTCCGAAAATCCTCAACAGCTTATTGCTCTTGAAATTCTTACTTGCTTGCATTTTGGTTAATCCCCTAAGTCTAGTAATCTTGTTGACATTCATTGTCATTATCATTTTGATCCTATTTATTAAACATGAGTGCGAATGCACGCAATCATCAGTTGATCCTTTTAAATTACCTTTCTGGCTCAGACGTCATTTTGAACATGAGCTTGTTCTCGACCAATCTATTTGCCGTCAAATGTACCCTTAGGTCTATTGAACTTATCCACCCTTGATCAGAGCGTGCCCGCTTGATCCTTCGATTTGGAAATCATAATTCCTTGATACCTAAGCATTGAATCATTCAGATGTTCTATGATCGATGCCCTTGCATTCTTTCTTCAATCGGTTGTGTGCCGATGCTCACATCAGCTCCGCTATGGACCGTCAGATCCTTTGTCGAATTATTATTTGATAGTGTCCTTCATATTTAATCGCCTTGTGAATTCTTCCCCGATACATAATGCCATTAGTAAATCCTATTCTCTGATTTGGCCAATCATGCTCTGCTTTCGAGCTGATGATATTTACTCTTGAAACTTGTGGTATGTGTTTCTTAGATGCCCCGATGGGTTGAACTTATGCCTTCCTTAATATGTGTGAAGCCGAAAGTTTTCCAAGGTTCATACTCCTCTGGTAATTCACCAGGTAGATCTTCGCACTCAAATCATTATTAGTAGAGCAGTGAATGAAAGGTTATGCATTGAAGAAGTGGGAGTCGACCTTGAACTTTGTGTTCATGCCCATGGACACAATGTAGATCTTATCATGGAAGCTTCTCTTAAATTAATTATTCCCTTGGTATAAGTTCATCCTATATCTGGGATTTGGTCTTTTGCAATCGTGGTTCCGACCATGATTGTTCTCCTTTGATTATATTTCTCGGACGAGTAAAATACTTGCCTTCGCAGATTAATATGCCTTCCCTATCTCTACTCTGCTCTACCGTCGAGTTTTACCTTCTGGTATATTGAGAATATCATGGAACTACATAACTCCTTATGAGTTCTTCATCCACTATTATTTCTCACCGATTCCAATTCTTCCGTGGGTTCTGAGTTGATAGACACTCAAGGACACCGATAACGGAATCGAGTCCGCACTGCGATTCAACAAGTATTAGAAATCTTCATTGCTTACAAGTTTAATACTCCATAATGTCATTCCTAGCCTGATCGGCCACATCATTATCGTGCTAATTTTAACTGTGCTACTTGGTCCTTCTTCACTGAGCACAAGTTTCGACGGTGAGCTAAGCTTACGTTGATTTCCTTGTCTTATCATTCCACCTCGAACAACAAGCTTGGTTTCGAGTTTGTGTCGTACCCATGGTTCCAATAACCTCTTGCTTCATCATTCCTTTGACTTGATGTCATTGCTGATCGATTACGTCTTCATGAAATCTTGCGACAAATGTGTCGTGAACATCATCAACATCCTGAGCTCTTCCAAAATATCTATTGAATTCTTGATGAGAAATACCATCCTTGCCCTCGATGATTTGTGTTGTCATCAACCACTTTATTGTTTTCCTCCAACACAAACTTGTTTGTGTTCTATGTTATACCTTGAGTTCCTTGCTATCCAGCATTTGTTCTTCTTTACCTTGGAGTGTTACCATCTTTTATGTCAAGAATGTCGTGAGGATTACTCCACCTCTTAAGAATTCTTGGTATAGTGATACTTCTCATCATCACCATTCTTTCTTGGTCCCCGTGTTGTTTCTAACCGGAATACCGACAATTGAACTATGATGTGTGAATTCAAAATTCCTAGCAACCCTATTGCTTTGAAGTGAATGGTCGATTGATTCATTTTAATTCTTTTGTTCATTAAGTCGTTGTCCTAATATTTATCGTGCAACCCATCCCCATATTTCGGGTGCACCTGTCAAGCAAGTTTAATTGTGGATGTTTCCTCGAACATACATCATTATATCATTTGATCTGACAATTGTTATCTCCTTGTTCACATAACTGTGGAAATCCATCTTATTGGAAACCTCGAGGAATTGTCGTTGATTCCATCATCCACCTCCTCATCCTCTCTTTGGTTTACTGATGAACTCTTATTTCGGAACTCGCTTCCATAGTTCATTTCCCGAGAATTTTACAATGTCATCTCGCCAATTTGTGTCACACCTTTTCTTCTCGGGCATCCTGAGTCTGAGGTATCCTGACACCAATCAAATCTGAATCTCGGTCAGATATGATGGTTGGAACATATTTCCAAGAGTTATAACGTTGGTCTCTACATAACCCGGTAAGGTGGTGTCTTTGCTTAGCACCCTTGGCTAGAGGACCTATTGTTATAGTTTCCTTTTTAGCAATGTTAACCGTTCTTCCAAGAGGAAATTGAAAGACTTATTCTATAAGCTGTTCCTGATGAATCCATTGAGTATCTAAAGTCCGACCTTTGCTTGAAGACCATGTCAATGCTATCTCGAAGCATGTCTGTGGTACTCCGATTTTCAACAAGAACATTTGAAGCCCAATGCTAAATGTTTCTTGCTCAATTATCCAAACACCGTTGTATGGGTAATGTCATGAAAATTTTCTCCCCTTACCTAAAAGGTTTTCTTCATTATATGCTGTCGTGGATATCATTCTCTACTTGTCGGTGGGAAGGATATACCCTTGAATTATGTGTTTAAACACATTTTCCTTTCCGTTTTTCTGTTTAATCTGATGATCACTTTTTCCTTTCCATTGTTTTGTTTAACCTTTCTTGTGATCTATATGATATAAGCAGTAATATTTCCCCGCTTATGTAAACACCTCGGTTGTACAACTCTATCAGTAAGAACCTGTTACTATTGTTGATGACATTTCGGTAACCACCGATGGGCGAGAACTTTGCCTATTGGTCCGTCTCATTTCAACGAGCAGGAAAATGGTTCTCTTCGTCCCTCGCCCTTGGTACCGACGTTGTTGCCGACATAACTGACAGGCTGTCCTCTGACATGCCTTGCTTACATGATCATGCAAGACATTACTGCCCTTTCTACTTTTAACCCACATGGTGGGCCCATAACCCACAGTTCCACAGGATCGAAACCTGACTCTCCTGAACCCCTTATTTCCAAAGTTATTCCTCACGCGCGGCTTCGTATGTAACTCACGGGCCACCTTTCGAGAGATCACCAATTCTGGTATCCAAACAATACTTATGCCCATTGCTCTGAACCCTTTCACACTCTATTTCAGGCATTGAACGATTGCCTGCCCGCTTGAAACTTCCCATGATACCTCTTTATATTGCTCTAGATATTTTCTTAAATTTCAATTCAAGAGATATTTTCGCCACCTTCGATGTTATCGACCAGATAGTCGACCTTGCAGAGGTCCGTTCTCCCGGAATACCCATTTATTCTTTCGTAAGCACGATAGAGTTCCTGAAGAAAGGACGCCGACTTCATCATGATGACCTGAAGCAGAGAAATGAAGACATCAACATAATGGATCGACCTCTTCGAGAAGAGCAACCAAGACCGAGAAGAATCGTTAGGATTTCGTAACCAGAACTTTCCCCCTTACGCCCCTCTTAAATCTCGGGACGAGATTTCTTGTAGTGGAGGAGAATTGTGACGCCCGGGTAATTGAGCTACAATAACCCCCTCGTAATGATGCCACGCCACCCCAGTTACTGTTGTTAATCTCGCGTTAGTTCAAAACGATTCAAATTCAAATTTGAGTTAAAGGCAAACCACAAAACTTTTCAAATATTGAAACTAAAATGTTCGGATGGTTCAATAAATTCCCCCAATCATTGTCATGTTGAAACAAACTTAATTTGACTCACAAATAAATTCCTAGTAAATTAAGTAATGGTCCAACAACAAATAAAATGGCCTTTTTCAAAATAAATAATTACTTAATTAACTCCATTCGCCTCCAAACTTTGTGGGCATTATAAAAATAATGCCTAGTATTTATGTGCCAAATACCATATCTTTAACTAAAGTCGATGAGTATCTAATGTTAATACACAACAGTAAAGAAAATAAGAGAACAGAAAAGAATGTGTTAGAAGGCTGCACGGTGCACTTAACCTAGTGCTATAGTGGCCCAGCCCACCCAACCTACATTGGCCCAGCCCACCTCCCCTCATCTCCCTCCTCACGCTACACGAGGTAGAGCAGGGAATGGCGCGCATCCGAGCCGCCTTGGGCATGGATGGCCTCCACGTCGCCCCAACGACCTATAAACGCGTCCATCCTAAACCCTAGCCCGTTCTCGATCGATCCCCTCTCATTCCCCCCCATCGTGCCCCCCTCATTTGCTCGAGAACAAGCTTCTAAACACGTGCGGTGACCACGAACGCCGCCACCATTATCGCGGCCGCCGTCGCCCCGGCACCCTGCGGTCGTGTCCAGAAGCCCCGCCGTCGTTCGCGTCTTCGCCTTCGTCCAATGGGTCCAGCCGGACTCGACCGCGTCGTCGGGATCGAGCTTCTTCTTCAACTTTGGCCACCGTCATCCACCGTGTCAATCCGCCGCCATTGCTGCATCATCATCTTCACCGAGACCTCCCTGAGCTTTCCTGTGAGCTCACGCCCTCCCCTACCTTTCCCAGAGCCCGTACGCGTCGTCTAGCACCAGCACCGCTAGCATCATCCCGCGCTCGCCGCCGCCACATCCGGAGCTCCGCTCCCGCGCCGCCCACCGCTGCCGTCTACGCCGCGCTCCCCGCGCTTGCTCGCCACAGCCCCTGGTCGCGCCCCTCCCAGCGATGACCAGCAGCAGCGATCAAGGCCTCCTGTTGTGCCGCTGCTGCTTAGCCCGCTGCCGCTTAGCACCGCCACTCCCGCAGCCCCGTGCCGCCGCTGCCTGCGCCGCTCCCCACAGCCCCCGCGCCGCCGCTTCCGCCTCCTGCCGCGCACTAGCTGCGCCTCGCCTCTGCCGGCGTCGGAGCCGCCCGCTTGCCGACTGCCATAGCTCCCCCTGGTGCCTGCGTGTGTGCGTGCCCATCCACTGGAGCCGGCCCTGTTAGAATAGGATTAGTGATTAATTAGTTTAGGTGTATATGACATGTGGGTCCCACCTTATTTTAAATTAAATAAAAACAATTTAGAAATTAGTAGGACACTGACATGTGGGACCCCCACACACTATTCACTCTGTTGACCAGTCCTTGTTGACTGGGTCAACTGGGCCATTTGACCCCACCAGTCAGCCCCTGGTGCACCTCTGGGTGCACCCAGCCCGTTTCTGATTATTTTTCGAATTAGTTAATTGTAGCAATTTCAGAAAATGGTTAAAACTTTAATAAATTAATATAAAATAATCTGTAACTCGGATGAAAATACTTTGTATATGAAAGTTGCTCAGAACGACGAGACGATACGCAGCCCATTCGTCCGCCACACATCCCTAGCATAGCAAACACACAACTTTCCCCCTCCGTTCATCTGCCCAAAAACGCGAAACACCGGGGATACTTTCCCAAATGTTTCGCCCCTTCACCAGTATCACTTACTACCGCGTTAGATCACCCTGCCACCGCGTATTGCCTTGTTATATTTTGTGATGCTTTGTTTTCTCCGTATTTCACTACTAGGAAAAGGCATGCTAGTGGCGCACCAGTTTTGCCTTGTAATGGCGCACCACTGGTGCGCCACTAGCATCACGCCATTAGAATTTTTTTCTAATGGCGCACCAACTGTGCGCCATTAGAATCTGGTGTTCTAATGGCGCACCACGTAGTGCGCCATTAGTATTGCCCACAGGGCACCATTAGACTGCCTCCCAGGGGGCCATAGGTACCCATGTGCTTTGGCATACTAATGGCGCACTGAAGGTGATGCGCCATTAGTGTGATTATCACAGTGCGCCATTAGTGTCTTTTGTGGTGCGCCACTAGTATGAATATTAGGGATTTTTTTCTTTTCTGATATTTTCACAGGTTACAAAATATATTATTGGACAGAATTTAGACAACATCACACAACAACAGCAGATTCATCGAATAAAATAGAAGATTAGTCTCTGAATACAATTCATCATATTAGTCTCCGAATTCAAAAGACCGAACAAAGATAGAACATTACAAGTCTCGAGACCGCGAGTAGCGAGTTTGTCTTCACATTACAAGTCGATATCGATCATCTAAACTACCATCACATAGAAGAGAACTGCGGTCATCACGATGAGCATCATCGCGATGAAACTGGTCTTCATCCGGTTCCTCCAATGCTCCCTCCTCTCTCCCGCTAGATAGTGAACGTATCTAGATTCCGCCTCCGCCCTAGTTGTGTACCCTTTATAACTGTTACCGCTGAAACGGTGAACCTGTCTCTGACACTCCTCCCAGTCGTCGTAGATTCCGGGAACCTTACCCCTGTACACGACATACGATGGCATCTCTATGCACAAGCCAAACAACAGACAATACATAAGCAATATATAAGTATGCAACAAAAGGATCGGAAGAGAAAAGCAAGACATTAATAGCATCGATTACATCTAAGTTGAACGACTGTCCAACCCAAAGAGACATACAAGTTCATTAAAGTTTAATTACAATATGAGCCAATCAATGTTTCAGAACTACACATAGCATCACCATCGCCGACTCGACTCATGGGACCGAAGCGTGGATGAAGCCGCCGTCTGTCGTGATGGTCATGAAATCGCGGGCCTTATCAGCCTGCATTTGTAGCGTTGTGTCTATCTCACTGTTGGACAGTTGATGTTTGAGGTAGAACTGCCCCGAGGTACGAAGGACATCTTGATGGATAATTTTCGCAAACTCTGACTGGATGCGAAAGAATTCTTGTCTGATATCCGCGTCCTGGATCGCCGACAAGCTCGCGGCCCAATCTTTGAGATTATCTGGTAGCAGAAGGTGATGATGGTCCCGTACGATCGCCCGCATGTGACGGAGGGCATAGTAGGCATCCTTCTGACCGCCAGGCGGCTGCTTGACGCAGAGAACTTTTGTATTGTGGGCAAACACGTGCGCTACTGCATCGCCTCTGAGCTGGCTTGGCGAAGGTGCCTCCAGATTTGGCGTAGCCTGGGAGAACATCATCAAGAACTTTCTTGATATTTGTGTAATCTATCTTGGAGTCACGGTCCGGGTCGAAATACGGGGCCATGGAATATTTCGGGCTTAAGAGGATGAGTGTGCAATGTGTCATCCTTTGCACGAACCACGGAATGTTAGAAAAAAAAAGAACGATCGAAATCTAAGAAATCATATGTTACGGGGCGGTGAGGGGATGACTTACTCGCGAAAGTAAGGCATGCGAAAGTTATCCTTATCTGGGTTTGCCAGAATGACGCCTTCGAGTTAAGAACTCGCGACTTGCCGGTCCCCAGCGCTGCCCAAGATCTTGGCACACATGTAGAAGGGGTCGACTATCACGATGTCCGGGGTCTTGTCTCTAATGATCCGCATCTCCATACTCAGCGAAAACAGCCGAACGAAGGTGTAGTGCAGCGGATGAAGGTTAAACATAGAAAAGATGTCATCAAACCGCAGGACGATCGCATTCTGTGACGGCGCTATCCACAAAGCCCTTGCCCTCTAGCACCTTGGCCACGAAAACCGGTATGCCACATCATTCTCTCTCGAGACGCCGCTTCTCCAAAGAAAGAACACCGACATGCGCACTCCGCATAGCACCGGTTGCAGCATTGAGAATATTTGTCGGTAGCATCGCCCTACCCGCCACATGCACCCTCCTCGAGATATCCTTAGGTGAAGGTGGCCCGTCCAGCACGGATCGCATTTTGGTGCCGGCTGGCTCGCACCCTTGTTACTCTTTCTTTTCCGTCCCTTATTGATCTTCTGTTGTAATGGGACCGAGTTCTTCTCACAGACCGCCTTCTTGAGTGTGTTGGGGCTGATAATATTTGGCACCTCGGCTATCTGAGGCTCGGTGAAGTCGGCAGCTGGAGGCGCCTCTCGAGAATCGAACGCCGATTTACGACGCTCGCTGTAACCGGGTTTCTCCACCGTACCAGCTAGACCGCGGTCGTCTTGGTTGGGTTCTTGAGAAAGAGGCCCGCACAATTCGTCATCGTACCCATGTTCGGCAAAGTACTTATCGACGTTGCTAAATGTACGGTCGTCGTTGTTGTCGTCGTCGTCCAGATCCTGTGCCATATGCATGTTCGGATCCTGTGCCATAGGGATGTCCGGCATGTCCGGTAGCGTTATGGCGGTCTTGCCATGGCTTACGCCGGCACGACCGGGCGGTGTTGTCTTTGGGGTGGTGTCCCCGCCCCAAACGAATCTGGCTCTTCGCCAAAGCGAGGGCCAGCTTAGGCGGCGCCGAGGGTCATCAGGTCATCTTCGCCGGCCCGGCGGTCGAATCGGAGGTAACAACTCGTCGCAGCTGGCAGCACCGAACCAGTTGAACCCTATACACGGTGGGTGGCATCGGTTTATCGTGGAACACGGGTTGCCGGTTGAATGATTTTGCCCTTGGCGACATCGACCAACTCGTCGTTCACGAAGGGCGGGGAGAGTGCACGGAACGCTTCGGCGCCCTGCGAAAACATGTAGGGCGTCAGGGATGCCCAGTCAAAGGCAAAAGGAGATGAAGTGCTCGGCCGAGAGGCTTAATTAGTTACCATGATGATGGCGTCGAGCTCGGCTAATGTCGAGGCACCGCCAACGGTGGGCGTGCAACTGACGAAGGGGCCGCTTGCTGGCGAGGTGCTGGCCGGCGTACACCTGGGTGCATTAAGCCCCAATGCCGGCCGTGCCGGCGTCGGAGACACCAATACCGCCACCGCCGGAGACACCAATGGCGCCGCCTGCGCGTTGTGCGAGTTGCTGGCCGTGAAGCTGGGAATCAGGGGCGGCCCCTGTTGACCACCCGCAATCCACGCCATCAGCCCATGAATCAGGGTAGGCATAATGCCGGTGAGTGTCGATCCCAGTTGTTCGTGCACTTGCTCTTGGACAATCTCCGGAATCCGCGCCACTTGTGCCTTGAGTTCTTGAACCTCACGCGACTGGCTTTCCAAGCTGGTCTTTTTCTCCTTTCGCCCACCAGCGGTATAGTATGACGACCATTTTGTGGACAAGCCTTTGATGGCCACACGACCAACTGAGGACAGCTTACTGAGCTTATCCTTGTTTTTCATTACGTTCAACACCCTATTTAGAGTGCTGTCCCAAGCAGGGGTGCTCTGAGACGACCCCGCGCTACTGCTTTCAGTCTCCTTCGCTAGAACAAGCTCAAGCGCCCTGGTCTTCGGATCCGTGGTAAGCTCCTTTGTTATCGGGTCCTCCTTGTACCGGGCCCTGACATAGTTCCTGGTCTGCTTGTCACTGCTGTATTTCTCGAAGCGGGGCGGTAGGCCTTGCTCGGCACCCTCCGCGTCCTCCTTGTCCCATATAGGCTCCGCCACTCGGTAACCGCCGGGACAGAGTTTGTGTTCCCCTAAGTTCAACTCCCTCATTTCTTTCCCCCATTGACTTGATTCGGAGGTTGCACTGCTCTCGCACTTATTCTTGAACTCCTTGTAGTCCTGTTCGCTGATTGAAGGATTTTTCTCCTTGATCTTCTCATAACTATCACCTTTCTCAATCATTCTCTTCACCGCGCTTCTCCAAGTAGACAGGGCCGTGCTCATCCTCGTGAGGGCGGTACTGTTCATTTTATTCCCTGAGAGGCGTGTGTTTTCAAAATCAGCGGGGAACTTGTATCGTTCGTGCAGCTTCGTGAAGAGGAGGTTGCGCAAATTCCCTCGGTCCTTATGCCTAAGGTTCTCGGTGTTGATCGAGATGGTGCTCCGGAGAATGCACCCTAGCTGAACCGAAAATTACCCCTTGACTATATGTTTGGGCTCCGTTGGATTCCCGTCGGAGTCCACTTGAGTAAATTCCTCCTTGACGGTGCGGAGCGCGTTGGGCGCCAGTCCTTCCGCTGTTTCTTCTTGGTTGGCTGCCATCTGTGCGTGCGCCGCCATCATCAGTGGTGGCATCCTCGGCGGCACCATCAGTGGTGTCATCCCCGATGCCACTAGGGGTTGTGTAGTCAGGATCGGTGTCTTCCGCGGCGTCCTCATAGTAGTGAGGTTCTTCCTCCAACTCCTCGGACAGCTCCCAGAATTGCTTGCCACCAACCGCCCGGCCTCATCGTTGTGGGCCATGTTTCGCTCTAAATAGGGAAAAAGTTTGGTCAAAAAGTTGGTTGTTGTCAAGGAACAAGATCATGGTCTCATCATTTAGGGTTTGTCGACACCGAGGCATCCTAAAAGTTAAGCTTTTATCATTTAGGGTTTGTCGACGCCGAGGCACCCTAAAAGCCTAAGCGTACATCATTTAGGATCTCATCGACACCGAGGCATCCGGGGCAGCCAAGTTAAGTTTTCATCATTTAGGGTTTATCGATGCCGAGGCACCCTAGGTTGGGCCTAATCACTTGGCTCTATTTCCACCTATGTTGGGTTTATCATCTAGGGTTTATCGATGCTAAGGAGAATTCTAAGTTGGGCCTAATCACTTGGCTCTATTGCTACCTATGGTTTAATGCAGCAAGAATGGCGGGGTTGTTGATCCTACTTAACTAAGTACTAAGATACCCCCGGCCCATGCATTAGTCGGTCCTATTTTTAGCAAAGTCCTGCTAAAATTCACGGAAAATTTCAGCATGACCTTTGCTGAAAATAGGACATAAGGAGTACCCGAATTTGCCGGAACGGAAGTTAATCGACATTCCGACAAACTCAAGGGCCTCTCGGGGTACCTGCAAAATCATTATCCGCGCGTAATGAAGTCGCCAATGGGTCATTTCAGAAGATCACAAGTAGCATCATCACAAGTACAACAGCAGCAGCAGCAGGTTTATTCTTCTTCTTCATAAACATTAATTGGTGTGGGTGACTCTATCTGCCCTCTAATGACTCACTCAACTTAACAGGACAACCCACAAGCATTGTTTTGATTCCAACAGCTGCTGTAAAATACATCCAGCAAAGGTGCTCTAAAATCAGAAATACTACCCCCCAAATCTTTAGCTCAATTCTGAAAATACATGGTCTTCTAGTTACAATACTACCCCCCAACAGTCAAAATTTCAAACCACACACTTATTTTCAACTATAAACAAAACTGACTTGCTGTTAATGAACAGTGGCTAAAGATATATAAAACTCCATTGCAAATGTGCCATGTCAATAAAACAACTCATGGAAGTAAACTACTAGCAAGCTCAAAAGTCAAGTAAACTGAAAATTATGACAGCTTGCAAACACAGGACCATGTCATTATCATGGCAGTCCACTATATATTTTTATGACAAAATACATCATTATCAGGGCACATTATGGCCATTTTCTTACATGATGCTAACTATACCTAACTGAACATATTTCTCACCTTGGAGGTGTTGCTGCTGCTGCACTGTCTGAACTTCACTTTCTTTACCTCCTTGGAAACCTGAAATATGCAGATGTTAGAATGGTTCTAATTTGTATATGATGATTCTAAGAAAAGGGAAAAGGTGTATCAAGAACAGATTCACATGTCTGGCTGTTAGCCATTACAAACTTAAATTTATCTATTTCTGTATCTCATAAACTATCATAAATGAATAATAGTACAATTAGGAGCTCACTGAAAAGCAATGACATATTCATGATCTAGTTTAGCAGCAGGTTGCAAATACTTAACTGTCTAGAACATCACAACATGCACAGTAATAAGAATAATGTAAACATTTGGCTTAGTTATAAGCATAGTATACTTCTTATAAACTGAAAGTGGAACTACTCACAATGAAGAAGTATTAGTAGATAGTTTGTCAACTCATGAAATAACATTTTTTTCAGCCCAAAATGGATGCCATTTTATAACATTGCATAGCATTAGTCGAATGAGCTGACCTCTCACCACTATATAATATTGCCATATAAAATTACAAATTTATGTAACCTGGATTTTTTGTATGAAACCTAGTCAATGTGAGAATATATAAACTACTGATCTACTAGTTATCAAGTTGAGAAATTGACGCATATAAGCAAAAGCAAGATCCCATCGATCCTACTTAACTAACTACTGATCTCTTGATCTACTAGTTACCTCCTCCACAAGTTGAGAAATTGAACACTTGAACCCTAGTAAGCAAAAGCAATGAACACTTGAACACTTGAACCCTAAAATTTTGACTGTAGGAGATCTTATGAACCCTAGAACACTTGCTGTTCAAAACTGACTTAGTAGATAACGGCAGCAAAAACTGAACATTAGCAAAAACAGTTGAAGAGAGGCTCACTAGATAACGGCAGGCTGCCGTAGGAGGGCGCAGGCGTCGAGGAGGCGGCGGGCGGCGGCGTTGTCGAGGAGGAGGCAAGACGCCGAGGAGGAGGCGCACAAGGAGGAGGCGGCGTGTCGACGGACGTGCAGGCGCGGCGGACGGAGGGGACAGAGGGGACGACGCCATGGGAGGCGGGCTCAGGGGAGGCGGCGCCGAGTGGGAGGAAGGGTAGAGGGAGGCGCCGGGCACGTGGGCGGCTGGGCGGACGGAGGCGGCGGACGGCGGGGCGTGGGCGGCTGGGCACGGCTGGTTGGGGTCGATCGAGGGGAATCTGGCGAGGGAGGGAGGGAGGCCACAGTGCGAGGGCAGTAGATGGAGGGGGGAGGGTTCTAATGGCGCACCTCCCCGTAGTGCGCCATAAGTACGACTATTCTAATGGCGCACCTCCCCCCGGTGCGCCATTAGAATTTTGTTTTAATCTAGCCCGACTGGTCAGGTTATATACCACCTAACCCTATCTACATCGAACCCGCCCACTAGCCCGGCTGTGTCAAGACGCAACACACACACCAGGAGGTCCTGGGTTCGATTCCCAGGCTCCCCAATTTTTATTTTTATGCATTTAAAATGCCGTTTGATATTTATTTGTGTTTAAATATGTTCAAACTTGTTTAAATCATAACAGTAATTTTTTTTCTAAAAACAATAATAATTTTTTTAAAAATATATGTTCAAATTTGTTATTTGAAAATATTTATGAATATGAAAAAATATTCATATGGGGGGAGGATGCGGGTGGTCGTCGGCGGTGGTGGAGTGGGGGAGGGTGCGGGCGGGCTCGGCGGGCGGCCGGTGGAGCGGGGAGGTGCGGGGGGGTGGCGGCGGCCGGTGGAGCGGGGATGGTGCGGTTGGTCGTCGGCGGTGGAGTGGGGAGGTGCGGGGGTCAAGGAGGCGGGCGGTGGAGCGGGGAGATGGTGCGGGGAGGGGGTACTCGGCGTGAGGGGACCGGATCTGGCGAGGTGGGATAGCGATCGAGATGGAGGGGGATCGAGAACGAGTGTCCATGAAATTTAAAAAAATTCATGAGTTCAGAAAGTGCCCATGAAATACAATCGAGAAATGAAGGCTACAATTTAAATACAATCGATCTTAGCTAGCTATCTGTTCACAATCTTCTTGCCCTTATTTTTCGTAAATGGAGTTCTTCTCTTGAACGAACATCCTTTAGGTAGGGTGGTCCTGCTTCTTCTTGTGGTGTATGCTGATACTTCATCATCGTCGTCATGTTCCATCTTCGGGTCGCCGTACTTGTCGAAGTCTTGCTCATTGGCGACTCCATCCATTCCGATGATCTTCCTTTTGCCTCTCCTCACGACAACACGACTGGGCTTTGGCGGGTCGGTAATGAAGAAGCATTGGTCCACTTGGGAAGCCAGTAGCCATGAGCGTTACTTTCAGGCGGGTATCCTCGGGCCTGCATCCTTCATACAATGGAGTAACCACGTCTATCTCCAATTTATCCAGCTTGGCTTTCTCTCGGGCGACAGCTCTTGCGTTATTCGTATGCTTGAGAAGCAGCTCTTGAACAAGAGGGTCCTGCACCTAGCCCATCGATGCTCCACCGTCGTCTGCTCCGCCGGCATCTTCATCTTCATGATCATGCCCTTCGTCTGCTCCGGCATCTTCCTCATCATCATGTCCTGCATCTTCTACATGATGACTGTGTCCATCATCACCGTCGTGATCATGTCCTGGAGATTCTTCCTCTTCTCGCCCGCCCGAGTCTTGCTCATTTCTTGCCGCCCGACCCCCATGGACGACTTCATAGTCATCTTCATCACCTTGCAAAATATTGGCAACTATCGCATCTCAAATACCGGTACCTGCAAACACAAACATATATGCAACACCACAAACATATGCAACACCACGAACATACATAGATCTAGCTATAGGCCACAAAAAGTGCATGTGCACGTTGTTGGAGAGGGAGAACAACATAAAGATAGCTTCCCCCTTACTTACCTATCAAAAAAGGTAATTTAACCACTTAATTTGTTTGAATCTATGGTGCAAATGAGGTGAGGAGGAGGAGGCAGCCGAGACAAGCTTGGAGGAGGAGGTGGAGAGAATGAAGTGGGGAAAGTGAGTGGGTAGGTGGG
The DNA here is from genome assembly GCA_021605145.1 of Aegilops bicornis. Taxonomy (NCBI): domain Eukaryota; kingdom Viridiplantae; phylum Streptophyta; class Magnoliopsida; order Poales; family Poaceae; genus Aegilops; species Aegilops bicornis. The sequence goes on from CM038672.1 coordinate 12,967,065, forward strand.
CTGTCTAAAATATCTTGTTGGTCCCATGTTACTAATGGCGCACCACCTGCAAATGCGCCATTAGTAACCCTGGTTACTAATGGCGCACCTGCTGCGGGTGCGCTATTAGAAGTTTTGTAAAAAAATAAAAAAGTATATATTCTAATGGCGCACGGTGGCACAGTGCGCCATTACTAGTTTAAACTAGTAATGACGCACCCTGCCATGATGCGCCATTAGAATCTTTGGAAAAATAAGAATTTTTTTTACTAGTGGCGCACCGTGTGCATGGTGCGCCATTAGAGTCTTCCACACTAATGGCGCACCTGCACATGGTGCGCCACTGCTATATAGTAGTGGCGCACCACATGACAGGTGCGCCATTAGTGGTTGTCCCATCTATAGCCCGTTTGTAGTAGTGTTTACTATTTCTTCCCCCCTCTTCTCTCCGGTAGACTACGAGACTGACGCCGCTGCTGGTGCCCCGATCGACTATGTTGTTGACGACCCGTCCTTCTTGCCAGAGCAACCATGCAAGCCCCCCCCCTGATCACCAGATATCGCTTATTCTTCTCTATACTGCTTGCATTAGAGTAGTGTAGCATGTTACTACTTTCAGTTAATCCTTTTCTGTTGCATAGCTTGTCATTGTTGCTACAATTGTTACCCTTACCTGCTATCCTACTGCTTAGAACTGGATGCTAGTGTTCCATCAGTGGCCCTACACTCTTGTCCGTCTGCCATGCTATACTCTTTGGGCCGTGATCACTAGGGAGGTGATCACGGTATATACTATATACTTTATATACATGACACATGTGGTGACTAAAGTTGGGTCAGCTCGTTGAGTACCCGCAAGTGATTACGATGAGGGGCTGAAAGGACGGGTGGCTCCATCCCGGTAGTGGTGGGTCTGGGTTCTCGACGGCCCCGGCTGTTACTTTGTGGCGGAGCGACAGGGCAGGTTGAGACCACCTAGGAGAGAGGTGGGCCTGGCCCTGGTCGGCGTCCGCGGTTACATCAATTAACACGCTTGACGAGATCTTGGTATTTGATCTGAGTCTGGCCATTTGGTCTATACGCACTAACTAACTACGTGGGAACAGTTATGGGCACTCGGCGTCGTGGTATCAGCCGAAGCCTTCGTGACGTCAACGGCGAAGCGGGCGCTACCGGATTCGACCGGAATGCACGCTAGGCTAGGTCTGCTTCCGGCCAGATGCAACGTGCGTGTGTGCTAAGGGTGATGGGCCCGGACTTCGCGGCGCTTAGGTTTAGACCGACGTCTTGACCTCTGTTGTGCCTAGGTGGGGCTGCGATGTGTTGATCTTCCGTGGCCGGGCATGACCCAGAAAAGTGTATTCGGCCAAATGGGATCAAGCGTGTTGGGTTATGTGGTGCACCCCTGCAGGGAAGTTCATCTATTCGAATAGCCGTGATCTTCGGTAACAGGACGACTTGGAGTTGTACCTTGACCTTATGACAACTAGAACCGAATACTTAATAAAACACACCCTTTCAAGTGCCAGATACAACCCGGTGGTCGCTCTCTAACAGGGTAACGAGGAGGGGATTGCCGGGTAGGATTATGCTTTGCGATGCTACTTGGAGGACTTCAGTCTACTCTCTTCTACATGCTGCAAGACGGAGGCTGCCAGAAGCGTAGTCTTCGACGGGATTAGCTATCCCCCTCTTATTCTGGCATTCTGCAGTTCAGTCCACTGATATGGCCCTTTACACATATACCCATGCATATGTAGTGTAGCTCCTTGCTTGCGAGTTCTTTGGATGAGTACTCACGATTGCTTTCTCCCCCCTTTCCCCCTTTCCTTTCTTTCTGGTTGTCGCAACCAGATGCTGGAGTCCAGGAGCCAGACGCCACCGTCGACGACGACTCCTACTACACCGGAGGTGCCTACTACTACGTGCAGCCCGCTGACGACGACCAGGAGTAGTTTAGGAGGATCCCAGGCAGGAGGCCCGCGCCTCTTTCGATCTGTATCCCAGTTTGTGCTAGCCTTCTTAAGGCAAACTTGTTTAACTTATGTCTGTACTCAGATATTGTTGCTTCCGCTGACTCGTCTATGATCGAACACTTGTATTCGAGCCCTCGAGGCCCCTGGCTTGTATTATGATGCTTGTATGCCTTATTTATGTTTTAGAGTTGTGTTGTGATATCTTTCTGTGAGTCCCTGATCTTGATCGTACACATTTGCGTGCATGATTAGTGTACGATTGAATCGGGGGCGTCACATTGGCCGACAATGCTATTGGGGAGGGGGGATCCCAGCCAACCATGCTGAGAGGTGTTGCTGCACAGGTCCGTTGTTAGGCTAGTCATAGTGGGAGTAACTTAGACTAGTGTCATGCATATGACACTAGCCTAAGTTACTATCTTCATAATGCAAAGTAACATAATAGTAGTATCTTACATGGCTTCATTTATTAACTTGTAGACTCATCTTGTCTTGAAAAGTGCTATGTTACAGTAACATATTAGGCTAGTCATAGTGGGAGTAACTTAGCTAGTAACATAGCGCACTCCAAGAAATTTTTGCTTATGTGGCAAGTATTTAATGTGAGGTGGTAACATAATATGTTACTGTAACATAGCGCTTCCCAAGACAAGATGAGTCTACAAGCTAATAAATGAAGCCATCTATGACAGTACTATCATGTTACTTTGCATTATGAAGATAGTAACTTAGACTAGTGTCGACACTAGTCTAAGTTACTCCCCACTATGACCAGCCTTATGTTACCACCTTTCATTAATTACTTGCCACATAAGCAATAATTTCTTGGAGTGCACTATGTCACTAGCTAAGTTACTCACATAGATGCGTTCATTTATTACTCTGTAGACTCATTTTGCATTGAGAAGTGCTATTTAATGGTAACATATTATGTTATTTTATTTGTCTCTCTCCTCATTAATTACTTGCCACCTCACTATTTTTTGCTTATCTGGCATATATGTTACTACTCCCACTATGACCAGCCTCACTGGAGTTGAAGGGAAGAGCGCTGATAGATGGTGCAAGGGGAAGAGATGATAGGAACATGGTCCAACCCTTAGAGCATTTACTGCTAGTCCCCTTAAATTATTCTAAATGTTTGGCCTAAATGTTTGGGCAGACAGCCCGGTCACTGCCACGATAGGAGAGAAATGGAAAAACTAAACTACTTTACGCATGACGGGCGCGTACCCGATTTATGCATGATGCAAAATCGGACGATGTTTTGGACGCTACTTTCTCATACCAACGGCTTGATTACATCGTGCATAAATTGGTCAGATGGCGTTGTATGTGTAGCATCGTTCAAGGAAAAATGTGGCCTAACCGGACCTCGCTCCTTAGTTTGTCCCATATGTCCGATCAGTCCATCAACCCCCATACTCAGACCATATACAGGGAGTATATGAGGGCTTGCAGACGCGTCCGGTCATTCCGCTACGTAGGACATGGTCCATCCTGGACCATCTTTTCTCTTTACCTCTTCCTTTTCTTTCCTCTCTCTCCTTCCTATCAATCACATGTATATGACCGGTCAATATAATGACAAAGTGAAGGACATGGCTGTATACATGACAAATAAGGGCCGAGGACTTTGAGGAGCCAAATTTGAAGGAATCAGCTATAGATGACCGGCGAGCGTACCGCTGACCAAATATGGCAGTTGCCCATGCATGTATGGCAAGAGAAGATTGAAATGCATGGTTTATTTGTTTTCATTTATTTTTATCTTGTTTTAGTGTATTCAATAGGGCAGGAATGGGAGTAGCACGGATGGGAGTAGCACGGATGAGGGAAGAGGGCGTCGCGGGTAAAGTAGTTGTCCATCATCATCAAATGGCCGCACACCCTGTTGCAGTCGAGCACTCGATGACGCTTGATCGATCCCTTGAAACTGAGAACATGCTCTTCCGCATGCTCCGCGTCTGCAAGAACCGCCTCATCATCGCTGCCTCATCCATGTAGTCCTTGTTGGATGAGCCGTTGGACAACTCAACATAGTGCTCGTATATGTATTTCAAATCCAAATCCATTGCTTCAAAGAAGATGGGACAAATGAATTTAGCACGGGCATTTCACTGAACAGTTGCTTGGCACACTGAGTGTCGTTGGAGCGGATGGTACCTGTACGGCAGTTGGAGGAGAGTCGTGGAACGGCAGCGGAGGAGAAGCGGCTTGGAGCCTACCGTTGGAGGTGACAGACTCGTCAAGTTTCGCCAGGGGTGTGGCGGGACGGCCGGGGTGGTGGAGCAGTGGCAAAGGCATGAGAGAAAATGGGAGGATGGAGGCGCGGGTCGGAGAGAGGTTTTGGGTGGGCCGATGGTGTCAGAGTCCTACGTGTTTGTTGTCCGGACACCCGCAGAAGATCCCCAACCCCACCCCCACCCTCTCAGTTTGTCTCGGGTTTGTGGAGAAAATGCATCCGGACTGCTCGACGGACCGGTACATGACCGCATTGGATGGCTAAACACGTCTACACCGCAGTCCGGGCGGTTGTGGGTGGTTTAAGGGTCCATTTTAAAGATGCTCTAAATGTCAAATCAAGCTCCACCTCCACATGACCACCCCAACAAAAACAAAGTAGTACAAATTAAGTGATGGGAAAGAAACTTACAAGGCTGTACGTTCGCCGGAACAGCTGACGAAGCATGACCCAGAAACAATTCCCACTTCGCGTGATCTCCGTAACAAATCCCGCCTGTTAGTTACGTGTTTCCAAAAGTATCGGGTTAAGCAACAGATAAATACAGGTTGTTAGCTAGGGATATATACTACATCCTGTCTTCGCTTGTGAACGAATATATATATCCAAGGAACCCTAGGACGCAGGCTACCACTTCTCTTTATCAGCGATCGCATCTCATCATCGACGCCCCTGCCTACTAGATCGATCTCATCATCTCATCATCATCGACGCCCCTGCCTAGCAAAAGAAGGAGGTACGTCGATGGCCGACGTCGAGAATCCTGCAGGTCCCAAGAAGGACGACGACGAGCTCGCGGCGATGGTGGCGGAGCCGAGCGAGTTCATCTGGTTCGCGTGCATGTGGACACTGCTCTTCTTTGGTATCGCGTTACTCATCATCTCGGCCGGCCTCATGCTATTCTTCGAGATGAAGTATCATGGGACCAAGCTCGACACCGTTGTGTTTGTCTCGGAGAGCATAGGCATTATTGTTGGCTGGGCTTGTATTTTTGTTTTTACGGGGTTGGTTTGCTGATCGATCCAAACTGCTGTGGTCGACCACGAACATCTGTGTGTGTCCTGTTCCTTGTAGATTTAATTTAATTTAATTTTTTCATTCCAGTTTTTTTATTTCTTGTTGCTGCCTTATTTGTGGGAACTTAGATGTGACATTCTTAGAAAACATCTAGATGTGAATTAGACAAACTGTATTGATAAAGCACATTTTCATTTGCTTTTTGCCCTTTGTGGATCATACATAAAACATGGTGTTCATTGGTTGGTTGGTTTCTTAGCTTTAAAGCCCATCTCAAGTTCGTAATACACTGTAACGGACATCATAAAACCGGGCAATTACTCAATCATGGAGGGCGACAACCATATGTCGAGAATTGTGATAAGCTTGAATTGTAGATTCAAGTAATACATGTAGTGATTCGCAAGGGCTGGGTACTACAGAGGTTAGTTGGTAGGCATTGAGATGTAGAAAATAATATATAACTCCTATCACCTCGGCGGACGGCTCGATAGGTTGAGACCTTGGTCACTTCCATCCTTAGCCATGTGAGAGGGTCTTTGGCGGCCATGCCCATAGCGCACATCACTTTGGCAGCCCCTACGTGTTGGCTTTGTCGAAGACATGCTTCTCCGCTTCCTCCTCATCTCTTTGCGCCTCCGCCTCTAGAATCACCTCCTAGTCCGACCAGATATCATGGGTCACGATCTTTTTGGTGGTGTCCTGCTCCTTTCCTTCCTACGCTTGTGAATGGATATATATTGGCATAGGACGCAGGCTTCATTATCGATCGCACCTCATCATCGACACCACGGCCGACTCGATCTAGGGTCAGCCTAGCAAAAGAAGGAGGTCGATGGCCGACGTCGAGAATCCCGGTCCCAGGGAAGAGGACGACGAGCTCATGGTGGCGGAGCCGAGCGAGTGCAAGAGCTACTTAGATGTCCAAATGCTTTGAAATTTGGCAGGTACCTCACACACTCAGTCATCTTTCTCCACAAAAAGATTCATAATTTTTTAAATTTTCTAGTATTATTTTTCAATTTACTATTCACCGGGTGCAGATGGTCCGGTCTCAGAATTGGATATTCGAATCTTAACCCTCTATATAAGGACACGAGATGGAGGGGGGGGGGGGGATTATGTGCAAATTTTTCCTCGGTGTGGCATGTAAGCATGTCATCCTGGGTTTGGATTTAGGTTCTCCTGGCGGTGACGGTGATAGTGACGGTGGTGAGAGAGAGAGAGAGAGAGAGGGGGGGGGGAGGGAGGGAGGGAGGGAGAGCGAGCTAGGTCGCCGAAGTTGAACACAGGTGGAGATTGCGATGGCGGCGAGAAGTTGGAGTACGTGAGCAAGTTGTTTGTTATGGATGATGATGGCGGCGAGAAGAGAAAAGAGAAGTGCGTGCGACGCGTACCGTTGTTTGGTTGTTTGGCAGAAAAAAGAGGCAGGATGGAATGGAATGAAAGAAGGTGCGCGTCCACAAACGAGAGCTATCTGCCATCTCTCGTTCATTCTACTACCTCCGTTTCTAAATATAAGTCCTTTTAGATATTTCAATACGGACTATATACATGTCAATATGGACATATTTTAGATTATAGATTCACTCATTTTGCTTTATATATAGTCCATATTAAATCTCTAAAATGTCTTATATATCAACAATGTAATAACTACTAAAGAAGAAGAAGACGACCAGTAGATATTTATGTTGGCAAAAAAATAGAAGAGAGGGGAAAAAAAGTTTGCGTTGGTTGAGGGCGCGCGCGCGTGACAAACCTTATTAATTTGATTTTGTCGTTTTGCTTGTTTTCTGAGTGACTTTGGCCCAACGTAAGTCAACAACATTCGAAAAAAAACATAAGTCAACATCAGTCAAGTTTATTTCTTCTGCGGGGCAACATGAGTCAAGTCAACAGGAGGAGGGAGGGCCGTCCGTGCTGGAACCGAACCGAATCGAATCACTCGACTGGATCAGTCAAGTCAACGTGAGTCAACTGGATCGATTTGTTAACGAACATATAGCAAATTAACACACCTTTGTAGCGTACTACCTCCGTCCGTCAAAGAGTGTGCGTCTGGCTTCAGAATTTTTCCCAGAATAAGTGTATGTCTGGCTCCACCGCTGGTACTTTTACATTCACCCCCCTTCTATGCCTCGAGGTTACCGTAGCGAGCAATGCCCCAATCCTCTCGTCAATAATAGTACCAAATTTATTAGTTTTGTTTTCCAAGTTATGTTGTGAATTTCTGTCAATAATGGATTCCAACTTAACTTCTCAAATAGAAATACCGAATTGTTTCATTTAGGAATATTAGTTGCATCCAGAAGTAAATCTTCACGAGGCAATGATAGAAATAATATTTTTCTCTGTCTTGGCTTTGTATAACAAGCACTTTGGAATTTTTTTGTCTTGTCGCTTGTACGTTAATGTAGTTTCAACATAAATTTATTTTACAAACCAGATTCATCCGGTCCATGCAGGTCCTCTTCTCCATGGGCAACATCGGCCTCATGTTCATCTTCTACCTCAAGAAACATGTTTAGATCGAAGTGAACAAGAAAAAGGATTGAACAAGAAGAATTGAACAGATTAACAAGGAGTGCCTGGGTCCATGTTTATATCGAAGTGATGTTCAGGCTAGAGTTCTTCATGCAAGGCAGCCCCATCTTCTTCCTGTGCAGGCTGCTCATCCAAGGCAGCTCCATCTTCTTCCTGTACAGGTTGCTCATCCAAGGCAGCTCCATCTTCTTCCTGTACAGGTTGCCAATTCAGACCAGGCAACCTGCTAGCTTCTTCCTCGCCCTCATCTGGTGCTGCTAACTTTAAGTCGATGGCCGTGGCTAGTGTGTGTGTGGTCTACTGTTTCATCCATGTAAGCTGGCTTTGTAGCTAGGATTAGATGCTTTGTCTTCTAATTTTTGTGGCGCCAAGTACCTTTGTTGTTTTACTAATATAACTAGCGGGAACAGTGAAAGTTGGAGGTAAACTTGCTGGCCGGAAGTCATTTCTAGTGTTTGGATTGCTTTTTGCTTGTTTGCATTAACTGTACATTGTAATCAAAGCAAGACAGCCGCTGCCAGCTACTTAAATGAGGATAGGAAGGGGTTTTATGCAAAAAACCTTAATTTGTCTTGAAATAGCCATATGCACACTCTTTGGCGGACGGAGGGAGTACGTACGTAAGCTAATTAGCTAGCGAGTTTCTTCCAGAGGCAAACACACGACTCACTCGATCAGGGACTGCGCTTCTGATATACACCCAGACAACCTAAATTGTGCAACGCTTCGCCAGTTTTCCTCTTGTCCCTGGCGGCAGCAACCCTAGCCGCTGCCAGGGCCGATCTTTCAACGCCGTTCTCCGATGGCTCCCCTCCGCCGGCGACCTCGGTCGTCGGTGGTGAGGGGCCCGCCGGATCCACACGTGTGGATCGATTTTACTCCCTTATAGTTTAGGGTTTTAGGTTGTTCATCGTCTTTGCTTCGGTGACGACGATGGCGACGCTGAATAAAGAATCTTCGGATCCTTCCCTGATGAGGCCATCGGTCCTATGGTCGGGGACGGATTTGGAAACCAGTCTGTTCAAGCAAGGATGGTGTGGTGGCGGCAGCATCCTCGTGGTGGACCTGTGTCCTCGGGCTCCGCCGTTGCGACGACGTTTGCTCCAGCGTCGACGTGGAGCTTGGGAGGTAGTCCAGGAGCGGATGCAGATTGTGGTCTGCATCGACGACATCTGGAAGACGGAATATCTACTGGGCTCGTGGTTCGTGGATGGCAGATATGGTTTCCTCCTTCGGCGTCTTAGTCGTGGTGGGGTGCTAGATCTGGAGTTCGATGGCGTGTCCGGGGTGTTGCCCCGGTCTGATTCGTTCAACGGTAAGGGCTTCACATTTGGTGAGCCACCTTGGAGGTCCGCAAAGCTGCACATCAGCGATGGAGCCGCGTCGAGCTCGGGTGAGGTGGTGATTCGTCATTCTTTTCTTCGGTGGCTGCTGTGGTGGTGTCGGAGGCAGTTGACGAGCGTTGGTGTCAAGCTCCAAGATGTTCTGCTATTTTTCAGTTTTGTCATGTCGGTCTTTACGTGATTTGTACTTTGTTCTTTATGATATGAATGAGACATGTATTGCCATGCAAAAAAAAAAAGACTGCGCTTCGGTGTAGTATATCCAATGGAAGAACTCCACGGCTCAAAAAATAAAAATGGAAGGACTCCAACTGGGACCAAAATTCGGCGGCTGGAGCAAAATTCAGCACACTGCCCTCGCGTGATCTCCGTAACAATTCCAGCCTTTTAGTTACGTGTTCCCAAAGGTATCGGTTTAAGCAACAGATTAATACTACAGGTTGTTAGGGATATATATGTACGTACATCTTGTCTTCGCTTGGGAATAAATATATATACCGAAGGAACCCTAGGACGCAGGCTACCTCTTTTCTTTTTCAACGATCGCATCTCATCTCATCTGACGCCCCTGCGTAGCAAAAGAAGGAGGTACCTCCGATGGCCGACGTCGAGAATCCTGCAGGTCCCAAGAAGGACGACGACGAGCTCGCGGCGATGGTGGCGGAGCCGAGCGAGTACACCGGGTTCGCGTGCACGTGCATGCGGCTCTCCTTTGGTATCGCGTTACTCATCATCTCCGCCGGCCTCATGTTCTTCTTCGCGATCAACTATCCTGGGACCAAGCTCGACGTCGTTGCGTCGGTCGTGGGGATCATATGCATGTGTGTTGCCTGGGCTTGTATATTCTCTTTGATGCCTCCTGAGACTCCTACATAGGTTCGTACGTTTATTTTTTTATATATAAGGTGATATATAGTTTGCTGATCTATCCAGTGCCTAGCTAAACTTTGTTTGTCTCTCCCTAGTGGACAAGTTCTTGTTTTGGACAATAATGTTCCAGCTTGTGTAGCTGAATCTTCACCTTCGGCGCCCAGGGGATCAGCCGCTTGCGCCACCGATGTGCACTCCTGGCAGGCGGTCTGGAGTGGATGGGGGGCGGAGGCAGGTGGCCCTTGCTTCCCCATCAGCTGACTCGGCGACCTCACTCGGTCATGGGGACCGGGTGATTGTTCGGGGAGTGACAGGCGGTCGCTCCGCGGATAAATTCTCGCGGGAGGAGGTTATTCAGTTCGGTGGTATTCCGGACCAGGCGTCTGAGGGCAGACGGCTGAGTTGTCGGCTTCAGGGCCGTCCGGAGGTGGACGACATGCAGCAGCGCTGTGCCGTGAGGGCGGCAAAGCTTCGTGACGTTCAGATCACTTCTGGTATGTCCGTGATTACTTCCAATACTATCTTGCATTTTTCGAATGATGAGATTGTTGATAAGGCAAACCAATTAGGAATTTCACTTGGTAGTAATGAGGGTGAAGTGTCTAATTCCGTAAATGATTTGCTTGATCTAGAAGTCGAGAGGGCTTTAGAAATGATTCGTAACTTAGCCGCGGTCAAACCCATGAACGATTCTGAGATTGATGCTTTGGGAGTTCGGATGCTCGATAAATTTTGTGACGATCTCGCACCGCCCCTCCAGGAGCCGGAGGAGGAGGACGAGAATGTCGGTGTGGAGGTAGATAGATCCCCAGGTGCGGGGAGTGTGGACCGGGTGGGCACGAGGACCAGCCCTAAGCGTAAGTGGAAGCGCAAGATTTACCCGATGTCCGCGGTCCGTAGGAGTGCTAGGATCCGCACGGCCAAAAAATTCCATGATGAGATATGAGAGGAATCTTTTGGAATAGCAGAGGTCTTAAAGACTTGGCTAAAAGGAGGTTCCTTGCAGAAGCGTCCATCGAGCATAGATTGGACTTTATTGCATTGTCGGAAACGGGCAGAGCAAATTTCTCACCACAATTTCTCAATACTTTGTCGGGGGGTATTGAGTTTGACTGGCATTGTCTTCCACCGAGAGGAAGGTCGGGTGGAATCCTACTTGGTGTTAGATGTGACTCTCTCGAAGTTCGAAGTGTGATCATGGGAGATTTTGCTGTTAAGTTTAGGGTGCGGTCCAAAGCTGATGGTTTCGACTGGGCTTTGGTGGCGGTGTATGGTGCCGCGCAGGCAGAACTCAAACCGGATTTTTTGGCCGATCTCGTTAGAGTCTCATGGGTCTGAGCAACTTCCAATTTTGGTTGGGGGAGACTTTAACATTATTAGAAGATGTGATGAAAAGAATAATGACAATTTCGACGGGAGATGGTCATTCATGTTTAACACTATTATTGAAAGCTTGGATTTGAGAGAGATTGAGCTTTCAGGTAGGAAGTTCACATGGGCTAACGCGTTGCCAAATCCAACTTTCGAGAAGTTGGATCGGGTTCTGGCTAGTGTCGTTTGGGAACAGAAGTTTCCCTTTGTAACTGTTCAGGCTCTCTCTCACGGGATTTCTGATCACACGCCTCTGTTGCTTGACTTTGGTGGGGCTACCTACTCGGGTAACAAGAATTTGTTCTCTTTTGAGCTTGCGTGGTTTGAAAGAGAAGGCTTCCTGGATCTTGTAGCCAGACAATGGGCTAAGGATGCGGGCGGTAGGAATGCGCTTGAGCGCTGGCAGAATAAGATTAGGCATCTCAGACGTTTCCTACGTGGGTGGGCTAAACATCTAAGTGGAGTGTATAAGGTGGAGAAGGAACGGCTCCTTACCCTCATTCAGACCTTAGATATAAAAGCAGAAACTACGGTTTTGTTAGCCACCGAGCTTCATATCAAGCATGAGGCTGAGATGAGGTTGAAAGAGTTACTTCGTGAAGAAGAAGTAAAGTGGGCACTGCGTGCCAAGGTGCGAAAAGTGGTCCAGGGGGACGCGAACACTCAATTCTTCCACATGATAGACAATGGCAGACATCGGAAGAAGAGAATCTTCTAGCTAGAACAAGATGAGGGTACAATTATCGGTCAGGATAACCTGAAGCTCTATATTACTGAGTACTACAAACGATTGTTTGGACCACCAGAGGAGAACTGTGTATCCCTGGATGAGTCTAGGGTTCAAGATGTACCTCAACTTACTGTTGTGGAGAACGATATCTTAACTGCCCCTTTCTCGGAAAAGGAGGTTTTCGGGGCCATTTCCAAGATGAAATGTAACAAGGCACCGGGGCCGGATGGTTTCCCGGCTGAGTTTTATAAGAAGTGCTGGAATATTATTAAAGGGGACCTGATGCCGATGTTCCATGATTTATTCTCGGGACATTTGCATCTTTTCCAACTTAATTTTGGAACAATAACCCTGCTGCCTAAGAAAACAGAGGCCGTGAGAATCGAGCAATTTCAGCCTATCTGTCTTCTGAATGTCAGTTTCAAAATTTTTACAAAGGTTGGGACGAACAGGCTCACACAGATTGCGCACGCCGTGGTGCAGCCTTCTCAAACAGCTTTCATGCCGGACAGGAACATCCTGGAAGGGGTTGTGGTCCTTCATGAAACGCTACATGAAATTCATACGAAAAAACTCGATGGTGTTATTTTCAAAGTGGATTTCGAGAAGGCTTATGATAAAGTCAAATGGCCGTTTCTTCAACAGGCTTTGCGAATGAAGGGCTTCGATGAAACTTGGCGACGCCAGGTGGAAGCATTCACGCAAAAAGGGAGTGTTGGAATTAAAGTAAATGACGACATAGGTCATTACTTCCAAACTCACAAGGGCTTGAGACAAGGCGACCCTATGTCGCCTATTCTATTCAATATTGTGGTTGATATGTTAGCGATCCTGATTGGGAGGGCCAAGGAGGTCGGTCAGGTGGAGGGATTGGTGCCTCATCTAGTTGATGGTGGTTTGTCCATCCTGCAATATGCTGATGATACAATCATTTTCATGGAACATGCTTTGGCAAAAGCGAGGAACATGAAGTTAGTGTTATGCCTGTTTGAACAATTGTCGAGGCTGAAGATTAATTTCCATAAAAGCGAGTTGTTCTGCTTTGGTAGAGCCAAAGACGAACAAGAGGCTTATACACAGTTGTTTGGTTGTGAAGTTGGGGCTTTACCTTTCAAGTATCTTGGTAATCCCATTCACCATCATAAGCTAACAAATGGTGAGTGGAAGTGCATCGAGGATCGATTTGAGAAGAAACTAAGTTGCTGGAAACGAAAACTCATGTCTTATGGTAGCAGGCTGATTCTTATCAACTCGGTGCTCACGAGTTTACCTATGTTTCTCTTATCCTTCTTTGAGGTCCCAGTTGGGGTTAGGAAAAGGCTGGACTTCTATCGATCTCGATTCTTTTGGCAGAGTGATGAGCTTAAGAGGAAGTACAGACTGGCCAAATGGGATATTATTTGTCGACCTAAGGACCAAGGGGGCCTTGGTATTGAAAATCTTGAAGTCAAGAACAGATGCCTTCTCAGTAAATGGCTGTTTAAGTTGTCTTCTGAGACAGAGGCAACGTGGGCACAGATTTTACGTAGTAAATATCTGCAGTCAAAGACCTTATCCCAGGTTACTCTGAGACCTACGGATTCGCCGTTACGAAAGGGCTCATGAGGATCAAAGTCGCTTTCTTTAACAGAGCGAGATGTATTGTCGGTAATGGTGCTGCTACGCGATTACGGGAGGATACGTGGCTTGGTGGCACTGCCGTTGGCGACCCAATATCCGGCCCCTTTATCGTATTGTTCAGCGTCGTGAGGCTCTTGTTGCCACGGTTATGCAGTCTATTCCTCTCAACATTCAGTTCAGGAGGGTGCTTGTAGGGGATCGATGGGAAGCATGGCTTCACTTGGTCCGTAGACTGATGGAGGTTTAGCTAACTCCTCAGCCCGATCAGTTATGTTGGAAGCTGACTAGATCTGGGGTGTTCACAGTTAAATCGATGTATATCGATATCATTAACTCTACTGCGATCCCTAGTTCCAAAGAGGTTTGGAAAGTTAAGGTACCTTTGAAGATTAAAATTTTTATGTGGTTTGTGCATAAACAAGTGATTTTAACAAAGGACAATCTAGTTAAGCGCAACTGGACAGGTTCTACTAGGTGTAGTTTCTGTGATCGGGATGAGACTATCAAGCATTTATTTTTTGACTGTCCGTTGGCACGAGGGCTGTGGCGCTCCGTGCAAATTGCCTTTAACATTACTCCTCCGACTTCGGTCAACACATTATTTGGGGCGTGGCTTGTTGGGGTAGAGTCCGAAACAGCCAGACACATTCGTGTAGGAGTATGCGCGTTGTTATGGGCAATTTGGAATTGCAGAAATGATTTGGCTTTTAACAGAACAACAAATATTCATTTTTTGCAGGTGTTATTCCGGGCTACAGCACTGATCCGTATGTGGTCCTTACTCACTCCGACGGAGGCCAGGGAGCGTTTGGTTACTGGATCTGTCCGATGGGAGACGGTAGCGCGGGATATCTTCAACCGGTTTGGATGGCGATCATGTAATAGGATAGGCATTTAGTTTACCTATCTTTCATTGTGCCAGCCGGTTGTGGCTTTTGGGTTTTGTTTTGCAGCTGACGCTCTAGGTGAGCTAGTTGTTGCTTTTGTTTGAAGACGTTAAGACCTTGTTGATACCTGTTTACTTTTTAATAAAAGTGGTCATATGCATCGATCTGATGCAGAGGCCGGGGAGTCCCCCTTTTCGAAAAAAAAATCTTGTGTAGCTGAATCTGCAATGGGTGATTTAGCTTAGACTGTTTCGTAACAAAGCTTAACAGTGTCGAATGAATGTCATATAATTTTATTCTATAAATCTTTTTTTATTCTGTTGATGTTGATGCGATATCTTCTGCGTTGGTCGAGTTGATTCGAAATGGTTTGTTTCAACCCAAATTACTTACTTTTCAAGTCAATATATCAAATAAACATGAGGAACCCCATATATTTTTGGAACTTATTAAGAGCAACTTCAACCGTTTACGGAAAGTTGACGCAAAAAACCCTCTCCAACAGTCTCGTAAAGTACTTTGTCGAGTTCATAGCTTTGTTGATGGCACCCAATCCCCCCATGTCCCCTTGATGGAACGGGTTCATAGCTCGCATAAGATCCGCCTTAATGATCTGCCAGCAAGTCGGGTAGAATCGCCCTATAAATCTGTCTGGTCCCGGTGCTTTGTCGAGTGGCATGGCCTTTTGTATTTTCCACCTCCTCTGTCGTGAATTGTGCTTCCAGGTGCGACAGGTCATGGGAAGGAAGATCCAGCAGGTTCAGGTCAATCAATGCTTCCCGGCTTGTGTTCGATCCCAGCAGCTCCGAGTAGTAGCTATCCGCCGCGGCTGCAATGTTGCTATGGCCAGTGAGGAGCTCGTCGTTATGTTGTAGAGATGTAATGTAGTTCTTCCTTTGCCTGTATCTCGCGTGCCTGTGGAAGAAGCCTGTGTTCGCGTCCCCCTCCTTCAGAAACAGCAGGCGCGACCACTGTCTGGATATGGTTCGTTCCAGTGAACAGAGACCAAGAAGCTTCCTCTTGAGTAGTCTGCGCAAGCCATGCTCCGGCCCAGAGAGAGCTCTGGACTCAGCCGCTACGTCCAGTCTGCCAATTATCTCCATAGCTACGCCACTCTGTAGCTTAACGTTCCCAATCCATCTATCGTTCCACCTCCGTAATGCCTTCGCTGTCGCACACAGTTTATTGTCCAGTACGGTGAAGGGGTTTCCTTCCGCGGGGATCGATTGCCAGGCCTCCCAGACTACATCGTGGAACCCATCAACTTTTGGCTAGAAGCACTCGAAGCGGAATCGCCGCCCGATTTGAATTCTGCATCAATTAGCAGCAGGCAGTGATCTGAGATTGCCATGCCCACCGTATGATGAAGTTGTCCGGGTAGATATCCTCCCAAGAGTTTGTTACGAAGATGTGGTCAAGTTTTTCCATGGTCGGGTCGCGCCGCTCGCTTGACCATGTATAGCGCCTGCCGTTGAGGTATAATTCCTTAAGCTCGAGCCTGTTGAGGATAGAACGGAACCGTGCAATCATTCTTCTGTTGATGGTCTCTCTGTTCTTGTCTTCTGGAATAACGATGAGGTTGAAGTCGCCCACTAGAGCCCACGGGCCAACATGTAGGTCTCGGATGTCCTTGATCTCCTGCATGAAGTCTGCCTTTTCCGCGTCTCCTTGGGGCCCATAGACCCCCGTTAGCCACCACATGGGTGCGCCCTCCAGCTTGACTAGCGCCGTGATCGTGTTGGTCGTGATGTGCCGGTTAGATATGGACACCGCCAATGCATCCCATGCTAATAGTATCCCACCTCTTGTGCCGACCACTGGAACATAGAAAAAGCTTTCAAATTTATTACCGAGACAGTGTCGTACAATCTCCGGGGAAATCACTTCCATTTTCGTCTCCTGTAAGCAAACAATGCTTACGTTCGCCGCCGCCACCACCTGGTATATGGTACTCCGCCTTGCCGGGGAGTTTAACCCGCGAACATTCCACACTAGGACATTTGGTGGTTGGACTGACATGATAAAGACCCACAACAACCAAGTGCAAAGCACTATTGTCCGTCCACCATAGCCGCCCCGTCATCCTGCAGGGGTAGGCACGCCGCGTCCCAGCCTTGAATGTGGTGGTCTGCGAGAGGCTTGTCGAACAACTTGACGTACGCATTGAGGGCCTCGTCTCCGATCTGATCTCCTTCATTAGCCAAGCAAAGCTTCTTGATGATCACCGCTTGTTGCTTTGATGCTCTTGTCCCTCTCCCACCTTTAGCCAGACGGACGCTCCGCCATGGAGAGGTTACCGGCGCCCTCTTTTGCCTTGGCCTCCGCTGCCTGTTCTGCTGTTGCGGTTCCCTGGTGGCAGGATGCGCCAGGATTGGCGAGAGGGCCCGCCCTTAGCTCGGCGCAAAGTTGCGAGACTTGGCCCCTTGGGGTTGGTGGGTCCCGAACCGTGGTGGGTGGGCCCTGGTCCGCGGTGGGTGTAGCTTCCGCTTCATGTGCCGCTGTGGTTGGCGCAGGTGAATTTTCCTCCACAAATAAGCTGGCCAAAAACCAGACATTTCCCGCGTGCATGGGGGGGGGGGGGGTCACGTCCCCATGCAGACTGGGCCCCGGTGTGGTGGCGCCAGTTGGCCCGGCCGACAAGGCAGTCGTAGAGCGGGCGAGATCCACCTCGATCCCCGAGCTATCCTCCTGCAAAAGGTTCTCTTTTCCAGTTGCTGCAACCATCTCTCTGATGTCCAAATCCCAAGCACCAATCCTAATTAGGCTCGAATCCCGGTGGCCCGTGGGAGACAGCAGTGGTGTGCACGGATCCCCAGCAGCTCTCCCATTGGGCGGTGGTGGATCTGGAAGCGTCCAACGGTCGCCCCCTTGTCCTGAAGCGTGCTCCGACCGAGGACCTCCTGTTGCTCTGACCGGGTCCATCATGCTGCCTGGCCCCCATGTGGCTTTGGGCAGAGGCCACCTGGCTTTCGCCATCAGACGCCATGACGCGTCGCTCGGCGGGAGGCTGTCAACACCAACCGCATCTGCTGAGATGGAAAGCCCCCTACAATCCACTGACACCGCCATGTCACTAGAGTCTGGGCCCCCATCGTGCGTCCCCGGCGATGAACCCGCCGCCACCGAGTTATGAACATGCCGCTGCCCTGCCGAGTGGGCACCGACGCCGACGAGCTAGCCGGGCTTCCACTAGGAGGCGGCCCGCCGCCACGCCCGGCACCCGAACGACGCGGGCCTTGGTCACCCCGCGCAGCGCCGGCCTGGCCCTCACGGTCTGATGGTGACGACAACGGCGGAGGGGGATGCGGCGGTTGTAGATCGCTCGCCGGCTCCTCCACCTTGATCGGCGCAGCCTCTTGCAGAATATCCACCGTAAACCAAAGTGCATCATCATTGCCTGAGCAGTGCACTACCCGTTCACTCCTCCTTCCTGGCTCTTCTACGACGAGGATCCGCCGAGAGGGGATGCGCGCCGGATCATCCGTCCTCAGCCAGACCCTGAAGCCGCTCATGTCGCTTCTAGACTCCGTAGAACCTGCTACCTTATGATGATCCCCAACCCATGAAAGAGGACGTCGGTGGAGCGCCTGGTCCACGCGTTTGCAGGGACGCCGCGCAGCGACAAGGGAACCAGGAACGGCATGGAGATGCCCGTAGCATTAGCCTGCCGGAGCCACGGCCTCAAGAGCAGGTCGAAGTGGTCCGTTCCGGCACGGCCGCGGCGAAGCATCCTGCTTCTCAGCTCAGAGGAGTGGCAGAGCACCAGGTAATCTTCTGGGAAATATGCCCTGATCGACATGTCAAGCGGCCCCGGCTCAAACTCCCTGATGATGGCTGCCGCGGCCGCGTCGAGTCCGGCAGCCTGGTGAGAGCCGACCACCGTAACAACTGATGAAGTCATGTACCTAGGGTAGGGTCATGAACCTGTCCAAGGTGCCCTCCCCAAGGACATCTCCTGAAGAAAACACCTTTCAGTCGACCTGGAAGGATTCCACTCGACGGACCTGAAGACACTCGACCATCAGCTAACCACTCGACCGCCAGAAGATCTACAGTCAGTCTGCACGCAAACGGTCAGTCATTAAGTGGATTCATGGCCATCATAGCACTTTATGTGGGACGTTACCAGTAACTCCCTGTCTTAATGTACCTTGATCCCTGCATAACTGAGGGCGGGAGGGGTCTGGCGAACTCTATATAAGCCACCCCCCTCGTCGGTGTAAAAGGTTCGCACCCCCTGTAACTCATACGTGCATAATACAATGATCGACCTCCTGTGCTTGAGACGTAGGGCTGTTACTTCCTCCGAGAAGGGCCTGAACTCGTAAACATCTTGCGTATACAACTACTCCATAGCTAGGATCTTGCCTCTCCATACCTATCCCCCATTCTACTGTCAGACTTAGAACCACGACAGTTGGCGCCCACCGTGGGGCAGGTGTCTTAGCGACTTGTTGGAGAAGTTGCAGTTTTTCCGATCCCATTCATCATGGTTTCAGGTGGAGTTTTGGTTGAGGGACGTGAGATCCGTCTCAGCGCGCTCACGTTCATCGCCGACGACTCCGCTTGGTTGCAGGAGGCTCCACTTGACATCGACGCACTCCCCGTCCGCGGGGCAACGCACTTTCGCGCGTGCGTCCGCGGCGTCCTCCTGCGGCAGCCACCGACCCAGTATCGGTCGGCTCCTGGCCGTCCTCCCTCCCAGTCTCTCGCCAGCACAAGCGCTCCGGTCGGTCGAGGCTTCAACGATGGGTGAGGCACGCGGTGGCCCGCCAGTCGGCTACTCCCCAAGTCGTGGCAATCGAGCCCGACGAATCTCTCTACGGCATGTTCGACCCGTCGACTGGCTCCGCAGAGACTGCATCCGAGTGCGATAGCAGCGATCCAGCGGCAGAGGTTCTGATGGTCGACGGACCACATAGTCCTCCTGGTTTCCCCCGCGCCGACGGAGGCATTGGCGGAGGCGAGCCGGCGCAGGTTCACGAAGAGTACCAACCCGAGCCCCTCACTTCGCTGCAGAGGGAGGAGCTTCGCCGCCGGAACATGGATGCGCTTCACACTCCTATCGTTGGAGAAACCCCCGAGGCCCGTGCCTTAGAAGATGCGCGTTTGGCCAACTTGGCTGAGCGCACTCGACTAGAAAATCTCCAGCGAGTGCTCGACGAACAAGCGCAACAACGGGTCCCGTCGTCCAGTCGACGTCAACTCTTTCCACAACCGACTCAGGTATATCGAACTCCCATTCAGAATCTAGCAGCTGCAGCCCGTATAGCAGAGTCCATTCAGCCTTCCTAGTCGGAGGCTAGCAGAGGCTTACTCCAGATCAGAGATTTGCTTCGGGCAACATGAGATCAAAATTCAGCTGTATTGCAGTCGCGGAACAGGATTCACAGCAGATCCGTCGCTACGAATACAGTCCAGTCAGCACATAGCCCAAGATCGCCCCCGAGGCATGAGGGACATGGAGGCCGGCGAGATCAGTATGAGGACCGATTCGATCGTGATGATCGATGTCGAGTGCCCACTCCTCCCCCAAGGGGTGGATCATATGCACCTCGATAGCTAGATGACAGACGCCATCACAGTGTTGGGCGAAGGAATCCAGTCGACCCCAGGGAACCAGGCTTAGATGCAAGATCCGTCATTGTTCAAGGCTTGGTCGACAGGAATAGAGCTAACCGAGAAGGTCATGACAGAAATGCGCTCACCAGCGGCAGAGTACACGTCTCAGGACCCGAGTGTTTTAGCAGAGCCATCAGAGCCGCGGTGATTCCTTCCAACTTCAGGTTGGTGACTGGAGTCAGTAAGTTCACTAGCGAGTCCAAGCCGGATACTTGGCTTGAGGACTACCGAGTGGCTGTCCAGATTGGCGGTGGCAACGATGAAGTGGCCATGAAACACCTGCCTCTTATGTTGGAGGGATCGACCAGAGCATGGCTGAATCAGTTAGCACCCAGCAGCATTTACACTTGGGAAGATCTTGCCCGAGTGTTTGTCAGGACATTTGAAGGAACTTGCAAGCGCCGCCAGGGTTGATGAGTTGCGGTCATGTGTGCGTAAGTCGGATGAAACTACGAGGATTACATACAGAGATGGATCACTTTGCACCACATAGTAGAGAATGTATCTGATCATCAGGCAGTCTGTGCCTTCAAGGAAGGCGTTAAGAACAGAGAGTTGAGTCTGAAATTCGGTCGGACCGGAGACATGACCCTGAGTCGAATGATGGAGATTGCCACCAAGTACGCCAATGGTGAAGAAGAGGATCGGCTCCGGAGTGGCAAGTACAAGTCAGCCGCTAATGAAACCGGGGGAGGGAACTCCAGTCGGAAACAGAAGCGGAAAGCCGAGCCAGCTGCTCCTGGGGAAGCCTTGGCCGTGACTCCAGGAAAGTTCAAGGGGAAATCCAAGGGGCCTTGGAACCCCAAGAAAGTGGAAGACCAAGATGGAAATGATGTGTTGGACTTGCCATGTCACATTCACACGAAGAAAGATGAAGAGGGTAAACTCATTTACCCAAAGCATACCACTCGACAGTGTCGGCTCTTGATTCAGCAGTTCCAGGGGAAGCAACCCAAGGACAAGGAGAAGGAGTCGGACAAAGTTGAGGACAAGGAAGATAGTGACGGTGGAAACCCCCAGGTCAATTCCACTCTGATGATTTTTGCTGACGTTGAAAGCAAAAGTCGATTGAAAGTTATCAACCGAGAAGTGAATATGGTCGCTCCGGTGACACCCAGTTATCTGAAATGGTCGCAGACCGCCATCACGTTCGACCAGTCTGATCACCCGACACACATAGCCACCCCTGGGAGGCAAGCGTTGGTGGTCGACCCAGTCGTCGAAGGCACTCGACTAACTAAGGTTTTGATGGATGGTGGCAAGGGCCCAACATACCGTATGCGAGAGACGTTGAAAGGGATGGGCATTCCGATGTCCGGACTCAGCACCAAAGAACATGAGCTTCCATGGAGTCATTCCTGGGAAGAAGGCTGAGTCACTCGGCCAAATTGCTCTCGATGTGGTTTTTGGTGACTACAAGAATTTTCGTAAGGAAAAGTTGACCTTTGAGGTCGTGGATTTCCAGAGCGCCTTTCACGCTATCCTGGGGAGGCCGGCATATGCACGTTTCATGGCTCGACCATGTTATGTGTACCTCAAACTGAAGATGCCAGGTCCCAAAGGTGTGATCACTGTCACTGGCAATCGGAAGAAAGCAGAAGAGTGTTTTCAGAAAGGCTCTAAGATCGCTGATGCTCAGATGGCAGTGGAAGAGCTGCAAGAGTACCAGAAAACTGCAGACCCAAGTGATTTGTTGCGAGCCAAGAAGCCCGCCACAGAGTTAGCATTTCAGTCGTCCGGCGAGACGAAACCGATTCATATTCACCCGACTGATCCCAATGCTGCTCCGACTCACATCTCAACAACACTCGACTCCAAATAGGAAGAAGCGCTCATCCAGTTCCTCCGTGAGAACTGGGACATCTTCGCATGGAAGCCTGCTGACATGCCGGTTGTTCCCAGGGGACTGGCTGAGCATCGTCTACGAGTCGACTCAAAAGTTAAAACTGTCAAAGAACATCTTCGACGGTCCGCCGTACAGAAGAGAAAGGCCATTGGTGAGGAGGTGGCTCGGCTCTTAGCAGCAGAGTTTATCTGAGAGATTTACCACTCCGAGTGGCTTGCCAATGTTGTCATGGTCCCTAAGTAGGACAAGTCACTTCGCATGTGCATCGACTTCAAACATATCAATCGGGCCTGCCCGAAAGATCATTTTCCTCTCCCCCGCATCGACCAAATAGTCGACTCGACTGCGGGATGTGAGCGGTTGTCTTTCTTAGACGCCTATTCCGGATACCATCAGATCCGTCTGTATGGACCCGACGAGATCAAAACAGCTTTCATCACTCCATTCGGGTGCTTCTGTTATGTCACCATGCCATTCGGCCTCAAGGATGTCGGAGCCACGTTCATGAGGATGATTCAGAAGTGTTTGCTCACTCAAATCAGTCGGAATGTGGAAGCATACATGGATGACATTGTGGTCAAGTCATGGAAAGGTCCCGACCTGTTGACTGACCTTGCTGAAACATTTGCCAATCTCAGGAGGTATGATATCAAGCTTAATCCATCAAAGTGCACATTCGGAGTTCCTGGCGGAAAGTTACTCGGTTTTCTCGTTTCCGAACGAGGAATCGACGCCAACCCAGAAAAAGTTGGCACTATATTCCGAATGAAACGCCCTGTGCATGTGCACGATGTCCAGAAGCTTACTGGATGCTTGGCCGCTTTAAGTTGATTCATCTCTCGCCTCGACGAAAAGGCATTGCCTCTTTACCGACTGATGAAGAAGTCAGACAAGTTCGAGTGGACTCCTGAAGCTGATGCAGCATTTGCAGAGCTCAAAGCTCTGCTCTCCACCTAGCCGGTGCTTGCTGCCCCAATCAGCAAGGAGCCATTGCTGCCTCTGTTGGAAAAGGCAGTGCCTAGGAGGCGCTTAGGCACGCCTAGGCGCTAGGCAATGACCAAACGCCTCGCCTAGGGCATAAATGGAGATCTAGGCAGGGCAAGCAAGGAATTGCCTACGCAAGCAAGAAATCATGCCACATACTGCACTAATATGCCAAACTGGTTATATTCCAGTGGCAGTAGACGGCAATTAACTTATTTATATGCCCTAAACTAATATCAACACCCATATAATAATCAAAAATACACTACGACTAAAAACTATATTACCGCCTAGGCTGCGCCTAGGGCGCTTAGGCACCGCCTAGGCACTAGGCGAAGGCCAACCGCCTCGCTTACGCCTACCGCTTTTTCCAACCTTGTGCTTTACATTGCAGCCACAGGACAAGTCGTCAAGACAAGATTTACTTACGAAAGGGAAGAGGAAGGAAAGGCCTTCAAAGTTCAGCGCCAAAGACATTATCTTTCTAGTATTAACCCCATCAAAGCAAAGATACCCTCATTATCAGAAGCTTGTGTATGGGATTTATATGACCGCGAAGAAGGTTGCTCATTACTTCTCTGATCATTCCATTACAGTCGTTAGCGACGCCCCATTATCAGAGATTTTGCACAACAGAGATGCAACTGGTCGAGTGGCGAAATGGGCGATTGAACTCCTTCCCCTTGATATCAAGTTTGAGGCAAAGAAAGCCATCAAGTCCCAAGCAGTAGCAGATTTCATCGCCGAGTGGATCGAACAGCAATTACCGACTCAAGTTCACTCGGAGCACTGGACCATGTTCTTTGACGGTTCCAAGATGTTGAATGGTTCCGGTGCTGGGGTAGTGTTGGTTCCCCCCCAAGGAGATAAGCTCAGATATGTGCCCCAGATGCACTTTGATTCTTCCAACAATGAAGCAGAATACGAATCACTATTGTATGGGTTGCGTATGGCCATTTCACTCGACGTCCGTTGCCTCCTGCTCTACGGCGACTCAGATTTAGTGGTTAATCAAGTGATGAAGGAGTGGGACGTCAGAAGTCCAGCCATGACTGGTTATTGCAATGCAGTGAGGAAGCTAGAGAAGAAGTTCGAGGGGTTAGAGCTTCATCGTGTACCCATTTGAAAAATCAAGTCATTGACGATTTGGCGAAAATAGGGTCCAAGAGGGAAGCCATTCCCAGTGATGTGTTTTTGGAGCACATCCACACACCGTCAGTTCAAGAGGATCCTTTCACTGAAGAAGCTCCGCAGCCAAAAAGTGCCACTGATCCGAATGAAGTTGAGGTCCCAGCTGTGGTGGACCTGGTCATGGAAGTCGTGGTCATCACTCCCGACTGGACGGTGTCGTACATCGCGTATATCCTAAGGAAAGAGCTCCCGGAGAACGAAGAAGAGGCTCCACAGGTCGTCCGCCGATCCAAGGCCTTTACTGTGACCAAGGGACAGTTATACAGAGAAAGCGCGACTGGAGTCGGCCAAAAATGCATAACGCCAGAAGAAGGTCAGATAATTCTTGATGATATCCATTCGGGGACCTGTGGTCACCATGCGTCCTCTCGGACCATTGTGGCTAAAGCATACCGAGCGGGATTTTACTGGCCAAAAGCAAATGAAATGGCTAAGGAAATAGTCGACAAGTGTGAAGGATGTCAGTTCTACTCCAATATGTCACACAAACCCGCCTCAGCCTTGACGACCATTCCACTCGTCTGGCCTTTCACTGTTTGGGGGTTGGATATGATTGGACCACTAAGAACTGGCAGAAGCGGTTTCACTCATTTGCTAGTGGCAGTCGAAAAGTTTACAAAGTGGATCGAAGCTAAACCTATCAAGAACCTCGATGCGTGCACTGCTATCAGTTTCATCAGAGAGTTGATATTCAGATATGGAGTTCCGCATAGCATCATCACTGACAACGGGTCAAACTTCGATTCTGACAAGTTCAAAGCCTTTTGCGCCTCGAGGCACGTGAGTCGACTATGCTTCAGCTTGCTCACCCCAGTCGAATGGACAAGCAGAACGAGCAAATGGTCTAATTCTCAAAGGACTGAAATCTCGACTGATGCGTGATCTCGAGCATGCAGCAGGAGCGTGGGTCGACGAACTTCCATCGGTTCTTTGGGGATTGAGGACCACTCCTAATCGGTCGACTGGGAGAACTCCATTCTTTCTGGTTTATGGAGCTGAAGCAGTTCTGCCGAGTGACCTGCTTCACAATGCACCCCGAGTCGAACTCTACTCTGAAGATGAAGCGGAGCAAGCCCGACAAGATGCAGTCGACCTCCTAGAAGAGGAGAGAGAGATGGCCCTGATCCACTCGACCATCTATCAGCAGGACTTGCGTCGATTCCATGCTAGAAATGTGAAGAGCCGAACCTTTCAAGATGGAGACTTGGTCCTCCGAGTGGATCAACAGAAACCACACAAGCTCGCTCCCACTTGGGAAGGTCCCTTCATCGTCAACAGAGTTCTCCACAATGGAGCATACCATCTTTACAACGTCGATCGCCAGATTGATGAGCCTCGATCTTGGAATACGGAGCTGCTCCGCCCCTTTTACACTTAAGTACTCACTCGAGTGAGATGTAATAAAAGTACCTTTGTAGTTTGTCTATCAAAGACAAGAATGTTATAATTTTCCCAGTGATTGTTGATACTTTTCGTTTACATAAGAAATTTCCCCCAGTGGGTGGCTTAGCCGCGAACCCGTTTTGCCTAAGTTTTTAAAAAGAATCCCTCCCGAGTGGAGAGCCAGCCTCCCACTCGGGGGCTTAGCTGCGAATCCGTTTCGCCTAAGTATCTGAAAATCCTACCGAGTGGTGAGCCAGCCTCCCACTCGAAGGCTTAGCTGCAGTCCAAGTACTCGCCTAAGTTTAAAAAATCCTACCGAGTGGTGAGCCAGCCTCCCACTCGGGGGCTTAGCTGCAGTCTAAGTACTCGCCTAAGTTTAAAAAAAAATCCTACTGAGTGGTGAGCCAGCCTCCCACTCGGAGGCTTAGCTGCAGTACAAGTACTCGCCTAAGTGTCCAAAATCCTACCAAGTGGAGAGCCAGCCTCCCACTCGGAGGCTTAGCTGCAGTACAAGTACTCGCCTAAGTGTCTAAAATCCTACCGAGTGGTGAGCCAGCCTCCCACTCGAGGGCTTAGCTGCAGTCCAAGTACTCGCCTAAGTTTGAAAATCCTACCGAGCGAGGAGCCAGCCTCCCACTCGGGGGCTTAGCTGCAGTCCAATTACTCGCCTACTTATTTAATACAATGTGTGCTTTGCAAGGACGACGAGGTACAGGTCGACTGTTGCCTTCCCCTTCAGAGCTACAACACAAAAAATCCTACTAGGAGGCTTAGCTGCAGTCCAGTACTTGCCTAAGTTTGAAAAATCCTACCGAGTGGAGAGCAAACCTCCCACTCGGGGGCTTAGCAAAGAGTCCAAGATTTGCCTAAGTTTGAAAAATCCTACCGTGTGGAGAGCAAACCTCCCACTGGGGCTTAGCAAAGAGTCCAAGACTTGCCTAAGTTTGAAAAATCCTACCGAGTGGAGAGCAAACCTCCCACTCGGGGGCTTAGCAGCAGTCCAGTACTTGCCTAAGTTTGAAAAATCCTACCGAGTGGAGAGCAAACCTCCCACTCGAGGGCTTAGCAGCGGTCCAGTACTCTCCTAAGTTTGAAAAATCCTACCGAGTGGAGAGCGAACCTCCCACTCGAGGGCTTAGCTGCAGTCCAGTAGTCGCCTAAGTATTCGAAAATCCTACCGAGTGGAGAGCAACCCTCCTACTCGGAGGCTTAGCTGCAATCCAGTACTCACCTAAGTACGAAATCCATTCCAATCCGCAAGGACGACGAGGTGCAGGTCGACTGTTACCTTCTCCTTCGGAGCTGCGCCACAAGTACAACGTGCTCTCTATCCTGATCCGCAAGGATGACGAGGTGCAGGTCGACTGCTACCTTCTCCTTCGGAGCTGCGCCACAAGTACGACGTGCGCTCCATCCCGATCCGCAAGGACGACGAGGTGCAGGTCGACTGTTACCTTCTCCTGCGGAGCTGCGCCATAAGTACAATCCGAACTCCATCCCTGCCTGCAAGAACAACGAAGTGTAGGTCGACTGGGTTTTCCACCTCAGAAGCTGCATCTCAAGCACTGAAGCATAATCCGAGTGAAGAGCAATGTTCACTCGAAGGCAAACAAAAGCATATTTCGACGATAAGTAAAGTTCGGATAACATCCTACGAATGCAAAAGTACCCAGGCCTCAAGCCTGTTAAAGTTTATCGGTTACAAGATCACTCGGCATTCCGAGGCAAATTAAAGACGAATCATAGAAGTTTTTTACTCCTCAGGTGGAGGACTGGAAGGCGCGACGACCTGGTCCAGGTCGATCCCGTCAGCGATCCGGGTGGCAGCACCAATGAAAGTCTCCATGAAAGATCGGAAGTCGTACTTCTTGGTATTGGCAACTTTGATGGACGCCAGCCTTTCCTCTCGCGCCTCCTTGCAGTGAACACGGACCAGAGACAGAGCAACATCGGCACCGCATCTGGCAGAAGACTTTTTCCATTCCTGCACTCGACTTGGAACGTCATTCAGTCGAGTCATTAAAGACTCGAGGTCATTTTGAAGTGTTTCGCCTGGCCAGAGTGTCGAGTCAATCCGCGACACCGCAACCTTCAGTCGAGCGAGGTAGTCCACCACAGCAGCGACGCGAGACTCCAGTCGGAGCACATTCATGGCGGCTTCATCCTTCACGGGGGAGTTAATGGGGTCCAGGCTTGTCTCCACTCGACTAGTCTCTTCCTCGAAGTTCTGACAGAATTCTGCAAACACAACTCGAGTTCAAGCTAATGGTTCTATGATGAGTCGGTGATAACAAGTCACTCGGATAAGAGGAATTACCTTCAAGCATGAGGAATAACTTCCTGGCGAGCCCTCCCAGATAAGCCTCTAGATCATTCCTCTTCCTGCCGATTCATGACCTTGTCGCTTAGAGCTATGTTGTCGTTCTTCAGTCGGCTAACCTCCTTGTTGGCCGCGTCGAGAGCAGCTTTCAGATTGGCGTTCTCTTCTTCAAGTTTTCCGACTGAAGACAACTTCTCTTCCATGAGCTTGGTTTTGTTCAAAGCCGTTTCTGTGCCTCGGCAAGGTCATGATCCTTCTTCTTGAGCCTCCTCCATTTTGTCTCGCAAAATGACAAATGAGATCGAGAATAAGGAAGGGACAGAAAGACAAAGACAATCGTCAAGTTCTCACCAGCCATACCTTTTGCTTCGCCTCTCGCCTTCTGCAAGTTCTCCTGAGCAAGCTTCAAGTTAAGGTTGAGCTAGATCTGTTTGTTTTCCTATTCAGTATAGTGAGCCACAAGCTCACAGGATTTCTGCGAAGAATCAATCGACAAACATCAAAGATAGGTTACTTCCGAGTGACTAAGAAAAATCATCGCGTTTCTAAGACTATAGCCGAATCAAAATATTCGACAGTAGTCTCGGGGACTACACCCAGTGGGTACACTTAGCGTGCCCCCACTGGTCTTACCGACTCGGTTCGATCAGTCGACCGAAAGAGACAAAAAAAAGAGTTCTTCAGACTATGGTCGACTGCCAGCAGTCCAACATAGTCTCGGGGAGTACACCCAGTGGGTGCACTCAGCGTGCCCCCACGGGTTTCAAGATTCCATTCGACATGGTCCGACCAGACCGAGTGAAGAAGTTATCAAAGAAATACAAAGTATAAAGACTACGGTCGACTGCCAGCAGTCCACCATAGTCTCGGGGACTACACCCAGTGGGTGCACTCAGCGTGCCCCCACCAGTACAAAAATTCAGTCGACACACCCAGCGGGTGTACAGATTCGAAGATCTTCAAAAAGAAGAGTTTTCAGGTAGCATATCCTAACAGAACAAGTGGTGATCAATTAACCTGGACGTTGCTATGAAGAGCTGAGCTGGCATCATAGGCCGCCTGGCTGGCTTCCCGGACCACCTTCATTTGCTCCATCATGATCCCCGCTTGGCGTATAGCCTCCTTAGCAGCACCCACTTGGTCATCTGGGACGTGGTGCATGGCAAAAAGGGAGGGCGGATCCCAGTCGATGATGAAGGCTGGATACTCGTCAGTGGCACAACGAAAGACACGGAAGTCCGAGTGATGTTGCCACCCTCATGAACCAAAGACCTCGTGCAATCGATGCAACCTGATCACCGCCAGCAGCGCCTTCTTAGTCCTCCTCCGCCTCAACGGGCGCCTCATCATCATCATCGGGGGGATCAATGACATGAGGAGGGACTACAGGAAAGATTCAAAGTTAAAAACGGAAATCCAGCCGACCAAAAGCGAAACTACAGAGATCATACCAAGGTTAGAGGTGGCAGCATCTTCCATCTCCTGGTCTTCATTTCTAGCTGAGGTCTCAGAGGTAGCAGCGCTGCAGGTTTCAGAAATCAGTTGATCAATCAACAAGTCGACCAAAAATGTGTCCGTGCCAAACAAGAAAACACGAATTCTGCTGTACCCGGAAATGGTGGGAATGGCCATCCTCATCTTGGGCAAAGCCTTCGTCGGCTTTGATGGCGTCGCTCGGGGTTGCTTCGGCGCTTTTTCAGTCGCCGCCGGATATGTCGTCCGAGGGTGTTTCGTCGACTGCCCGACAGGTGCGATAGCCTTGCCACGCTCGACCGCGGGATCATGGGTGAGCTTGGATCGCCTTTCCAGGCACCGAATGTGATCCAGGAGACTTGGACCTTACTCCAAGGAGTGCCAGAGGCGGTCACGAGGGTGGGGGGCGCGCCCTCCCCCCCTGGGCGCGCCCCCCTGCCTCGTGGGCCCCCTGACGCTCCACCGACGTACTCCTTCCTCCTATATATACCTACGTACCCCCAACAGATCAGAGACGGAGCCAAAAACCTAATTCCACCGCCGCAACACTACAACAAAAACCCACCTATAACAACGCATATCTAGCAACGAAAGTCGAGATGTGTTGGGTTAAACAAACCTCCCACCTCCCCACGAAGGATAACCTCCCTGTATCCACCTCGGTCCAAATATCACGCAACCAACACGCAGCCAAGCAGGAAAAAAGAACCCAATCTTATCTCCCCACCACCTCTCTCCCCGATTCACATCTCCCACGCGAAGCTCCACCACAACGCTGCTGCCGCCGCCTCTGATTCGAGGCAGCTCCGGTGCTCCCCTTCACCATGCCTCACCAGCTCGTCCCCCCTCGTGTTCTCCTCAGGCCCCGCCCCCAACCCCCCCCGCCACCAGGTCCTCCACGCCTGCACGGCGCGACGGTTTGTTGTTGTAGCTCATGTGCTCGGCCAAGCAATCCCACTTCCGCCCGCGATCGGCTACCGGCTAGGCTCGATGGCGCTGTTCCACCTTGGCTACCTCGACTCCGATGTTGACGGTTCAGTAAGGCACCCCTCCCCTCTGCTCTTGCCCTCCCGCTGCTTTGTGGCATGGCACCTTGCCATGGATAATTCTTTGCCGGCCATTACGACAACTGTTAATGCTGCCTTATCACTTGCCTGATCCGCCGCTATGGGCGCTGGCTTGCGCTGGTTTGTATTCATCACTATTCTCATATGTGCACAGAAATACTGCTACCTAGGGGTAATTCAGTCATCTGGGTGTACGCATACAAGTGATTCACCACATATCTGTATGTGTTGATTCAGGAAAATGTGTGCGTTTTCTTTTTCTAAATAGTTCTATCTTGTGATACATTAGTTTTTAATTTTTCATGTAGCTATGTGTGTGGATAATTAATTAATATATCCATGAAGATGATTAGACTGTCAATTGAATAAGTTGATAGTATCTCTGGATATCCTAGCTGTTAGTTTCTGACTATTTATCAAAACCATTCCTTCTAGTATCATTTAATAGGTGACCACTATTATGTACAGCATCATGATTTTCTCCGAGAAAGAAAACAAATATCTTCTTATCGGTGTTATGAAACCTTACTGATTTCCTTGTAATAATCTATGAATAAGCCCCACATGCATCTCTACGTCCTATTATTTCTCTTTATCTTTATTTTATAATCCTTAATTTCATCTCCCCTTGCTTGTTCTGAAATTGACTACGCTTCAGCCAACATTTGTCTATTTGTTCTTTCTCTTAACACGTAAATCCTCAGGTTCAGAATGATGATACTAGCTAGTGCTTATGGTATGACTTATGATCCACTGATTTAGATATGTAAAACTTAAATGTTCTTGCAAGTACTTATGAAGCGAATCCATCATTCTTTGCAGTGCCAAAATTTCTTATATATTCATCTTTGGGAGAAAGATCAAGGCATATAGCGGGCTTCTTCTGCAAAAGGAGGTACGGCTGCATGATTCCAGCTGGCTAGTAAACATGTAGGTGATTTACATGACATAATCTGCAATGTAATTTAAAACCGAGGTTGAAAAAGTTTGTGTATTCATAATTTAGATTTGTCTTATTCCCAAGTATCTATATAAATTAACATCATGTGATAACATACTTGTTAACATTTAATAGAACCACCTGATTTAGCTTTGTGGGAATTATGTTCTCTCAACCTAAAAAGCACGGACACAGGGACGGAAAGACGGGGATACACATACGGGTACACAGGATATGACATTTTTCAAGAACAGTCATTCGGGCATACGGTGAGTATATATAAAATAAACAAGAAATGTACAGAGTCAAAACAGAAAAAACAATGGGAAACTGCTGGGTTTAGAACTCTGGATCCTACAGAGGATAGTTCGTATCTACGAACACCAGGGACCAGGCTGTCCTTTGATCTCACCCACGGACGGGTGGCCCCGGGGGTGGCGCTTCCTGATGCCATGCTCCCTAGAAACAAGTAGAAATCATTCAAGTGAGCACAACATGGGGAAGCAATTAGCAGCCTCTCAATTGAGGGAAATCATGTCGCAAAGATAAAGAGGTTGAGGAGATGCTGCTGGCCTTGGGGTTACTTGCTTGAGCGTGGTTGCCGCCGGGAGGAGAAGCTGCTGGGGGCGGTGGTCGATTCCAGGTGGCGGCGCGTTCGCTGCTGGTTAGCAGCAGATCGTTCGTTATGTGGCGTGCGTGCGTACGAGGGTTTTTATTGGGCCGAGGCTATTATTGGGCCTCCCGAGTCCCCCAACGTATCCCAGCCGTATCCATGTTTTTTTTCTATTTTTTAATTTAGAAATCATGGGATACTGCGGGATACGTGTATCCCGGCTTATCCAGGCATGTCGTGTGTCCCGCTGTACTAGGACAGCAAATCGGCAGATTCTGCCGTATCCATGCTTTGTAGCTCTCAACTTCAAGTACTTATGGAAATTTGAAAATCTCTACATTTATATGTATTGTTTTGAGAACTGCAGATCTTTTTTGCAATCAAGGATGCTATATTTGTCGATGTACATAGTTTTTGGCATGTACCTCACTGTATCTTCATTACATTCTTTGTAAGGTGTTTAACTCGTTGAACATAAGGATGCTCTTTTCAAAAGGCCCTCTTTTCTCCGTCTATATAGCAGAGTGCTATGGCTGGGACTGTAAAAAGTGATCAAATTATGATATTTCATAGCTCTTTAGAGGTGATGATATATGTTGGATGACGAAACAAGGATATTGTTCTGGTGCTTGCTTTGACTTGGGTGTTCAGAGAAGTGAAACTTCAACTAATCTGTTCAGGAAGCAACATATTGCATTTAATGTGAAGCTTCCTCTATGATATGGAGATGCAATCATCCATCTAAACACAAGGTATGCTCATTTCTCTATTATGTGAATTCAGCATGGCTGAGCAACAATTTATTTGCTCATACCTTTTGCAATATTAATGTTTATTGCAGTTCCTGCCTAGCTTGGGAAATCCAAAGAAGAATGTTTATTGCAGCTCCTGCTTAGCTCCAGAGTACTGACCTAGAATATAAAACAAAAAACTATGGGTGTTCAACTTGGTACTCCCTCTAAGAGTAACTGTTTCTTGGTTGACATAACCACTAAAACAAAATTATTAGTCATATAGTAAGATTAACTATCACATGGCCTCCAACCTTTATATGTTGCTCTTTCATTTAAGTTTTACTTCCCTGTTAATTTATTTACTTTGATGGTACCTTGCTATTCTCATTTCTTTGTTGCTGTAGATTGCAAGATAAATCGATGATGCATGGCCAGAAGTTGATTACAAGATCGAGAAGGTGGCCAGTACTAGATAGTTTCAGATTATGTTTTGGAATGTAATTTTTAGGGTCAATATTTCAAACACTATGTTTTAGATGGCTGAGTCATTCATTGCAAGGTTGAGAATCAGACTATTACTAGATAGTTTCACATATTTGAATATGTGTATCATGTTCTTTGTAAAGCAATCGAGTTGATTTAATATATGTGACCTTTCTCATTGTTACGTTTGTGTCTCCTATGCATTATCAACATTAATGCAATAAGTTCTGGATGCTAATATACAAAATACCATTAATTGTCCAAGCAATACGATAATTCTTCTAGGCATTACAATGGTCATTTTCTGGCTAGCCACCAACGCATATGAAGCGTTGTTGCGCTCTAGCTCTATACGTTGCTATCTTACAACACTTATTTACGTCGTTTACCAACGCATGTATATATGTTGGTGTAGACCTTTGCAACGCCACCAACGGCAACGCATCTAAATCCGTTGGTGTAGATCTTAGCAACGCTTATATGGACATACAACAACACATTGATGCGTTGCTAAAGGGGGGGTTCTTGTTGTAGTGGCAACTTCCTGTATCCACGAGATCCCATCTTGGGGCCTGTTCCGGAGCTCCACCGGAGGGGGCATCCACCATGGAGGGCTTCTACATCATCACCATAGCCCCTCCGATGAAGTGTGAGTAGTTTACTTCAGACCTTCGGGTCCATAGTTAGTAGCTAGTTGGCTTATTCTCTCTTTTTGGAACTCAATACAATGTTCTCCCCCTCTCTCGTGGAGATCTATTCGATGTAATCTTCTTTTTTGCGGTGTGTTTGTTGAGATCGATGAACTGTGGGTTTATGATCCAGCTTATCTATGGATAATATTTGAATCTTCTCTGAATTCTTTTATGTATGATTGAGTTATCTTTGCAAGTCTCTTCGAATTATCCGTTTGGTTTGGCAAACTAGATTGGTAGTTCTTGCAATGGGAGAAGTGCTTAGCTTTGGGTTCAATCTTGCGGTGTCCTTACCAAAGGATGTGAAGGGGTTGCAAGGCACGTATTGTATTGTTGCCATCGAGGATAACAAGATTGGGTATTTATCATATTGCATGAATTTATTCCTCTACATCATGTCATCTTGCTTAAGGCGTTACTCTATTTTTAACTTAATACAATAGATGCATGCTGGATAGCCGTCGATGAGTGGAGTAATAGTAGTAGATGCAGAATCGTTTCGATCTACTTGTTTTGGACGTGATGCCTATATACATGATCATTGCCTGGATAACCTCATAACTATGCTCAATTCTGTCAATTTCTCAACAGTAATTTGTTCACCCACCGTAGAATATCTATGCTCTTGAGAGAAGCCACTAGTGAAACCTATGGCCCCCGGGTCTATTCTCATCATATCAATCTCCATCACTTTATTTACTTGCTTTGCTTTTACTTTTCACTTTGCATCTTTATACCAAAAATACCAAAAATATTATCTCTATCAGATCTCACTTTCGTTAGTGACCGTGAAGGGATTGACAACCCCTAATCGCGTTGGTTGCGAGTAGCTATCGTTTCGTGCAGGTACGAGGGACTTGCGCGTGGCCTCCTACTGGATTGATACCTTGGTTCTCAAAACTGAGGGAAATACTTACCCTACTATGCTGCATCATCATCTCCTCTTCGGGGAAAACCAACGCAAGCTCAAGACGTAGCAAGAAGGATTTCTGGCGCCGTTGCCGGGGAGTCTACGCAAAAGTCAACATACCAAGTACCCATCACAATCCCTATCTCTCGCATTATATTATTTGCCATTTTCCTCTCGTTTTCCTCTCCCCCACTTCACCCTTCCCGTTTTATTTGCCCTCTCTTTCCCAATCTCCTCCTCCTTTTTCCCTTTGCCTTTTGTTTGCTCGTGTGCTAGTTCGCTTGCTTGTCGTCATGTCAAATTCCTTATCCGCTCCTATGTCTCCCGAGTTTGAAGTTCTTCACTTCAAGCAAAGGCAAGGAGAATACTTAAAAGATGCTTGGTATAGGATGATGGAATCTTAT
The DNA here is from genome assembly GCA_021605145.1 of Aegilops bicornis. Taxonomy (NCBI): domain Eukaryota; kingdom Viridiplantae; phylum Streptophyta; class Magnoliopsida; order Poales; family Poaceae; genus Aegilops; species Aegilops bicornis. The sequence continues at coordinate 13,002,312 of CM038672.1, forward strand.
CGTAAGTGTACCCTAGAGGTGAACTTTAGAATTCTTCTTTGCAATTTTTATGTTGGGTTAAATATGACGCATAGACAACTCTTGGATTGCATTGCCAAAGGAAATTTCATTGAGATTGATCCCAGTATTGCGCATGAAATTATAGAGGGAATAGTGGGAACACTACCCCAAAAGGGAGGATCTCATCCTACCCAGGAAGAAACCCAAGTGTTTGAGAAGATTTGCGAAGTAACAATTTTTTTACAAAAGTCTCTCGAGCCTCTTAAAATTGTTAGCGGAAATCTTCACCGCATGAATATGTTGATTACTCTTTGTAATAAGCAGTTGGATTCTTTAGATCTAAAAATTTCTGAGTATGAAGGGAAGCGTAAAGAACCCCCCGGATTCGAGCACGACTCCGCTAAAAAACTGAAAATTAAAGATGGCAATACCTAGATCTATCCTTGTTTTTATGCCTAGCTAGGGGCGTTAAACGATAGCGCTTGTTGGGAGGCAACCCAATTTTATTTTTAGTTTTTTGTTTTTGCTTCTGTTTAGGAATAAATAATCCATCTAGCCTCTGTTTAGATGTGTTTTTATGTTTTAATTAGTGTTTGTGCCAAGTTGAACCTATTGGATCTTTTTGGATGATAGTTATTTGATCTTGCTGTAATTTCCAGAATCTTTGTGCTCAGTGCCCGAACTGTTAAAAATCACCAGAACTTGATAAAATACTGATTTCAATTGCTGCTGATCAATAAACAAATTGTCCAGGTCGTCTAATTTTGGTAGAACTTTTTGGGTTCCAGAAGTTTGCGTTAGTTACAGATTACTACAGACTGTTCTGTTTTTGACAGATTCTGTTTTGCGTGTGTTGTTTGCTTATTTTGATGAATCTATGGCTAGTAAAATAATTTATGATCCATATAGAAGTTGGAATACAGTAGGTTTAACACCAATATAAATAAATAATGAGTTCATTAAGTACCTTAAAGTAGTCTTTTGTTTTCTTTCTCTAACGGAGCTCACGAGATTTCTATTGAGTTTTGTGTTGTGAAGTTTTCAAGTTTTGGGTGAATTCTTTTGATGGATTATGGAACAAGGAGTGGCAAGAGCCTAAGCTTGGGGATGCCCATGGCACCCCAAAGATAATCCAAGGACACCAGAAAGTGAAAGCTTGGGGATGCCCCGGAAGGCATCCCCTCTTTCGTCTACTTCCATCGGTAATTTACTTGGAGCTATATTTTTATTCACCAACATTATATGTGTTTTGCTTGGAGCGTCTTGTATTATTTGAGTCTTTGCTTGTTATTTACCACAATCATCCTTGTTGTACACACCTTTTGATAGAGCCATATGTTAATCGAAATTTGATAGAATACTCTATGTGCTTCACTTATATCTTTTGAGCTTGATAGTTTGCTCATAGTGCTTCACTTATATCTTTTTGAGCTCGATAATTTTTGCTCTAGTGCTTCACTTAGATCTTTTAGAGCACGGTGGTGGATTTGTTTTAAAGAAACTTGATCTCTCATGCTTCACTTAGATTATTTTGAGAGTCGTTAATAGCATGGTAATTTGCTTAATGTTAATATACTTGGTATTCAAGATATGTGAAACTTTCTTTTGAGTGCGTTGAATACTAAGATAAGTTTGATGCTTAATAATTATTTTGAGATATGGAGGTGATAATATCAAAGTCGTGCTAGTTGAGTAGTTGTGAATTTGAGAAATGCTTGTGTTGAAGTTAGTAAATCCCGTAGCATGCACGTATGGTTAAAGTTGTGTAACAAATTTGAAGCATGAAGTGTACCTGGCTTGTGCATCCTTATGAGTGGCGGTCGGGGACGAGTGATGGTCTTTTCCTACCAATATATCCCCCTAGGAGCATGCGCGTAATACTTGATTTTTGATGACTTCTAAATTTTTGCAATAAGTATATGAGTTCTTTTGACTAATATTGAGTCCATGGATTATACGCACTCTTACCTTTCCGCCATTGCTAGCCTCTTCGTACCGTGCATTGCCCTTTCTCACCTTGAGAGTTGGTGCAAACTTCGCCGGTGCATCCAAACCCCGTGATATGATACGCTCTATCACACATAAACCTCCTTATATCTTCCTCAAAACAGCCACCATATCTACCTATTATGGCATTTCCATAGCCATTCCGAGATATATTGCCATGCAACTTCCATCATCATTATTATGACATACATTACTTTTGTCATATTGCCATTGCATGATCATGTAGTTGACATCGTATTTGTGGCAAAGCCACCATGCATTATTTTCATACATGTCACTCTTGATTCATTGCACCATCCCGGTACACCGCCGGAGGCATTCATATAGAGTCATACCTTCTTCTAGTTTCAAGTTGTAATCTTTATGTTGTAATCAATAGAAGTGTGATGATCATCATTATTAGAGCACTGCCCAAATAAAAAAATAAAAAAAGAGAAAGGCCAAAAAAAGGCCCAAAAAAGGGCAATGCTACTATCTCTTTTTCCACACTTGTGCTTCAAAGTAGCACCATGTTCTTCATGTAGTGAGTCTCATATATTGTGCTTCAAAGTAGCACCATGTTCTTCATGTAGTGAGTCTCATATATTGTGCTTCAAAGTAGCACCATGTTTTTCATATAGTGAGTCTCATAAGTTGTCTTTTTCATACTAGTGGGAATTTTTCATTATAGAACTTGGCTTGTATATTCCTACGATGGGCTTCCTCAAATGCCCTAGGTCTTCATGAGCAAGCAAGTGGATGCACACCCACTAGTTTTCTTTTGTTGAGCATTCATAGCTCTAGTGCATCCGTTGCATGGCAATCCCTACTCCTCATGTTGACATCAATTGATGGGCATCTCCATAGCCCGTTGATTATCCTCGTCAATGTGAGACTTTCTCCTTTTTTGTCTTCTTCACACAATCCCCATCGTCATATTCTATTCCACCCATAGTGCTATATCCATGGCTCACTCTCATGTATTGCGTGAAGGTTGGAAAAGTTTGAGATTATTTAAGTATGAAACAATTGCTTGGCTTGTCATCGGGGGTATAGAAGTTGGGAACATCTTTGTGTGACGAAAATGAAGCATAGCCTAACTATATAATTTTGTAGGGATGGACTTTCTTTGGCGATGTTATTTTGAGATGACATAATTATTTCGATTAGTATGCTTGAAGTATTATTATTTTTATGTCAATATGAACTTTTGTCTTGAATCTTTCGGATCTGAATATTCATATCACAATTAAGAAGATTTACATTGAAATTATGCCAAAGTATCAATCTGCATAAAAAGTTCTCTTTTTATCATTTACCTACTCAAGGACGAGCAGGAATTAAGCTTGGGGATGCCTGATACGTCTCCAACGTATCTATAATTTTTGATTGCTCCATGCTACTTTATCTATTGTTTTGGACTATAATGGGCTTTATTTTCCACTTTTATATTACTTATGGGACTAACCTATTAACCGGAGGCCCAGCCCAGAATTGTTGTTTTTTTGCCTATTTCAGTATTTCGAAGAAACGGAATATCAAACGGAGTCCAAACGGAATGAAGCCTTCGGGGACATGATCTTCTCACCGAACGTGATCCAGGAGACTTGGACCCTACTCCAAGGAGTGCCAGAGGTGGTCACGAGGGTGGGGGGCGCGCCCTCCCCCCTGGGCGCGCCCCCTGCCTCGTGGGCCCCCTGACGCTCCACCGACATACTCCTTCCTCCTATATATACCTACGTACCCCCAACAGATCAGAGACGGAGCCAAAAACCTAATTCCACCGCCGCAACTTCCTGTATCCACGAGATCCCATCTTGGGGCCTGTTCCGGAGCTCCGCCGGAGGGGGCATCCACCACGGAGGGCTTCTACATCATCACCATAGCCCCTCCGATGAAGTGTGAGTAGTTTACTTTAGACCTTCGGGTCCATAGTTAGTAGCTAGACGGCTTATTCTCTCTTTTTGGATCTCAATACAATGTTCTCCCCCTCTCTCGTGGAGATCTATTCGATGTAATCTTCTTTTTGCGGTGTGTTTGTTGAGATCGATGAATTGTGGGTTTATGATCCAGCTTATCTATGGATAATATTTGAATCTTCTCTGAATTCTTTTATGTATGATTGAGTTATCTTTGCAAGTCTCTTCGAATTATCCGTTTGGTTTGGCAAACTAGATTGGTAGTACTTGCAATGGGAGAAGTGCTTAGCTTTGGGTTCAATCTTGCGGTGTCCTTACCCAGTGACAGAAGGGGTTGCAAGGCACGTATTGTATTGTTGCCATCGAGGATAACAAGATTGGGTATTTATCATATTGCATGAATTTATTCCTCTACATCATGTCATCTTGCTTAAGGCGTTACTCCGTTTTTAACTTAAACTCTAGATGCATGCTGGATAGCGGTCGATGAGTGGAGTAATAGTAGTAGATGCAGAATCGTTTCGATCTACTTGTTTTGGACGTGATGCCTATATACATGATCATTGCCTGGATAACCTCATAACTATGCTCAGTTCTGTCAATTGCTCAACAGTAATTTGTTCACCCACCGTAGAATATCTATGCTCTTGAGAGAAGCCACTAGTGAAACCTATGGCCCCCGGGTCTATTCTCACCATATCAATCTCCATCACTTTATTTACTTGCTTTGCTTTTACTTTTCACTTTGCATCTTTATACCAAAAATACCAAAAATATTATCTCTATCAGATCTCACTTTCGTAAGTGACCGTGAAGGGATTGACAACCCCTAATCGCGTTGGTTGCGGTAGCTATCATTTTGTGCAGGTACGAGGGACTTGGCGTGGCCTCTCTTGGATTGATACCTTGGTTCTCAAAACTGAGGGAAATACTTACGCTACTTTGCTGCATCATCCTCTCCTCTTTGGGGAAAACCAACGCAAGCTCAAGACGTAGCAGGTACCTTCTCACGGAGGTCGTGTTTCCAGACGCATCCGGGAACTCTGCCAACTGGTCGTATCTGTTCTTCCTAGCTGACTGGGATGCAGGGTACAGTTGGGGGACCGCATCTCTCGCCTACCTATACCGTTCGGTAAGAGAGTATCTAATTGCCTACCTACGAAAGTATGTCCATGACATTTTGTTATATCTGATCCTCATTTGATTTTTTGCAGCTTGACGACGCAACACAGAGGACGGAGACAAGTCCAATATGGGTGGCTTTGTCTGTGGCCTTCTCCATTTGGATGTGGGAGAGGCTGTCGGTGAGGCGTCCGGAGAAGCTGCCAAGACGCCCATGGGGTGCATATAGCGAGGACGGCGACGCTGCTCGAAACCCCACCATAGCTTATGAGTGGGACGTTGTCAAACTCTACACGTGCCTAAACAAGACTTCGTACAAGACCTACACCAACGAGATGGATGCTTTGACGCACTGGCAGGTATATGAACTCGCTCAACACCTTTCTCTTTGTTTCCACTTTGGACCGAGAGTGGCAACTTACCACCGTATATGTAATAGGTAAACTGGTGGCCATATCATGAACGACAGTGGGCCTTTGATCTGAACACGATGCGTGATGAGGACCGTGGTCTCTGACGGTGCATCGTGCCCATATTCCGTGTGTACGCCATCGAGTGGCACTTGCCACACCGCGTGGCCACGCAGTTTGGGATTTTTCAACATACCCCACCTGGCCAGCCCACCGATACCGGCGGCCACACGCTCCACTTGTGAGTGCCCGTGCTTTTTCTTCGTGCCCATGAATTCATTGCGTTCGACTTTGTTATGATGTTTCTTGTTGCTAATGCCTTGCAGGCTGAGCCGGCAGAAGAATCAGTCGATCGCAGACTGGGGAGAGAAGCATGAAACTCATGTGACGGAGTGGAACCGACGGACGTACAGGAAAGACGGGGAGAGGAGAGTGACTGACTGGGTTGCTTACGTGGAGCGACACATGAAGTGGTACGATGATGGCCAGAAGCACCGTCTTCGTCTCAGGCCTCGGTGGACGGCGGAAGACATCGCGGAGCTGGAGAGGGATGACCCCGAGGAAGAGGCCTACCAGACCGGCATCAGAGACCTACACAGTGGATTTAGGGAGTTTGCATCCCTCATCAACAGAGTGTTAAGTTTGAACCGAGAGGTTTTATTTAAATTATTATATTCGTCATCGTGACTGACTTATGCTGTTGCAGTCTGGTGAGCTGAACAGATGCATGTTCGAAGCCTCAGATGCACTAGGTGATGCCCCCAGGAGCGTACAATCTGAGGACAAAATGAGGGGGACGATGAAGGTACAATTTCAGCCTCCTCGGAACAAATGCATCTTCTTCACTTGCAATCATAAACTTCATAGTTATTATGCCCTTGTTCCATTGTGAGTGCAGAAGTTCGTGAAGCGTTGTCGCAAGCTGGTAGGGCTGCTTGGGTGTGCCGGAGCTGGGTCGGTTGAAGTTCATCAGCCTGTAGCCACACAGGGTCACATCGCCTCATCGAGCCATGCTCCCTCGTCGTCTAGATTGGTTGAGGAGGAGGAGGAGGAGGAGGCCACACATGAAGAAATGGAGGAGGAGGATGAGAGCAACGGGGAGGAGGAGTACGATGAAGATTATGGACCTCCAACAACTCAATCATGTCAAGCACCTGAGCTAGGGAAGAGGAATCCGAAGAAGAAGGATTTGCTGAGTCCGGAGCCTTTCCAGAGACCGGTTCCTCGACGGTCCAACAAAAACACTAAAGAGACTTGTTCAAAGAGGAACAAGGACCGTGCCTCCAAGAACAAGAGGGGAAGGATGACTTAAATTCTGCTATTCGATAGTTGGCTTTAGTTGAAAAGTCTAGTGGTTGTGAAACTATGTGTTTGCTACTTGAACTATGTGTTTGCTATTTGTGAAACTCCGTTTGCTATGTGGAACTAAGTTCGCTATTTGAACTAAGTTTATGTGAAACTCCGTATGACATGTTTATGTGATGCCCAAGTTTAATTATTTGAGATATGTTATTTTGACTCTACATCATTGATGTTTTTGACTCTATATCATAGTTTAACATCTGTTGTTTTTGAAAAGAAGAAAGAAATTGTAATTGGAAATAGGCAAGACCCTACCGCCAAGGACCCTGACGGTAGGTTTGTACAGCCTACCGCCAGCTCCTATGGTGGTAGGTTGACCCTACCACCAGGGCAGTCGCTTTTTTCGTTACAGAATGTTTTCCCCTCGAAAACCCTTGCACACCCTACCGCCAGGGCCTCTGACGGTAGGGTTATACAGCCTACCGCCAGTTCCCATGACGGTAGGGTGTTAATCCACGTCAGCACGTGGAAACGGCATCCGATCCCCTCCGTTGCATGCTCTACCGCCAGGGGCCCTGACGGTAGGCTGTACAACCCTACCGCCCGAGTTCCTGGCGGTAGGAAAAGGATCAGATCCCTAAAATTTTATTAACCGGGATGAGATCCTAAATTTCTTTCCAATAAGGGTCAAAACACGAAATTTGGCCCAACACGGACAGCCCTCCGGCTGGACGCGCGCCTGCCCACGTTCTGATCGTAGGATCGTGTCCACGAACGTGGGAGCGTGGCTGGCTCCTTTCCCTTTTTTTATTTGTTTAATCACTAATTACCGGCAATGTCCCGTCAGCTGGGCTTAATTAGGCCACATAACGCGTGGGCTTTGGGCATGCTTGCATGCGATCGGCTGATGGAATAGGATATGCATGCATGTGCGTAGCTATTCCGTATAAGTGCACTTAGTCAGATTTAGACTGTGGGGAAGCATTTTTTCACTGATGTATAATTCATGATGACTTGACATTTTCTTATATACACTATCGCGCGTTATGTCATTTTATGCGAACATTACTGTGCTAATATTTTTTTAGCGATGACAGAATAATGCTCATAAATATGATATAGCATTTTGGCAATATTAGCGTCGTTTATAAAACTTTGAATTTGTGTCAACGTCGGTATTTAGCCGTTGATGATGGCGTATGTGTACGAAAGTCATATGTCCTCTAATTTATGCAACGATATTGCTCCTTCCCTTTTATTTTCGGGTCTGTTGTTTTATATTGAGCAGTGCGGCGGAAATTCATCATTACTCTTCTCTCTGCATATTCGGCATATCACTATTTTTTACTGTTTGAAAGTAATTGATTTTATTTGACCAATAGCTAACTACCATGTTTTAGTTTGGCCAAAATCGGTGTCAACAGATAATGAAAAGTTTCATGAAATTCCTCCTTTCAGAGTGAAGACTGCCCCAAGCATCATGTTAAATGATGAATATTATTCATGGTTACGGCGCAATAAGCAAGGTACATACGCGAAGAAATAGGTTTATACCCCAAGATCCCACTCTAGGATATGACCGGCTTCACCGCCATCACTTTCTCCCTAGTGTGAGTTTCCGGACTTATAGCTGGAAAGTGCCACTTCAGACAAACCGGAAGGAATCTTTGTAAGAGCTAGTTAGGGCATTTTGGTATTTGAAACATGATTTTAGAAAAATTATTTATTAAGTTATGAAATTTCATTATTCCTAACATTTTAGTATTTTAATTATACAGAGGAGTTAACCCTCAATAGTTGTAGTGATTTCAGTCCCAAGTTTTGCAAGGTGGACATAGATGAACACAGCAGAAGCATCGGAGTGATAAGAGAGAACGTTGTATGACATAAAGTAACCATCATCCGCTCCACCAAAATGAACTCGTGCATTAAAAGCGTATCTCTTTCCTCCTCCACAAGAAAAACCCATTATCCTCCTATCGGCGCCGCCGCTAGTTCGCCCCATCTCCGACGGGCTCTGGGCCATGGAGGTGTGGAGGATCACGCCCCCCGCCGACGGGAGGGACCCTGTTCTCGTTCTTGTTAGATTTAACGTCTTGGTTAGGGTTGTGTGGTGGTGGTGATGTCCCTTAGTAGGAATAATGTCTTCTACGTTCTATCCCCGTCTCGATGGTGTGTCCAACATCGTCGGAGGGCGTGTGGAGCTGTATATCCGCCAGATCTCGCGAGATTCGGTCGGTGCTGCTCTTAGGTGGATCTGTCTGGATCCGGTCTTCGTTCGTATTCGTTTGAGTGTTTACATGTTTGATCCTTCTGATTTATGACTTTCTTCTTCGGCGATGGTTGTTGTCACTGGTGGAAAAACAGGCTTCCGTCCAGCCCCATAAGTCGCGAAGCGGTAGGAACCGCGACTAATGGGACCTTTAGTCGCGGTTCTGGAGGTGAACCGCGACCAAAGGCTGGGCCAGGCGCTCGGTGGCCAGCTGGTGCGTGAGGGGCTTTAGTCGCGGTTGGCCAGGACAACGCGACTAAAGGCCTTCTTCACCTTTAGTCCCGGTTTGCTGTGCCAACCGCAACTAAAGCCCTCCCTATATATACCCATCCAAAGCAGCCAACACTTAGCCATTTGGAGCCATTCTCTTCACAAGTGGGTGTAGGTTTGCTTTTGGTTCCTCTTATGCACATAAGGTGTTTGATGAAATGCCCCAAGAGCATGAAACAAACATGACATGAAGTGTTGGAGCCACACTCCTCGATCGCGGTTAGCAACTTGATGAACCTTTGATGTGTCATTGATAAAATATGCATGTGTGTAGTTCATTGTTTAATTTATATTGTTTGTAGCTAGTTAGTTTAACAAATGCATGATGGTTAATTATATATTTTATATTATAATAATGCAGATGAATCGGCAATGGATGTACGGTAACCGACTCTCCGGCGAGTTCACTACGGGTTTGAAAGATTTCCTCGTAGTGGCTAATGCGAACAAGCGGGGGGTTTTGTTATCTGTCCATGTGTTATCTGTAAGAATGAGAAGGGTTACTCTTCCTCAAGAGTTGTTCACATGCATCTCGCTTGAAGGGTTTCATGCCAAGCTATAATTGTTGGACCAAGCATGGAGAAAGAGGGGTTATAATGGAAGAAGATGAAGAAGGGGATGATTTCATCGATGAAAGCTATCTTGCTCATTTCGGTGATACTTTCATGGAGGATGCTGAAGGTGAAGGGGAAGGTGAAGAAGAGGCACGTGATGATCCCGTTGATGATCTTGGTCGGACCATTGCTGATGCGGAGACGCCGCGAAACTGAAAAGGAGAGGGAGAATTTGGATCGCATGTTAGAGGATCACAGAAAGGCGCTGTACCCGGATGCGATGATGGTCTGAAAAAGCTGGGCTGCACACTGGATTTGCTGAAATGGAAGGCAGAGGCAGGTGTAGCTGACTCGGCATTTGAAAAATTGCTGAAAATGTTGAAGAATATGTTTCAAAGGATAACGAGTTGCCCGCCTTGATGCGTCTGAAGCAAAGAAGGTTGTCTGCCCTCTAGGTTTAGAGGTTACGAAGATACATGCATGCATCAACGACTGCATCCTCTACCGCGGTGAATACGAGAATTTGAATGAATGCCCGGTATGCACCTTTGCATTGCGTTATAAGATCGAGGCGATGACCACGGTGACGATGTTGAGGGCCGAAACCCAGAAGAGGGTTCCGCCAAGGTGATGTGGTATGCTCCTATAATACCACGGTTGAAAGCGTCTGTTCAGAACAAAGAGCATGCCAAGTTGTTGCGATGGCACAAAGAGGACCGTAAGTCGGACGGGGAGTTGAGACACACCGCAGATGGAGCATAATGGAGAAAGATCGACAGATGGTTCAAAGATTTTGCAGCGACGCAAGGAACATAAGATTTGCTCTAAATGCGGATGGCATGAATCCTTTTGGCAAGCGAGCTCCAGCCATAGCACTGGCCCGTGACTCTATGCATCTACAACCTTCCTCCTTGGTTGTGCATGAAGCGGAAGTTCATTATGATGCCGGTGCTCATCCAAGGTCCGAAGCAACCCGGCAACGACATCGATGTGTACCTAAGGCCATTAGTTGATGAACTTTTACAGCTGTGGGGTGGTGTCCGTGTGGGATGAGCACAAACAAGAGGAATTTGACCTCTGGCGTTGCTTTTCGTAACCATCAACGATTGGCCTGCTCTTAGTAACCTTTCGGGACTGTCAAATAAGGGATACAATGCATGCACGCACTGCTTACATGAGACTGAAAGTGTACATTTGCCAAATTGTAAGAAGAACGTGTACCTTGGGCATCGTCGATTTCTTCCAAAATTCATCCGATGAAAGAAAGGCAAGCATTACAACGGCAAGGCAGATCACCGGCGAAGCCTGCGGAACGACCGGTCTTTGAGGTATTTGATATGGTCAAGGATTTGAAAGTCATCTTTGGAAAGGGTCTGGCGGACAATCAGTTCGAAGGAGCCGACGGGCACGCAGCCATGTGGAAGAAGAAATCTATATTCGGGAGCTAGAATATTGGAAAGTCCTAGATGTCCGCTCTGCAATCGGCGTGATGCACGTTCTGAAGAATATTTGCGTGAACCTCCTAAGCTTCTTGGGCGTGTATGGGAAGACAAATGATACAAAGGAAGCACGGCAGGACCAGCAACGTTTGAAAGACCACGATGACCGGCATCCGGAATGGTTTCAAGGTCGTGCCAGCTACGCTCGACCAAAGAAGAGAAGGTCATCTTTTTGAATGCACGAGCGGTATGAAGGTTCCGTCTGGATTCTCGTCCAATATAAAGGGAATAATAAACATGGCGGAGAAAAAGTTCCAAAACCTGAAGTCTCCACGACGCCACGTGATTATGACGCAATTGCTTCCGATTGCTTTGAGGGGCTCTCGCCGGAAAATGTTCGAGTAGCCATTGTGAAGCTATGTGCATTCCTCAATGCAATCTCTCGGAAGGTAATCAATCCAGAAGTTCTACCACGGTTACTGAGCGATGTGATCCAATGTCTTGTCAGTTTCGAGTTGGTGTTCCCGCCATCCTTCTTCAATATTATGACGCACCTCCTGGTTCACCTAGTCGAAGAGATTTTCGTTCTCGGTCCTGTATTTCTACACAATATGTTCCCCTTGAGAGGTTCATGGGAGTATTAAAGAAATATGTTCGTAACCGTGCTAGGCCAGAAGGAAGCATCGCCAAGGGCTATGGAAATGAGGAGGTAATTGAGTTTTGTGTTGACTTTGTTCCTGACCTTAAGCCGATTGGTCTTCCTCGATCGCGCACGAGGGGAGACTAAGTGGAAAAGGCACGATCGGAATGAAATCAACGATATGTATGGACGGCCATTCTCCGACCGAAGCACACCACCTTTGTCTTGACCAATTCCAGCTTGGTGGCTCCGTACTTTGAGAAACACAAGAATATTTTACGTTCGACAACCCGGGAAGCCTGAATCCTGGATTAGGAAGGCCCACATGGAGACTTTCGGCAGTTGGTTGAGAAAACATTTAATGAATGACAATGATGTTGTAGATCAGCTGTACATGTTGGCCAAGACACCATCTTCGACTATAACGACTTTCCAAGGGTGCGAGATAAATGGGAATACATTTTACACGATCGCCCAAGATAAAAAGAGCACCAACCAAAACAGTGGTGTCCGCTTTGATGCAGCAACCGAGAATGGGCAAGAGGTCACATATTATGGTTACATAGAGGAGATATGGGAACTTGACTATGGACCCTCCTTTAAGCTCCCTTTGTTCCGGTGCAAATGGTTCAAGCTAACAGGAGGTGGGGTAAAGGTGGACCAGCAATACGGAATGACAATGGTGGATTTCAACAATCTTGGTTACCTTGACGAACCATTACGTCCTAGCGAAAGATGTCGCTCAGGTTTTCTATGTGAAGGACATGAGTAGCAAACCGAGGAAGCGGAAAGATAAGAAAACGATCGATTACATCATGCGATGATCCAAAAGCGCCACATTGTTCTTTCAGGGAAAAGAAACATCGTGGGAGTGGAGGACAAAGACAGACATGTCGAAGATTATAATATGTTTGCTGAAATTCCGCCCTTCAAAGTGAACACCGACCCAAGCATTAAGTTAAATGATGAGGATGCTCCATGGATACGGCACAATCGTAAGCAAGCGGGGACACAAGGGAAGAAATGATGTGTAATAATTTATTGTACCAAACTTTGTTGAATGGATCATGTGAATTATATTACCCGTGATGTGTTTGGTGTCCATTTGAATTTGAAAACTAATGGCACTAACAGAAAGTTTATAATTTTCTAAAACTAAAAGCAAAAAGAATTAAAAAATAAAGCAAAAAACAACAAAAATAAATAATAATGCAGAAAACTAAAATAGCAAAAATAAGTATTTTGTTGTAAGTAGAAACAAAATAAAATAAATAAAGCAACAAAGAAAACAAAAAAGTGTTTTCAAATTTGAAAACTAATGGCACTAACAGAAAGTTTATAATTTTTCTAAAACTAAAAGCAAAAAGAATTAAAAATAAAGCAAAAAACAACAAAAATAAATAATAATGCAGAAAACTAAAATAGCAAAAATAAGTATTTTGTTGTAAGTAGAAACAAAATAAAATAAATAAAGCAACAAAGAAAACAAAAAAAGTGTTTTCAAATTTGAAAACTAATGGCACTAACAGAAAGTTTATAATTTTTCTAAAACTAAAAGCAAAAAGAATTAAAAAACAAAGCAAAAAACAACAAAAAATAAATAATAATGCAGAAAACTAAACAAAAAAACTGGAAAAAAATAGTGCCCCCTACTGGACCCCCACGGCCTGAATACGACTAGAAACCCTACATGGGCCAGGATTCAGGCCCGCAGGAGGCCAAGTAGGGCCACAGGCACATAACTAGTAAATGTGATTAGGCCGAAAGCCTGCGGTTGAGAGGAGCTCGAGAGGGTGGCGCGGCGCTTATAAACCACTCTCGAGCTCTCTCAACTAGCGAGGTGGGACTAAACATTTGGGCGCGGGCAGCCTAAGCCCTTTAGTCGCTGGTCGAGCGGCCCGCGACTAAAGGTACCTTTAGTCGCTGGTCGCACCTTAACCGCGACTAAAGGGGGGGGCGGGATCGCAAAAACCGCCAAACCCTTTAGTCGCTGGGCGGGCGACCCGCGACTAAAGGGTACCTTTAGTCGCGGTCCTCGTCGCCAACCGCGACTAAAGGGGCTATAAATACTGTTCGCGTTTTCGCGTTTCTCATCTTCTCCGATTCCGCTTTGTTAAATCGCGCCCTCGGCGCCGCCCGTCGCCCTCGCCCTCGGCCGCCCGCCCGTCGCCGTCGCCCTCGACGCCGCCCGCCCGTCGCCGTCGCCCTCGGCCGCCCGCCCGTCGCCCTCGCCCTGTAACCCCTCGCCCGACGCCCTAGGGTTTCCGCCCTCGCCCCAGCCCTAGCCGCCCCCCTGCATGGCGTCCGTCGCCCCTAGCTTCACACCGTCCGTCGCCCGCGCCCGCCGTCCGCCGCCCGCCGTGGCCTCTTCCGCCCGCGCCCGTCTTATAACGCCAGCCCGCCCTCGCCGATTGGCACAGGCGGCGCCTTAAGCTGGCGCCCTGCGCCCGCGCCCGTAACCGACGCGCCCGTAACACGAATAAAAAAGAATAATAAAATATATTAATTAATTAATTAATTAATTAATTAACTTAAATAGTTGAGTTTAATTAACCTAATTAAAACTGTTATGTTAACACTAATAGTCTGTTAGTTAAAACTGTTATGTTACTAGTAGCAATTTAATCTTTATTCTCGAATTAGTTTTAATTACAATATATCAATAAAACTTTAGAAAATCATAGAAAATAAACCGTAGCTCGGATGGAAAAACTTTGTACATGAAAGTTGCTCAGAACGACGAGACGAATCGATTACGCAGACCATTCGTCCGCCACACACCCCTAACCTATCGAACCTGCAAACTTTCCTCTCCGGTTCATCTCGTCGACAGACGTCCGGAACCGGAAAACTTTCCGGATGTTTCCCCTTCGCCGGTATCGCCTAAGCGCTGCGTTAGAACACGTCTAGCTCTGTCTGTTGACCTGTTATGCACTTGCCTGCTATGTATTTAGAATTTTATAAGAGGGGGCGGCGAGGGTTATACATGTGTGTTGTCCTCGCCTCCCTCTCCGTGACGCCGTCGTCTGCCGCCCCGTCTCGCGCTCTACCGCGACACCCTCTCCCACCCCATCCGCGCCGGCCCCCACCATTTGCCACCCCCCATTAGCCACCCCCACCCCCCCCGCCCCATATTCACTTAATTAATTTGTTTTACTACATGTTTTCAGGACTGACATAATGGCGGACGATAGAGCTGACCCGATTATGGACAACTATGATCCGGACGGTGAAGCACATATGTTCGGCATCATAAACGGCGATATTCAATATGTGCCGACCGGAGAAGAAGAAGATGATATCTCTTCTTATCTGAACCTTGACGGTGAAGATGAAGGCGCCGTCAAGAAGAAGATGTCAAGAAAGCGTCGATAAACGATCTTCAAATGGAAGTAGCAACCACCTCCGGCACCGAGGTATATATATACATTGAGCCTCTGGTGATACAAACTAACTGATTTGAATAAATATGTGTGTACTAACGCAGCGACTCTCTTTCTTATTTTAGCCCTCGGCGGATCGTCTAAACAATCGAGTACGTCGTCAAAGCGTGGCGCAACCAAGACGATGAAACAAGGAGAAACATGCACCATCGAGGTTGTCGACAAGGTGCAACCGGCAGGCGCTGGAGCCCCGCAAGAACGCCACCAAGTTTGTCGACCAATGCGGAGCCATTGTTAGAGACAACGTCTCGATCACCGCCCGAGAGTGGAATGAGCCAAAGAAGGCACGAATTGATGGTTTCACTTTTGTCGATAAGAGAACAAAAAAGATTGCTACAAGAAGCTTATGGAACATTTCGTTCTACCTCCGGAATACAACAAATTCGATGAGGAGGGTAACAAGATTGAGGAAAACAAGGAGAGGAGGAGGCTAGTCAAACAGTTCGCTCTTCATAAGATGGCCGACGCATTCCGGAAATTCAAGCAAAATCTAGCCCGTGACTTTGTCAAGCGAGAACAAGACTCGGATTTCAAAGGACAATATGAGAAACTGAAACATGATTGGCCAGAATTTGTGAAGCAAAAGAAATCGGAGCAGTTCATTGAAATATCGAAAAAAATAAGGAAAATGCGGCTAAGAAGGAGTACAATCATGTTATGGGGCCAGGAGGGTATCGCATTTTGGTGCCTAGGTTGGAGAAGATGGAGAACGAGATGAGGCGCGAGAATCCGTCCAGTGCTGGAGGGATGGGACCCAAGGGCCAAAAGCTGGTGGTACGGGCATGGGGAACGCTGAACCCGGAGACAGGGGAGTGTGTTTACCGGGACAAATTAATTAAACCCACCCAAGCCCTTATTGGCGCAATGAAGGATGCTCAACGGGGAAGATCAAGTTCAACAGAGAGAACGACGCTGACAAAAGCCCTCGGGAATCCTGAACACGGAGGGCGTGTACGAGGCATGGGGCACATTCCGTGGAAAGTAGGGTTCCCCAGATGACCCGTGACTGGTTCTGAAGCCGTAAGAGAAAGATGGATCGGAATCGGATGTTGTGGCGGTTGGCATCGGAAATGGATGTGATGAAGAAAACCATGAGTGTCTTGGTAGCCGAAAGAGATGCAGCTCGGGTGCGGCATGAAGATCATCCAATGGATCTCGGAAGCCAGCAGCGGAGAAGCGGCGTGGCTTCCACGGAGGCCCCACCGGCTGGTGCGGATGCACCGACGATCGAAATTACTGCACCGGAGCCTCCGGTGGTCGAAATTATCGCACCGGAGCCTCTGGTGGTCGAAATTACTGCACCGGAGCCTCCTCGCTACCCCGTGGGCGATATAAAGGAGATGAAAGAATGTCATCTGTATTATCCTATCGGGAACATGTCCATGAAGGTAGCCATCGGCGATGCTTTACCATGTTTACAGGAGCACTCCACCACAACAACCCCATTCAAGATGGCTATGCTCGTGTCACGGTGGAGGACATAGTCCAAGGGTTTGAGGACACAGAGATTGACATTGCTACACGAAGGGGAGAAAAGACTTGGAGATGTCAAGCGCCATTTCATTCTATGGCAAAAGAAGTTTATCAAGTTTCGAGCGAGGCGCCAAGGACAACAAGTCCACCCCTCACGGTGGTGGTGGTGGCGGTGGTGGTGGTGGCGGTTCACCTACACCTCCGTCACGTCGGCCACGCCGCCCCGATCCACAACGTCCGGCGGGTGATAAGCCGCCGCCCCGATCCTCGTCCGGCGGGTGATCGACGCCGCCCCCAATCCACCTCCGACAAAGAAGCGAAGCAGTCTGGATTATTAACCCGGACCCTTATGTACCTAAGACCACAAAGGTACCGGAGCCATCATCAAGCCTCTCCCCACAAGGCCTTGGGAACGTAGTGCCGAGGAAGTCGACGCGACGCGGCTGCTCATTATGAGAAATGGAAGGCGGACTGCAAGAAGAAAAGAGAGCCCGAGCCCAAGCCAAGATATTCTCGATGAGCAAAAGAAGTGGGCTAAGTCATTTTGAGCACACCGTCCCAAGCCATGAAGAATCTGCTGGCGACTATGCACGTGAACTTCGCAGGCAGGCACTCATGTTCAAGGAGAACAAAGAGCGGGAGAAGGCGAAAGTAAAAAAGCGGGAAACAAGTTGCCCAGCTCGGGGAACAAAGTAAACAATCGATTGCCCGCTTATAGTGGAAGCCCGGATGCCCCGAGATCATACAAGCTGCGACAGCACATGGATTGACTGTAACGAGTGCCAGAGAACAAGCGGCCAGCTTAGGTATTACTCTTCGTGAACTGTTAGGCCTTGATGAGGCGCCATGAAGGATGTAGTAAATACATATGTCAAGAATGGGCCTCTCGTCGAGCCTGCGCAGAAAATGATCTACCTGACCAAATGAAAGGTCTGCTGAATTGGTACAAGGGTTACATAAAAAATAAAACGCCAAAGAATATATTTATGCGGAAGTTAGACATGAGCATCACTTCAAACATTACTATATAACAATTGCACCTTTGAGTGAATTGTTCCAGCTTTTCAATCTGCGAGCTCGACAAATCTATCATCGGTTGCTACGTTCTGTAAGTGATTTATTAATTTCTACCCCATCTCGTTCATATTGCCTGCACTATATATATGTCCTAACTATATTGTTGTGTCCGCTATATGCAGAATGAAGATTAAGGAATGCAGAGTAAGGAACATCCATGATGTTGGGTTCATTGACCCACACATCGTTAATGGATATGTGTTGGGCGCCACCCCACCGACGTGGAGGCAGACTGTGGCAGTTTCTTACAAAGCAGGAACTCAAAAGTGATATTCTATTTCCTTACCATTTTGGGTGAGTGTTTCTGTCTTGAGCACATTAATTCTCTTTTGTTTACTCCATGCATGGTATGTGGCCGGCTAATCGATGAGTTATGCATGACGTCTTTGTGCATGTATCGTGTCCGCAGGTTCCACCGGATTCTGCTAGTAATTAAAGTTAACACCTCGTAATGTCTCGTCCACGACTCTCCGAATATGGATCCGAAGCTTTGGGCCGACATGAGAAGAATGCAGCGAAGTAATTATTTTCATTCATTTGCGCTCTATATCGATCGGCCTATTTCGCTTCATTTCCTAATATCAAGTAACTAATAACTCTCTTGTTCACTTAATTTTCTTTGCCTCGTAGGGTTTGGAGACGGTTCGTAGATACAAAGGTCGGTGAATTCAAAAAGAGCTAGAATTCAAAATGGTAAAGCCTAAGAATGCTTTGGGGATATTCAGCCACCGGAGACCAATCTATGTGGATACTATGTTCAGGAGAGGATCCGGAGATACACCTCTGAGCGGGCCGTTCAGTGATACCAATGCTCGGAGGAATAACCTCCGGATGATGCTTAGTCTAGAAGCTCGCTTCCGACCACTTCAAGAGGAACTAGCTGGATGGTTCAGCAGGGAAGTCCTCCATCCTAAAGGAGAACACTATTACGAGGACGTAGAACTTTATATGGATTAAATCATGTATGGAAACTTGTTCAAAATTGTATATGGTCATCCGATGATATTGAATATATATTGTATATTCCTCTTGAATTCTTTTGGTTCTAATTTCAAATTTATTTGAGATCGTACATTCATATGCATGTATGTAGTACCGTAGAATATATGAAACTCCTTCAAAATTAAAATAAAGCACAAAAGAAATAAAACAATACAAATTAAACAGAATAGCAACAATAAAGCAAAAATAAGTATTTTGTTGTAAGTAGAAACAAAATAAAATAAATAAAGCAACAAAGAAAACAAAAAAGTGTTTTCAAATTTGAAAACTAATGGCACTAACAGAAAGTTTATAATTTTTCTAAAACTAAAAGCAAAAAGAATTAAAAAATAAAGCAAAAAACAACAAAAATAAATAATAATGCAGAACACAAAACAAAAAACTGGAAAAAATAGTGCCCCCTCTGGACCCCCACGGCCTGAATACGACTAGAAACCCTACATGGGCCAGGATTCAGGCCCGCAGGAGGCCAAGTAGGCCCACAGTGCACATAGCTAGTAACAGATTAGGCCGAAGCTGCAGTTGAGAGGAGCTCGAGAGGGTGGCGCATGGCGCTTATAAACCACTCTCGAGCTCTCTCAACTAGCGAGGTGGGACTAAACATTTGGGCGCAGGCGCGGGCAGCACAAGGCCTTTAGTCGCGGTTGGGCAGGCGACCATGACTAAAGGTCCTCCGCCCGACGGCCGCTGGCGCCCACGTGGACGGGCCTTTAGTCGCGGTCCTTAAGCAGCCGCGACTAAAGGGGGGGGCTTTAGTCGCGCTTATTTGGTCGCGGTTGCGCAACCGCGACTAATGGCAGTTGCGAACCGCGACCAAAGGCCTTTTTTCCACCAGTGTGTGCGCTGGTCCTACGATGCCTTAGTATGCCGACTTCCCCTATCTACTACAAAAGGTTTGCTCGGCTCCAGTGAGGGAGGGGCGATGACGGCGGCGCGCCTTCGGATCGCTTGAGTGCTTGTAGTCGTTGCTGGGTGGTCCATGTATATGGTTACAATTTTTATTATCTCTGTTGTTCTTTTTTTTTTGAGGAAATTATCTCTGTTGTTCTTTGTACCGCTACGAATGAAAATAAATAGATTAGAAGTTTCTTGTTAAAATAGGAAGAAAAAAAAAAGAAAAAAGGGACAATACTGAGATTCACGTTACGTGCTCGGCTGGAGCACGGTTGGGAGTAGTACGTAGAGGAGTACGTTACGAGTTCCGAAAAGTATCGGTTTAAACAACCAATAAACACAGGTTGTTAGGGATATATATACCGAAAGAAGCCTAGGACGCAGGGCTACCTCTTGTCTTTATCAACGATCGCATCTCGTCATCGACGCCCCTGCCTACTATCTCGATCGATCCTGGACCGAGGGTCAGCCTAGCAAAAGAAGGAGGTACGTCGATGGCCGACGTCGAGAATCCTGTTCCCAAGAAGGACGACGACGAGCTTGCGGCGATGGTGGCGGAGCCGAGCGAGCACACCGGGTTCGCGTGCACGTGGATGCTGCTCTTCTTCGCTATCGCGCTACACCTCATCTCAATCGGCCTCATGGAGTTCTTCCATAGAAACTATCCTGAGACCAAGCTCGACCATGGTGCGTCCGTCGCGGGGAACATAGGCATAGGTGTTGCCTGGGCCTGTATATTGCTTTGGTACTTTTCTTTCACGAGTACGAGTACTACCACGTTGTCGAAAACACAAGGGGACGTGGGAGACTCGTAGATAGGTTCGTCCAATTCCACGTTGATTTTCTCTCTCTTTTTTTTGAGGGGATTATACGTTGATTTTTGTAAGGTGGTAGTAGTTTGCTGATCGATCGACCAACTAATTTGTCCAACGTTCGTGTTCGATCACGAACATCTATGTGTGAGCTGTTCCTTCCAGATTTAATATAGTACTACTGTTCCTTTTTTTTTTTTGCGCTATTCCTTAATTTTATCCAATGTATGCCATGGTATTTTATTCTGTTACTCTTTTATTATTATTCTGTTGATGCAATTTCTTCTGCAAGTGGTCGAGTTGATTTGAAATCTAAACTAAACAAGCAAAGGTTAGATTCAAGTAAATACTTGATTTTTCAGTTCAATATTATCCCGTAAACATAAGGAAACCCCATATCTTTTTGGAACTTAAAAACGAAGATTCGTTCCATCTCTTTCGCATGGGACACAATGCTTGACATCCGATCCATCACATTGCACATCGTGTTATGTAGAAGTCAATTTTCTATTCCCTCTGTCCCATAATATAAAACATTTTTGTAAACTAATATAGCTCTAAAAAATGTTCCTATAATATAAGACATTTTTGGAAGCTAACATAGCTCTCAAAAACGTCTTGTATTATAAAACGGAGGGAGTAGCTCACTACGCGTGTAAGAAGTACACCAGAGCGCACAACGTGGTGTTACAACACGTTAGGTGTGTCACCCCATATGCCAGGAAAAAAGCACATGGTAGACTTGAGAGAAGAGTATAGGGTATGTGGGATAAACCGGTCCAACAATAAATTAAGGAAAGAGCACAACAGAAAATTTGTGGATTGGTTCAGGACATACATGTGAGAAAATCCGTGGACAGAAAATGATGACAAAGCTAAGGCGATGTTCACCTTGGTATCGGGACCAGTGATGAATATTATCGCATACCAAGCCTAATGGATACACATTCTATACGGAGGCCAGAGACAAGCTAAAAGTTGTGTACCGGAACTCAGGGGTGTCACAACAGGCATGCACTGGTGAACTAAGGAACAAGCACTACGGTAAGATTGAAGTGATTTTGGAACTTAAGTACGTGGATGTAGGGATATTCCCCATGTTTCATGTTAGATGGGTGAAACAAGTACTTCGAGAAGATGATTATGTCAGTACCATGGTTATACCACACCACAAAATGAGTCTGTGAACGTGCAACCAATACGTGGCTTAAATGAGCCGTGGGGTAATGACCATCACTTTGTCCCAATGTTTTTATATAACCAACCCAATAAATCCTAGCGTGTGGTCTATTGGAGAGAAAAGAGGAGTATCGTCGAAATGCACAAAAGTGATGACGAGGAGGACTATGACCAATTCAACGACCCTGCGGAAGAAGATCCAAAAATGTCACAAAACAAGATCAATAAGCTTTCACATAAACCATTTTGTAAGGAGACATGCATATGATTTTATAAGCACTCCTGTACACCCAGAGAGTATCATCAAGTTTCTTAGCCCAATCTATCTATCTATTATATAATTAAGACAAGAGACAAATAAGCCATCACGTTCATCCATAAATATTAAATTATCTCAAATTCTAATTTTAGATATTAAGGGCTAGGATTTGAAGATGTAAACGTAACATACAAATAATAGTACAGACATCGTTCTGCACAAACGGTCGAGAAGGACAGCTAGAAACCAAGTCCGTTTTGGAATTTTTTTTCTTTTGTAATAGAAGAGGCAACAACAGACTCGCTGCATATACCTAATAAACGATTTGTTTTTGTGGGAGACCAAATAAACCATCTCACGGACGTACATGGCCACAGGAAAGTCTTAGAAAAAACATAGCGAGAGAATAGGAGAGGAAAAAAGAGAAGCGCGCTCACGTATACCTAAATAATCTCACGTACGTTGACATGGCCAGAGGAAAGTCTTGAAAAAAACATAGCTAGAGGATAAATGCAGTCCAATCTGTATAGGGAGAATATTATTACCCCAATAATAACAAATTTAAAAAATGGTGAGAAGCAACACGAGAAGTTGCCAGCTGAAAAGAATTACAATTTTAAAGGACCGCGTAAATATCACATGAAAGATATTACGGGCACATGTGTGCAAATTATATGGAAAAATGAAAAATGATTTTGTGCGTAATATAACAAAGACTCGAAGCAAGAAATTATTTCCAGTGTACAAATCATATTGATTGTATTTAACAACATGCAGATGCTAAACAAGGAAAGCACTATCGAAAGTGTCGTGGATTTGTCACGGCAGATGTCCTTAGTGTTAGGACTTAGTCGCGAGGCCAACGCATCTATGTGGTAGCTTGAGAGGGGTTGAGCGGGACGAGAGACGCGAGGTTTTACCCAGGTTCGGCCCCTCACGGTGGAGGTAAAAACCTACGTCCTGCTTCATTGGTATTGATGATGATGATCACGGTTACAAGAGTGCTCTAACTCGAGAGCTATTGTCTAAACCTAACTTGTCCAACTTGTGGAACTTGTCCCCTTTTGGGGAGCCCTGCCCCTCCTTATATATGTTGGAGGGGCGGGTTACATGTAGAGTCCTATTAGGATTAGGACTAGTCTATCGCTAATACAAACCGGATACAAGTCCAGGTCTTAGCTCCTTGTAAGATAATATTCCTCCTGCCTTTTCCTCTTAAACCGGCCCACCATTAAACGTGAACCGGCCTTCTGGGTCTTGGGCCTTGTCATCTGTCTGCCCCGCACGCCGGATCACTAGTGAGTCATAATGATCAGGTGGGTTGCTTGTAAACCGTCAGGTCAAGGCGGGTTGCCAGTAACTCGCCGTGTCAGTGGGGGTCTTCAGATAATCCGCTAAGTCCGGCCGGGTTAACTTCCGGCCGGTTTACACCGCGGGGTATATCCCCGACAGAAAGTGAATGAAATATTTAACAACATGGTGGGCGCCAACTGTCGTGGTGAGCTCACGGCAGATGCATAGGATGGCTAAAGAGAGGAGCGGGCAAAGAGGGCACCGGTGGGCTCCAGAGGCGAGGTTGGTACGAGCGAGCGTGAGACGCAAGACGTATCCAGGTTTGGGGTTCTCCGGAGAGATAACACCCCTAGTCATGCCGAGTGTGGTTTATATGAGGTGGATACAAGCTTGCTCCTAGAGCTGTTTTGGGGAGGAAGAAAGACAGGCTAGTGCATAGGCTGTGTCGGAGTAAATGACCACGGGTAGCCTTATCTGCTCCTCCTGGCATTTCAAGACATCGGGCCGACTGCGCCCCTCAAGCATCCAAGAGAAAGGGTCGCCTTCTCGTGACCGGCTGGTCCAAGCGGCCGGCTGCACGAAGGCGGCCAGGCTCAATGAGCGGTCCCAAAGTGGGCCGACTCCTAGCAGGCGGCCACCAGAGTGGCCGACTCCTAGCAGGCGGCCCACCCGTGCACCCTCAAAGTTTCCACCCACATAACGGTGACAAGATGGGGCAATGGCTACGGTGCAGCCTGCCACCCCCGAATCCCGGAGCGGGCGTGGCCACAGTGCAATATACGCGCTGCTTGGCGTCGAAGCCGCCTATGCGGCGAGCTGCCTCGCCGAGCTCATTTGCGAGATCCGCCTCTCCGACGATCCCGCGACAGACGCGAGCGCGGCCAGCTCCGAGAGCTGCCTCATCGACCTCCTTGGCAAGCTTGACATAGCCAACGAGCCCGCCTCCGACTTGGAGTCGATCGGCTCCACCGACCCGATGCTTGTCGACTCCGACACGGCATCCCTCGACGCCTTCCCCACCAACGTGGTGATCATCGACGACCCACTTCCTCGTGCCGACAGCAGCGATAGCACCATCACCGAGGTGCTTGTCAACAGCCACGGCGCCGCATCCGGCGCGGACGCCCACGACACTCTGCAGGCGACGATACGTGACCTGTCAGCACCCATTCCGGGCGACGCCGACGCCGAGACACTGGAGGCCCACCGCCTTGCGCTCATCGAGAGCGGCAAGAATATAGCCTCCATTAGACGCCTCACCGAGGCGTATCAGCGCGAGGTCGATCGTGTCGCCTGCGGCACGCCTGCTGCTGGTGGGCCTAGCCGGCTTGGTGTTGTCAAGCAGCGCGGCGCAGCCATCGCCAGCATGCTGGGGGCCGACCGTCCGGTCTACGCCACGCGCCCTCGAGAACCTGCGTGCTACCCAGGCGGCAGCAGATGAGCTAGAGAACTTGGACGGTGACGAGCTACGCTGCATGATGAGGCGCGTCCAACAGCTCATTGATGCGGCCGCTGAACGGCAAGAAGCCGGCGCCCGCGTCGAGAGTCCTCCCCCTGCCGAGAGCATGGCGCGACATCCCGGACGCCGACTGCATGCGGCACCCGCGAGAGAAAAGACAAAGAGCCGACTGCAAGCCGCAGTCGGACACGCATCAGCATTGAGCGCGACGAAGAAGGCCGCCCACGAGCCTCGGAGCGGCAAGGTGACTACCTGCCACCTCCTCCGCCCCGCAGGGAGAGATATCCCTCCTTGCCGCATGTTGAGCACCCGATGCTCAGCAGCCGGTTGGGCCGCCACGAAGGAATCGGCGAAAACGATGCCCGCCATCGGATCGACCGCCTGGCGCGATCCCTGGCGCTAGAAGAAGAGGATGTGATTGGTCCACCTTGTTTTGGCCCCCGCATGTGCGACGAGCCCTTCCCCAAAGTTCACTTGCATGCTTTTTATATTATTTTGCCCATTTAATCCTTTTTCAAAGGCAATGCATTGTTGTGTGCGTGCGTGTCACTGTCCAACTGATTGAGAAATGATAGATGGAGCTCAAGATACGGAAGTAGAAGGTAGGTAGACACTAGCACACAACCGATTTAACCACATTTAAACATCCATCGGCCCTAGTGGAAATTAAGTAATCTTCGCATGGCAGGTGTCTTTGGGGAATCTACCAACTGATGCAGAAAAATGAAGAAGGCATCTTGATTCAAATGGTTACTGCAGATTGTGTGACCGGGAACAGGAATCATCATTTCATGCCTTGATTGCATGCCCTAATGCAGCTACCCTTTGGGATGCAATGCAAGGCCACTGGCCACTCCCAAACAGATTGGATGTTAAGTCTACTAGCAACGAGTGGCTACTCCATCTCCCTGCTGATTCACATGAACAAATCAGAAGCGGAATATCATGGTTTTATGGAGGACTTGGTATCTACGAAATGAACTGGTGCGTGGTAAGCCAATGCCGCCACTAGATGTGTCATGTTCTTTCCTTATCAGTTACTACAACACCTTCAACCAGATCTCTTTGGGGGTGGATGAAATTATCAAAGGCAAATCTCATGTGTGTCTTGTAACACCTGGGGAGATACAGGAAAGATAGGTTGTCGCCCCCCGCAA
Source organism: Aegilops bicornis (assembly GCA_021605145.1). Lineage (NCBI taxonomy): Eukaryota > Viridiplantae > Streptophyta > Magnoliopsida > Poales > Poaceae > Aegilops > Aegilops bicornis. Next base: position 13,028,274 of record CM038672.1, read on the forward strand.
ACCGTGGCCAAAACCGAACGTCGGATCGGTAGCGCTGTCGGTGGATGGATCCTTTAATGCCACGGACGGTTCAGCGGGCTCGGGTATGATCTCAAGAGATGATAAGGGTGGTGTGATCTTCGCGGCCTTTCGCAAGTTGTTCCACTACAATGATGCCCTAGAGGCTGAATTACATGCGATGCGGGAAGGTCTTAAATTGGCGATTGAGCACTCAGATAGCATGGTCATGGTGCAATCAGATTGTGTGTCGGCTCTCAATGCTCTCTCTCTCTGATGCATCTCTGAATAAATCAGCTTATGGCCATATGGTTCAAGACATTAAGTTTTACTTGAGTGATAGGGTTTTTATTTCTGTAAAGATTACTCGTGAATAGAATAGGGTTGCAGATCGTTTAGCGAACTTTGGTCGGTGTGGAGATAGTACAACATGCTGGCTTGGGAAACCTCCACCGTGTGTCAGTGAATTAGTCGCTGAAGATTGTAACTCTATCATTTTGGAATAAAACCCTATGATTCCCCGCAAAAAAAAGAGAGCGTAAATACTAAGTCCCATGTAAGTACTAGTATATTTTAGGAGAAAACATCTCCCTTAAGGTTTCCGTTTCATGCTTTATAGAGCTGCCATATCATATTCGTATTAAAATTGCCATGGCAACTTTGACATCAATAGTGTAACATCTTTGGTTCTTGCAAATTTTTCTACTTCATAATGAGATTTCTTATTTCTGAATCATAGTCATACGAATCTAGTCTCTAAGACCTCATCACACAAAAGCCTTGAAATGTGCCTTTATTGAATTTGTTTACTTCTTACATGCGTAGTGAGCTACTCCCCCGTCTCATAATACAAGACGTTTTTAGAGCTATGTTAGCTTCCAAAAATGTCTTATACTATCGTAACTTTTTTTAGAGCTATATTAGCTTGCAAAAATACCTTATATTATAAAACTGAGGGAATAAAAACTTGACTTCTACATAACACGATGCGCTCGTATAGTACATGCAACGTGATGGATCGGATGGCAAGCAATGTGTCCCAAGCGAAAGAGATGGAGCGAACGTTCGTTTTTGAGTTCCAAAAAGATATGAGATTTCCTCATGTTTAGTGGATAATATTGAATTGAATAATCAAGTATTTGGCTTGAATCTAGGCCACTGCTACAAATCATCCGGATGATGTTTGGCAGAATTAAACCGCCCTGGAGCCGTCCGATTGAGACGCTCTCAGCCGCGGGATGAGGCAGCTCCCTCATGGCAGCACCACGCAGAAGCTCCCCATGGCAGCACCGCGTAGCACCACCAGTGCCCGGCGTCGCTCCATTGCAGCTCCGTCGGCGCTTCATTGCAACGTCGGCGAAGCTTCAACGGCCCTCCGGCGCTTCAATGCAACTCCAACGACGCTTCAACGATCCCGCGCGCTTCACTGCAGCTCCGGCGCCCCCCCGGCGATGCTTCATCACAACGCCGGCAGGCCCCGCAGGGATGAAGCAAGGAGATGCGGGGATCAAGTAGGAGAGATTGGCCATGGCGAGTTTGCGGGGATGGTGGCTGTGCCGTCCAAAAAGGAACGAGGCTGGAGGAAACGTGTGGATGACGTGAAGATAACGCTAGGAGGTGGGGCAACGGGCTGGCGTCACAAGGGACACTTGTCAAGTGAGCGTGACGGTTTAAGTTTCATTGTTATCAATCGGCTTAAAACAAACATTTTCCTTGAATCTAACCTTTGCTTGTTTAGTTTAGATTTTAAATCAACTCGACCACTGCAGAAGATATCGCATCAACAGAATGAAAAAGGAGTAACATAATAGAATTTCATGGCATGCATTGGACACATTGTCAATTTATTTTTTAAGGAATAGCGCAAAAAAAGGGATAATAGTAGTAGTAGTAAATTAAATCTGGAAAAAACAGCTCACACATATATTGATGTTCGTGATCGGACACGAACGTTGGATAAATTAGTTGGTCAATCGATCAGCAAACTACCACCTTACAAAAATCAACGTGGAATCCGCTAAAAAAAAGAAACAAAGAAAATCAACGTGGAATTGGACGAGCCTATCTACGAGTCTCCCACGTCCCCTTGTATTTTGGACGACGGGGTAGTACTCGTGAAAGAATAGTACCAAATCATTACACAGGCCCAGCCAACACAGATGCATATGGCCGCTGCGACGGACGCGCCATGGTCGAGCTTGGTCCCAGGATAGTTTCTTTGGAAGAACGCCATGAGGCCGATTGAGATGAGGAGTAACGCGGTACCAAAGGAGAGCATCACCCACATGCACGCGAACCCGGTGTGCTCGCTCGGCTCCGCCACCATCGCCGCGAGCTCGTCGTCATCCTTCTTGGGAACAGGATTCTCGATATCGGCCATCGACCTCCTTCTTTTGCTAGGCTGACCCTCGATCGACGATCGATCTATCAAGTAGGCAGGGGCGTCGATGATGAGATGCGATCGTTGATAAAGAGAGAAGAGGTAGCCTGCGTCCTAACAACGTGTATTTATCTGTTGCTTAAGCCGATACCATTGGGAACACGGACATCACGCGAGAGCAGAGACCTGATCTTGTACGTGCAGTGTGCTACTCCTGTCCGTGCTCTGCTGCAGCCGCCGAATTTTGGTCCCGGTTGGAGTCCTTCCATTGGATATACTGTACCGTACTGACGTTGACTTGGCTGATCCAGCCGAGTGGTTCGATTCGGTTCCAGCACGGACGTACGGCCCTCCCTCCTCCTGTTGACTTGACTGATGTTGACTTACGTTTTTTTGCGAAATGATGTTTTCTTTAAATAGACATCACACTTTATTGATTAGAAATATAGTTACATCGTCAAAAAGAAAAGATACAATGTCATCATCAATAGGCTCCTCGCATCAATCCCTAGTCTCAGAAAATTTCACTAACCTAGCAAGTTCATGAGCAACTTTATTTGCATCCCTATTACAATGAGCAGCACTACGCGCTGGTGCGACGACCCAAATTTGGGCCGGTCCGCACGCAGACGTACGATCCAGCGTACAACAACCATTCGATGCCCCAAGTCATCATCTTCTTCCCCGTCTCTGCATACAAAAAAAAAAAAAACGGAACACGGTGCCTGCGCAGGTGTCGCCCCCCGCCGCAGCTCTTAGCAGGAGCCAAAAGAGGGCGTCGTTCATGGCGCCACCGCTCACGACGGCATGCCTTCCCCGTCGTCTTAGGCGATAGTGCTCACGGGAGAACCTCCCCTCGTCGTCGATTTCAGTTGGAGATCTCGGCGATGACCCCCTGGTCGAAACTTCCCCCTCGACCGGTTGCAACTCTGGTCGTTGATGCCCCATAGTTGCAGTGCTACGGCGCACCGCCCGCCGGCCCTCCCTGTTGACGCGTGAGTTTCTGCCAACAACGGCCAGTCGGCCACCAGTCACAACGTGAATGGGACGTAGCAAAAAAAAACATCGGTAGTAGTAAAAAGAGAAGGTGATTGCAGCAAAAATCATCATCGTCGCCGTCGTCCGCATCTCTGCCATGAATGGATGTAGCAAATCATCCTGCCGGTCGTAACAAAAAGAGATTGCGACTGTAGCAAAATCATCATCGCCAGTTGTAGTAGAAAACAGAGTAGCGCTCGCCATGGTAATGGTTGCAACTCTGACACCGGTCGGTTCCAGCCCGCATTGACCACGGTTGCAACATCAGTAGCATTGCCGCCTCCGGCTCACCGCGGGTTGGAGTACCAAGCAACAAAAATCTAAATGCAACAAAAATCTTTCATTTGTCGGTTGAAGCAAAAAATAACTAGGTTCTAGTAAAAACTAAAGCTGGTTCCAGCAAAACATAGTCGACAGGTAAAACTCCCAGTGGGCGATTGTAGCAAAAAAAAAGCTAGTTCTAGCAAAAACACACTCTCGTTTTAACAAAAAAGGTTGCCGTTGGCGGTGAGGGCGCGTCGGATTCCAGCACATCGCATGGCAGGCAACAATTACCAATGCCGGTTCCAGCTCTGGGCTGCCCCGGTTGCAGCAAAAGGGCTTCATTATTCCAGCATCTCGCTAACCGGTTGCGGCACCCCGTGTCCCGCGTGGTCACCACGAGCAGGTGCGGGCTTCCAGCATTTGCCGCCGTGGTTCCAGCAGTGGCAGAGCCAGGGGGACGAGCAGTGGCCAGCCCTCCCCCCAACCATCGACGAACTCTTTGAAAGGTAGGAGTAGTTAGCGATTAGATTTGGCGAATAAACATACTCGCCCCCCCCCCCCCAACTGAAACGGGGTATAAAATCTCAAAATAAAGAGTTAATTGCAAGGAAGTACCACACTTGAGGAAGATGTAACGGATCAGTACCACTAGTCAGGTTTTTTGCAAGTCAGTAAGAAGATTGAGGCTAATCGTTGCAATATGGGCTAAGCGGCATATAACACTGTATTGACGCTGTATTTGACAACCCGGCCCCACCTGTCAGTTGACAAGCTGACGAACCGGTGCGCCCGGCTGACTAGGACCGGCCCGGCTCGGTCGGTCTATAGGCCTGGTCGAACCCAAGTCACTCACTCCCCTCAAACCCTAGCCCTCGCCCCGCTCGAGCTCTCGCCCTCCGATTCGCCACTGACCGTCGTGCAGTCCCCCACCGCCACCGCGCCATGCTGCACGAGGATGAGAGCATCAACGACTACTCCAGCCTGCAGTACATGAACTCCTTCGACGACGATGGCATGTTGTACCGGGTGAGTGGTGTAGCTAGGATTAGGGTTAGGGTTCCTTCTTTGGGGATTTGATCTTCGATTTGAGGGTTTTGGTTCATTTTGCTCCTGTAGATCCCTGTCAGCATTGAACACCAAGACTACATGGGCATTGAGACTAGAACCATTGTTCCCTGCGAGCACCATGGGCTGCCATGTGAGAGGCGTGTAGCCTTTGACGGTTTTGAGACGGACAGGAGGTTCTTAGCATGTCCTCTTAAAGTAAGATTCTGCACTTTCTATGTTCTTTGTATTAAAATGAGTTGGTAGTAGCCCCACAGTATTAAAAATGGTAGTAGTTTGGTCAAAGTAAGATTCTGTTCTTGTGATTGCCATTTTTCAGCCAGTTAGTAGTACTGATGCACTGATGCTGATGCTGATCATTGGAGTAGCCATGTGTTAATTTTATATGTGGCAAGGAGCTTAGTTTCCAGTGCACAACATTGTTTAAGCACTGATGATGATTGTTTAGTGCTTTATGAGTGCTTTACCCTTGCTGTACTTTTTGTAATGATTAAATAAATTGGCTATGAGATTGGGTTGCAGTACACATGTTGTGATGTTCTTTAGGTCATTGATAATTGTAGTATTTGATTGAGGTTCAGTTAGTTAGTTCTGTTGTTCTTTAGTTCTTTACTTAAGATCATATTCTTTAATTGTAATATTTAGTGTAGTTGTGATGTTCTTTACAATCAAATCCTTTAACAAATATAGGTGCTGAATATATTGCAGGAAGGTCAGAATTGTGGCTCTGTTGAATGGGTTGACCCAGAGTGGCCTCCTACAATGCAGAATGCATTGTTGAAGCTATGGGAAATGTATCAAGATAGAAGGAGCGATGGGAGGAAGGAATGTATCAAGACAACATGAATGTATCAAGATAGCTGACCTTTTGTGAAGTAGTGTTATTACCTAGTAAATTTGAACAATGGATCTGTTCTATATGTCTGTATGGATCTTTTAGTTGGAATTATGGTTCCGTAAGAAATGTTGTGAACTATGTTGAACTCCAGTATGTTGCTGTAAGAATCTATTATGGTTCTGTATGGATCTTTTAGTTGGAATTATCTTGCTTTCATAGATGCTTCATAGAATGGTGAAGTTATGAAGTTTTATCATCTTTGTGTCTTTCATAGATGGAGGTTGTTAGCTCAACCCTAACACTTTGGCTATTTTGGGTTCTGTCGATGTCGACAACCCCTAAATCTAACATCTTGCTATTTTGGGTTCCGTCAATGCCGACAACCCCTAAACCCTAACACTTTGGCTATTTTGGGTTTCGTCGATGCTGACAACCCTAAACCCTAACAATTTAGCTATCTTGGGTTTCGTCGATGCCGACAACCCTAAACGTAACACTTTCGCTATCTTGGGTTCCTTCGATGTCGACAACCCCTAAATCTAACACTTTGGCTATCTTGGGTTCCGTCGATGCTGACAACCCCTAAACCCTAACACTTTGGCTATCTTGGGTTCCATCGATGCCGACAACCCCTAAACCCTAACACTTTGGCTATCTTGGGTTCCGTTCATGCCGACAACCCCTAAACCCTAACACTTTGGCTATCTTGGGTTCTGTCGATGTCAACAACCCTAAACTCTAACACTTTGGCTATCTTGGGTTTTGTCGATGTCGACAACCCCTAAACCCTAACACTTTGGCTATCTTGGGTTTTGTCGATGTCGACAACCCTAAACCCTAACACTTTGGCTATCTTGGGTTCCGTTTATGTCGGCAACCTTAAACCCTAACACTTTGGCTATCTTGGGTTCTCTCGATGTCGACAACCCTAAACCCTAACACTTTGGCTATCTTGGGTTTCGTCGATGCCGACAACCCCTAAAAACTTACATAACTTGCCAACCCAAAATAATACAAAGAGTATATACATAACCCCCTCATCTCTTGGGCATCACTGACATACTTTAGAAACATGACTCATAACAGAAAGAGTACTCTAACAGATAGCATGTCAACCCAAGATAATAATTGTTTTGAAACATACATTACTTTCCCCCTCATCTCTTCGGCATCACTGACATAGTTTAGAAAGATGACTCATAATAGAAAGATTACTCTAACAGAAAGCATGTCAACCCAAAATTATAATTGTTTTGAAACATACATAACTTGCCCCCTCATCTCTTGGGCATCACTAACATAGTTTAGAAACATGACTCATGACACTCAGGTATTTCCACTTGTAGTAAAAAAGGCCATCCATCCAGAATGACTTGTTGGGCCAGCAGAAGTGGAAGCACCAGAAGTGGAAGCTCCAGCAGAAAATCTTGGTGCAGAGAAAGGCCTTGAATGCCTTGCAGTAGCATGCCTTGCAAAAGGATGTTGTTATCTTGGAGGAGCAGTTTGTGATCTAGCATTAGCAGCATGTGATCTTGCGGATGCAGTACCTTCATTAGCATTCCTTGATCTTGCGGATGCCTTGCAAAAATGAAGGAAACATGATGCTAGTTAACAAGTTGGTGCTCTATGAAGAAGGAAACATACAAAAAATACAAAACATTGTACTAGTTAACAAGGGGATTACCACATGCTTATTTTTCCTCAAAGCCATCTCTGGTTTCAATCGTTTGTTGCAGCTGGTGAAGGAAATATGCCCTAGAGGCAATAATAAAGTTGTTATTTTATATTTCCTTATTCATGATAAATGTTTATTATTCATGCTAGAATTGTATTAACCGAAAACTTGATACATGTGTGGATACATAGACAAAACACCGTGTCCCTAGTAAGCCCCTACTAGACTAGCTTGTTAATCAAAGATGGTTAAGTTTCCTAACCATAGACATGTATTGTCATTTGATGAACGAGATCACATCATTAGAGAATAGTGTGATGGAGAAGACCCATCCATTAGCTTAGCATAATGATCGTTCAGTTTTATTGCTATTGCTTTCTTCATGTCAAATACATATTCCTCCAACTATGAGATTATGCAACTCCCGGATAACGGAGGAATGCCTTGTGTGCTATCAAACGTCACAACGTAATTGGGTGATTATAAAGATGCTCTACAGGTATCTCCGAAGGTGTTTGTTGGGTTGGCATAGATCGAGATTAGGATTTGTCGCTCCGAGTATCGGAGAGGTATCTCTGGGCCCTATCGATAATGCACATCATAAGAAGCCTTGCAAGCAAAGTGATTAATGAGTTAGTTGCAGGATGATGCATTACGGAACGAGTAAAGAGACTTGCCGGTAACGAGATTGAACTAGGTATGAAGATACCGACAATCGAATCTCGGGCAAGTAACATACCGATGACAAAGGGAATGACGTATGTTGTCATAACGGTTCGATCGATAAAGATCTTCTTAGAATATGTGGGAACCAATATGAGCATCCAGGTTCTTTGATTGTCAATACCATGTTCTCCTCGATGTTCTTGGAGATCTATTCGATGTAATACTCTTTTGCGGTGTGTTTGCTAAGATCCGATGAATTGTGGATTTATGATCAAGATTATCTATGAATGTTATTTGGTTCTTCTCTAGATTCTTATATGCATGATTTGATATCTTTGCAAGTCTCTTCGAATTATCTGTTTAGTTTGGCCTACTAGATTGATCTTTCTTGCAATGGGAGAAGTGCTTAGCTTTGGGTTCAATCTTGCGGTGTCCTTTCCAAGTGACAGTAGGGGCAGCAAGGCACGTATTGTATTGTTGCCATCGGGGATAACAAGATGGGGTTTTCATCATATTGCTTGAGTTAATTCCTCTACATCATGTCATCTTGCTTAATGCGTTACTCAGTTCTTTATGAACTTAATACTCTAGATGCATGCTGGATAGCGGTCGATGTGTGGAGTAATAGTAGTAGATGCAGGCAGGAGTCGGTCTACTTGACACGGACATGATGCCTATGTTCATGATCATTGCCTTAGATGTCATCATAATTCACTACACCACGACACTGCATTCCCTATAGACGTGTGTTGAGAAAAGTCACTTTCGCCGACCGATAGTTGGTTGAAAAGAATTTGTAACAGACAGTCGGTCGGTAAAACATGTGAACGGTAACAAACGGTCGGTCGGGAATGTTAACATCTTTATTGTCAAATGATGGGTCGGGAAAGCTCTAATGCCCATCCATACATCGGTCGAGAAATAATCCCGACCAACTGTCCGTGGCAAATGGGCCAGCGCGCGTACAGAAAATTTTAGCGCCATCTTTTGGCCCAAGCACGCGAAACATTTTTCCCCAACACATATAACTCACCACACACGGAGAGGAAAATCCCTCGTCCCTTTCTCATTCCCCACGCATGCCGCCATGGGCACCCACCGGCGGCATCCTCCCTGCTCGCCGCGCCATACTGCCTCCCGCACGACCCTGCTAGCCCGCCGCCTCGCACGCTCGAACCCTCTCCTCCTCCCAGGTGCTCTCTCCTCACCTTATCGTCGTCACGGCGGGCGCCGAGAAGATCTGGGGCTTAATCTGCTGCAGATCTGGGGGTGACGGGTCTTAATCTGCTGCAGACGGGGGAGACAGGGCGGGCGCCATGACGAAGCACTCCCCGGAGGCGCTGGTGCTTGCCTCGAGTGGAAGCTTTCAGGGTCGGGTTCCCGGCGAGCGGTGTCATCATCTCCGGCACTAACCTCGACTTCCCAGGTTCTTGTTCCTCCCTGCTAAAAGAGAGACTTCACTAGAGTATCACCTGTGCATCTTTCACTTTTTTTTCTCATTGTCGTAGTCCTAGATGAGCATGAGAGAAGAAAGTGACGAGATTGCTACCAAGATAAGGCTGATGTCACCTGAACTGTTGGAGGTTAGTTTACATCGTGGAGGTTGCTATATTTGATTTTCTTTGTTTAGATCATATCTGCTGATTCTTTTACATGCAGGGATTGCTGGACGTGCGTCCAAGCTCATGGCCTTGATGTCGCCTGACGAATGGGTCCCCGGAGCTAGCCAACTCCACAGCCAGGTCAAACGACCATGAGGAGGACAAGTCAGCAGGCGAATGACGTGATGCAAGCCGGCAATTGGTCCAAATCAGCCAGAGCAACGAGACGACCTTTATATACTAGCGAGGGGCGTGTGTGTTGGGTTATGCAATGTAATATGACTTGAACCGGAGCTGATCTCATGGACTCTCCTACCTAATCGACCCACTTTCTCCTCCTTCCCTTACATGCTCTCGTCCTCCTCCTTCCTCTCTCGATCCAGGCCCATTACATCTGGTATCAGAGGTCCATCGATCCTGCGACCTGGAGAGCGCCTACCCCAAGCCCTGCTAACAGACGAAGCAGGCAAGGCAGACGGCGGAAATGGAGGAGCAGATCGCCGCGCTCGCAAAGGCAGTCAACGACGGGCGGATCGCCAACGAGGTGAGACTGGATGCGATCCAGACGTCCCTGTAGCTGTGGCGCCCCGCCGTCACCCACATCCAGAAGCAGGTGGACGACCTGTGCGTGCAGGTGGGGTGCATCGCTCTCCTTCCTATGCTAGCGGCGCCTCCGGATCCGATCCCGGAGGGCGAGGCGGTGGTGCAACCGGCATCGAGCTCGAACCACGATGCCTCCGAGCACCACCGGCCGAGAGGCCACGGCAAGATCGACGATGATGACCCAAAAGTATAGGGGATCTATCGTAGTCCTTTCGATAAGTAAGAGTGTCGATCCCAGGGAGGAGCAGAAGGAAATGATAAGCGGTTTTCAGCAAGGTATTCTCTGCAAGTATTGAAATAAGTGGTAACAGATAGTTTTGTGATAAGATAAATTGTAACGAGCAACAAGTAACAAAAGTAAATAAGGTGCAGCAAGGTGGCCCAATCCTTTTTGTAGCAAAGGACAAGCTAGAACAAACTCTTATAATAGGAAAAGCGCTCCCGAGGACACATGGGAATATCGTCAAGCTAGTTTTCATCACGTTCATATGATTCGTGTTCGGTACTTTGATAATTTGATATGTGGGTGGACCGGTGCTTGGGTGCTGTTCTTACTTGAACAAACATCCCACTTATGATTAACCTCTATTGCAAGCATCCGCAACTACAACAAAAGTATTAAGGTAAACCTAACCATAGCATGAAACACATGGATCCAAATCAGCCCTTACGAAACAACGCATAAACTAGGGTTTAAGCTTCTGTCACTCTAGCAACCCATCATCTACTTATTACTTCCCAATGCCTTCCTCTAGGCCCAAATAATGGTGAAGTGTTATGTAGTCGACGTTCACATAAAACCACTAGAGGTTAGACAACATACATCTTATCAAAATATCAAACGAATACCAAATTCACATGACTACTAATAGCAAGACTTCTCCCTTGTCCTCAGGAACAAACGTAACTACTCATAAAGCATATTCATGTTCATAATCAGAGGGTAATAATATGCATAAAGGATCTGAACATATGATCTTCCACCAAATAAACCAACTAGCATCAACTACAAGGAGTAATCAACACTACTAGCAACCTACTAGCACCAATCCCGGACTTGGAGACAAGAATTGGATACAAGAGATGAACTAGGGTTTCGAGATGAGATGGTGCTGATGAAGATGTTGATGGAGATTGCCCTCTCCTGATGAGAGGAGCGTTGGTGATGGTGATGACGATGATTTCCCCCTCCCGGAGGGAAGTGTCCCAGCGAACAGCTCTGCGGAGCCCTAGATTGGTTCCGCCAAGGTTCCGCCTCGTGGCGGCGTGAGTCTCGTCCGAAAGGTTGATTATGATTTTTCTCATCGAAAGACTTCATATAGGAGAAGATGGGCATCGGAGAGCCACCGGGGCCAACGAGGTAGGGGCGCGCCCGGGGTAGGCGCGCCCCACCCTCGTGAGCAGGGTGTGGGCCCCCTGGCCTTCATCTTTGGCGACAATTTTTCTTTATTTATTTTAAGACATTCCGTGGAGTTTCAGGACTTTTGGAGTTGAACAGAATAGGTCTCCAATATTTGCTCCTTTTCCAGCCTAGAATTCCAGCTGCCGGCATTCTCCCTCTTCATGTAAACCTTGTAAAATAGGAGAGATTAGCCATAAGTATTGTGACATAACGTGAAATAACAGCCCATAATGCGATAAATATCGATATAAAAGCATGATGCAAAATGGACGTATCAACTCCCCAAGCTTAGACCTCGCTTGTCCTCAAGCGAAAAGCCGATAACAATAATTATGTCCTCATGTTTAGAGGTAGAGGCGTCGATAAAAATAAAATACGGTCATGAAGGCATCATGATTATTCTCATAACAGCAACATATATTGATTTGTCATATGATTACTCATGTTCAAATGATGATCTTTTCACAAAGCCAAAGTATGAATCAGAAACCTTATTGAGCACGAACAAATTATACCTTTAGTCATTGAAACAATTGCAATTTATCATAACATCCGAAAGAGTCTATGTCAGAGCTTAAAAGCAAGTCCATATACTCAACTATCACTTAGTCCTTCATAATTGCTAACACTCACGCAATACTTGTGGTTACGGAGTTTTAACCGGACACAGAGAAAGATAGGGGCTTGTATTTATGCCCCACAACCTTTACCTCAAGGGTAATGTCAACAATAATAATTCATGCTCCCTACATCCAATTAGATATATATATATCATGTTCTTTCCAACATGCTGGCTTGCCAAAGGATAAAATGTAAAAGGAAAGGTGAAGATCACCGTGACTCTTGCATAAGGTAGACGATAATAATAAAAGATAGGCCCTTCGCAGAGGGAAGCAGAGGTTGCCATGCGCTTTTATGGTTGGATGCACAAAATCTTAATGCAAAAGAACGTCACTTTATATTGCCCCTTGTATGTGAACCTATATTATGCAGTTCGTCGCTTTTATTGCGTCCACAACAAATTCGTACAAAGCTTATTTCTCCGCACTAATAAGTCATGCATATTTAGAGAGCAATTTTTATTGCTTGCACCGATGACAACTTACTTGAAGGATCTTACTCAATCCATAGGTAGATATGGTGGACTCTCAGGACAAAACTGGTTTAAGGGTATTTGGAAGCACAAGTAGTATTCCTACTTGGTGCTGAGAATTTGGTTAGCATGAGGGGGAAAGGCAAGCTCAACACGATAGAGCATCCATGACAACATACTTTATCTCAGATGTAAGAAAACATAACTCATTATGTTGTCTTCCTTGTCCAACATCAACTCTTTAGCATGTCATATTTTAATGAGTGCTCCCAATCATAAAAGATGTCAATGATAATATATCTATATGTGAAACCTCTCTCTCCTTATTACTTCCTATTAATTGCAATGATGACCAAAGCTATATTTGCCAACTCCCAACAACTTTTAATCATCATACTCTTTCTATGTGAAGTCATTACTTTCAATAAGATCAATATGAACTCTTTGTTTCTTTTTATTCTTTTCTTTTATTCACCCAAGATCATGGCAAAATAATCAAGCCCTTGACTCAACACTAATCTTTACTATATATATAGCTCACGGACTCGATTTCATAGAGAGATCATAAAGCAAAACTCAAAACTAGATCATGCCATGACTTTATTCTACTAAATCAAGATACTACTAATAGGATCGAACTAAGAAAAACGGTAAAGATAGGAGTTGTGATGGAGATACGATACCGGGGCACCTCCCCCAAGCTTGGCAGTTGCCAAGGGGAGTGCTCACACCCATGTGATTATGTCTCCTTCGTTGTCGAAGAAGGTGGAGGTGTTGTTGATGATGCGGGCTTGTCGTCCACCTTCTCGAAGAACTTGTCCTTGGAAGCACTTGGGGACGTCATGATGATCTAGATCTGTCAGTAAAACAGCTCGAAACAAGGACAGGGGATATTTGCGTGATACAGGGGTCAAAACCTTCGGGAGAATATATAATGAATTTTACCGACCAAAGTACGTATCGTGCAAGAAAACGGAGTCCGGAGGGCACACGAGGTGCTCACGAGATAGGGGGGCGCGCCCAGGGGGGTAGGGCGCGCCCTCCACCCTCGTGGAGGCCTCGTGTCCTCCCCGGACTGCTACTTATTTTCTATTTTTCTAAATATTCCAAAATGAAGAAATATTGCCTTAAAAATTGTTTTGGAGTCGGTTTACTTACCGTACCACATACCTATTCCTTTTCGAGTCCTGAACGTTAAGAAAGTGTCCCTTATGTATTCCTCCGGGGTTACGGTTTCAATAGTATTGGTTTCAACATTTATAGGATTACCTGAGATATAGTGTTTGATCCTTTGACCGTTTACCACCTTTGGATTTGTGCCTGCGAAGTTGTTAATTTTTATGGCACCGGAACGATAGACCTCCTCGATAACGTAGGGACCTTCCCATTTAGAGAGAAGTTTTCCTGCAAAAATTTTAAACGAGAGTTGTATAGCAATACATAATCACCTACATTAAACTCACGCTTTTGTATCCTTTTGTCATGCCATCTTTTAACTTTTCTTTAAATAACTTGGCATTTTCGTAGGCTTGGGTTCTCCATTCATCAAGTGAGCTAATATCAAATAACCTCTTCTCACCGGCAAGTTTGAAATCATAGTTGAGCTCTTTAATAGCCCAATATGCCTTATGTTCTAGTTCGAGGGGTAAGTGACATGCTTTTCCATAAACCATTTTATACGCAGACATACCCATAGGATTCTTATATGCAGTTCTATAGGCCCATAATGCATCATCACGTTTCTTGGACCAATTCTTCCTAGACCTATTGACAGTCTTTTGCAAAATTAATTTGAGCTCTCTATTACTCAATTCTACCTGACCACTAGACTGCGGGTGATATGGAGATGCAATTCTATGATTAACATCATATTTAGCAAGCATCTTACGGAAAGCACCATGAATAAAGTGTGAACCACCATGGGTCATCAAATATCTAGGGACTCCAAACCTCGGAAAAATGACTTCCTTAAGCATTTTAATAAAATTGTTATGATCAACACTACTAGTTGGAATATCTTCTACCCACTTAGTAATGTAATCAACAACAACTAAAATATGAGTATATCTGTTAGAGGCAGGAAAAGGTCCCATATAATCAAAGCCCCAAACATCAAATGGTTCAATAACAAGTGAATAATTCATAGGCATTTCTTGAAGTCTACTAATATTACCAATTCTTTGACATTTATCGCAAGACAAAACAAACTTACGGGCGTCCTTGAAGAGAGTAGGCCAATAAAAACTGGATTGTAATACCTTATGTGCAGTTCTATCTCCAGCGTGGTGCCCTCCATAAGCCTCGGAGTGACACTTGCGTAGGATATGTTCCTGTTCATGCTCAGGAACACAACGTCTAATAACACCATCTACTCCGTCTTTATAAAGATGTGGATCATCCCAAAAGTAATGTCTCAAATCATAAAAGAACTTTTTCTTTTGTTGGTATGTGAAGCTAGGTGGTATAAATTTAGAAACAATATAATTAGCATAATCAGCATACCATGGAGTGCTACGAGAAGTGCTTATGACATTTAATTGTTCATCAGGAAAGCTATCATCAATAGGTAATGGGTCATCAAGAACATTCTCTAACCTAGATAAATTGTGTGCAACGGGATTCTCAGCTCCTTTTCTATCAACAATATGCAAATCAAATTCTTGCAACAAGAGAACCCATCTAATAAGTCTAGGTTTAGCATCTTTCTTTTCCATAAGATATTTAATAGCAGCATGACCAGTGTGAATAGTTACTTTAGAATCAACAATATAAGGTCTGAATTTATCACAAGCAAATACAACTGCTAAAAGTTCCTTTTCGGTAGTAGCATAATTTCTTTGAGCATTGTCTAGAGTCTTACTAGCATAATGGATAACATTTAACTTCTTATCAACTCTTTGCCCTAGAACAGCACCTACAACATAATCACTAGCATCACACATAATTTGAAGGGTAAATTCCAATCGGTGGCTGAACAACGGTCACGAGACTAATGCTTTCTTAAGTATTTCAAATGCTTCTACACAATCATCATCAAAGACAAATGTTACATCTTTTTGTAATAAATTAGTCAGATGCCGAGAGAATTTTGAGAAGTCCTTAATGAACCTCCTATAAAATCCGGCGTGACCGAGGAAACTTCTTATACCTTTGATGTCCTTGGGACATGGCATCTTTTCAATAGCATCAACCTTGGCTTTATCAACTTCAATACCTCTTTCAGAAACTTTGTGCCCCAAGATAATACCTTCATTAACCATAAAGTGGCACTTTTCCCAATTCAAGGCAAGATTAGTTTCTTCACATCTCTGCAAAACTTGATCAAGATTGCTCAAGCAATCGTCAACAGAGGAGCCATAGACAGAAAAGTCGTCCATCAAAACCTCACAAATCTTTTCACAAAAGTCAGAGAATATAGCCATCATGCATCTTTGAAAGGTAGCAGGTGCATTACATAAACCAAAAGGCATACGTCTATAAGCAAAAAGTACCAAAAGGGCACGTAAAGTAGTCTTTGATTGATCTTTAGCCGATACAGGTATTTGAGAGAAACCAGAATAACCATCTAGAAAGCAATAATGTGTATGTTTGCATAATCTTTCTAGCATTTGATCAATAAAAGGTAAGCGGTAATGATCTTTCTTAGTAGCTTTATTTAATTTATGAAATCAGTTACCATCCTATAACCTGTGATAATTCTTTGCGGAATTAATTCATCTTTATCATTAGGGACAACAGTAATACCTCCCTTCTTAGGGACACAATGGACAGGACTTACCCACTGACTATCAGCAACGGGATAAATTATACCTGCCTCCAGAAGCTTGAGTATTTCTTTTCTTACCACTTCTTTCATTTTAGGATTCAAACGTCGTTGAGGATCACGAACTGGTTTGGCATCCGCTTCCAAATTTATTTTATGTTGACATAGGGTGAGACTGATGCCCTTAAGATCATCCAGAGTATATCCAATAGCGGCACGGTGCTTCTTCAGAGTTATCAATAATCTTTCTTCTTCATGTTGTAAAAGGTTAGCGGTAATAATGACAGGATATATTTTCTTTTCATCAAGATAAGCATATTTAAGATTATCAGGCAACGGTTTAAGCTCAAACACGGGATCACCCTTGGGTGGAGGAGGATCCCTAAGTTTTCAACAGGCAAATTGTGTTGCGAATAGGTTCCTGTTTAAAGAATACTTCATCTATTTCCTTCTTTCATTCATGAACATATCATTTTCATGGTCTAGCAAATAGTGTTCCAAAGGATCACTAGGAGGTACTGACAATAGAAGCAAGACCAATAATTTCATCCTTACTAGGCAATTCTTCCTCACGATGTTGTTTACTAAATTTAGAGAAATTAAACTCATGAACCATATCATCCAAGCCAATAGTAACAACATTCTTTTCGGTCTATCTTAGCATTAACGATATTCAAGAAGGGTCTACCAAATATAATGGGACAAAAGCTATCTTGTGGAGAACCAAGAACAAGAAAATCAGCGGGATATTTGGTTTTCCCACACAAGACTTCAACATCTCTAACAATTCCCCTTGCAGATATAGTATCTCTATTGGCAAGTTTAATTGTAACATCAATATCTTCTAACTCAGCGGGTGCGATATCATGCATAATTTCTTTATATAAGTCAATGGGTATAACACTAGCACTAGCACCCATATCACATAAGCCATGATAACAATGATCTCCTATTTTAACAGAAATAACAGGCACGCCTACCACAGGTCTATGTTTATCTGTATCACATGGTTTAGCAATTCTAGCAGTTTCACCAGAGAATTGAATGGCATGCCCATCAATATTATCAGACAAGAGATCTTTAACAATAGCAATATTAGGTTCTACTTTGACTTGCTCAGGAGGTGTACAAGTTCTAATATTGCTTTTACGAACAACAGTTGAAGCTTTAACATGATCCTTTACTCTAACAGGGAAAGGTGGTTTCTCAACATAAGAGATAGGAACAATAGGATCATTATAAGTGACAGTCTTTTCTTCAACTTTAATAGGTGCAACTACTTTTACTTCTATGGGAGGATGATATTTAAACCACTTCTCCTTAGGGAGATCAACATAAGTAGCAAAAGATTCACAGAAAGAAGCTACTATCTCAGAGTCAAGTCCATATTTAGTGCTAAACTTACGGAAAATATCGGTATCCATAAATAATTTAACACAATCAAACTTCTGTGTCATACCTGACTCCTTACCTTCGTCGAGGTCCCAATCTTCAGAGTTGCGTTTAATTCTATCCAATAAATTCCATTTAAATTCAATAGGCTTCATCATAAAAGAGCCAGCACAAGAAGTATCGAGCATGGTACGATTGTTATCAGAAAGCCGAGCATAATTTTTTTGCATAATCACTTCTTTTCCGAGCTCATGATTGGGGCATGAATATAGCATTGATTTAAGCCTCCCCCAAGCTTGAGCGATGCTTTCTCCTTCGCGAGGCCAAAAATTATATATATAATTGCGATCACGATGAACATGATGCATAGGGTAATACTTTTGATGAAATTCCAATTTCAATCTTTTATAGTTCCATGATCTCGTATCACATAGCCTATACCATGTCAATGCGTCTTCCTTCAAAGATAAAGGAAAAGCCTTCTTCTTAACAACATCATCGGGTACACCGCAAGCTTAAATAATCCACAAATTTCATCCACATATATTAAGTGCTCATCGGGGTGCTTTGTTCCATCTCTGTAAAAGGATTAGCTAGCAGTTTTTCCATCATACCCAAAGGAAATTCAAAAGGAATTTCATTTTCAATAGGTTCAGTAGGTTGAGTAGTTTGAGGAGCAACTCTTTGCTCTACTGGACGGGGTGAAGATACCCCGAACAAGCCCCTCAGACAATTACTTTCCATAGTAACAAGTGACAGAAAATTTCAGCACACTAAATAAATTTTTCCTTACCAAATTCCACCTCTGAAAAGGCGCTACACTCCCGGAAGCAGCGCCGGAAAAGAGTCTTGATGACCCACAAGTATAGGGGATCTCTCGTAGTCCTTTCGATAAGTAAGAGTGTCGAACCCAACGAGGAAGCGAAGGAAATGATAAGCGGTTTTCAGCAAGGTATTCTCTGCAAGTAATCTTGAAATAAGTGGTAACAGATAGTTTTGTGATAAGATAAATTGTAACGAGCAACAAGTAACAAAAAGTAAATAAGGTGCAGCAAGGTGGCCCAATCCTTTTTGTAGCAAAGGACAAGCCGGAACAAACTCTTATAATAGGAAAAGCGCTCCCGAGGACACATGGGAATATCGTCAAGCTAGTTTTCATCACGTTCATATGATTCGCATTCGGTACTTTGATAATTTGATATGTGGGTGGACCGGTGCTTGGGTGCTGTTCTTACTTGAACAAACATCCCACTTATGATTAACCTCTATTGCAAGCATCCGCAACTACAACAAAAGTATTAAGGTAAACCTAACCATAGCATGAAACACATGGATCCAAATCAGCCCCTTACGAAGCAACGCATAAACTAGGGTTTAAGATTCTGTCACTCTAGCAACCCATCATCTACTTATTACTTCCCAATGCCTTCCTCTAGGCCCAAATAATGGTGAAGTGTTATGTAGTCGACGTTCACATAAAACCACTAGAGGTTAGACAACATACATCTTATCAAAATATCAAGCGAATACCAAATTCACATGACTACTAATAGCAAGACTTCTCCCTTGTCCTCGGGAACAAACGTAACTACTCATAAAGCATATTCATGTTCATAATCAGAGGGGTAATAATATGCATAAAGGATCTGAACATATGATCTTCCACCAAATAAACCAACTAGCATCAACTACAAGGAGTAATCAACACTACTAGCTTCCTTCACTAGCAACCTACTAGCACCAATCCCGGACTTGGAGACAAGAATTGGATACAAGAGATGAACTAGGGTTTCGAGATGAGATGGTGCTGATGAAGATGTTGATGGAGATTGCCCTCTCCTGATGAGAGGAGCGTTGGTGATGGTGATGACGATGATTTCCCCCTCCCGGAGGGAAGTGTCCCCGGCAGAACAGCTCTGCCGGAGCCCTAGATTGGTTCCGCCAAGGTTCCGCCTCGTGGCGGCGGAGTCTCGTCCCGAAAGGTTGCTTATGATTTTTTTCTCATCGAAAGACTTCATATAGGAGAAGATGGGCATCAGAGAGCCACCAGGGGGCCCATGAGGTAGGGGGGCGCCCAGGGGGGTAGGGCGCGGCCCCCACCCTCGTGAGCAGGGTGTGGGCCCCCTGGCCTTCATCTTTGGCGGAGTTTCAGGACTTTTGAAGTTGCACAGAATAGGTCTCCAATATTTGCTCCTTTTCCAGCCCAGAATTCCAGCTGCCGGCATTCTCCCTCTTCATGTAAACCTTGTAAAATAAGAGAGAATATCCATAAGTATTGTGACATAACGTGAAATAACAACCCATAATGCGATAAATATCGATATAAAAGCATGATGCAAAATGGACGTATCAGACGACACCGGAGGGCCAGCATATGGAGTGGTCACCACCCATGTGCCTCCTCCGGTCAAGGGTACGTCCCTGACCGATTCCCCATCATCGCATCTGATAGTTTCCGATCCGCACACGCAACACATCAATTCGCATAGTTGGTCGCTGCCGAAGTTGGATTTTCCGTCGTTCGACAGCGATAATCCACAGTTCTGGAAAATGCGGTGTGAAAAGTACTTTTCAGTATATGTGGTTCAGTCGGAGTTGTGGGTCAGAGTAGCAACTCTGCACTTCACAGGCAATGCGGCGCGCTGGTTGCAGTTGCATGAGACTCAGAGTGAAGCCATGTCCTGGGATGAGCTGTCTTGCGACCACGTGTGGGAAGTTTGGTCGGGAACAATATCAAACTCATCTTCGTCAGTTCCGTACTCTCCGTCAGACTAGCACTGTCCATAACTACATGTTACAATTCGAAGAGCTTATGCATCAATTGTTAGCGCACAATCCTTCTTTCGATCCCATTTTTTTCACCGCACAGTTCTTAGAAGGATTGCGGCATGAGATTCGTGCAATTATTATTCAAACATGACAGATGGATATATTAGTGGCAAATGTAGAACTAGCTAGCTAATCACAACAAGGAATCATATTAGTGGCATCGACGCTTCTCTAGGGTTTGGAGTGGCCTCAGCAACGCTTCAAGGGTTTGGGGTGGCCTCGACAACACTTCAAGGGTTTGGGGTGGACTCGATGGCAACGCTCTTTTAACTTGGTAAATTTGTGTGGCCTAGAGAGAGTTTGTCGGGTAGGGGCGCGGCGGGAGGGGGTAGGAGACTGACATCGTTTTTTTTCTAAGGTATGGGTGTCCTTGAGGGTTTTGGTCGAGCGAGAGGGCCGGGGGGTGCTCCCATGGTATAAGTTATCGCGGTCGAGAAGGGATATATATATGGACCGCCCCTCATGTAGAAGTTATCGGGGAGGGGGTTATATTGACAACGACGTCATACATACATGGGAAAATAATGTTATCGGGGAGGGGGTATATCGACCCCCCCCCTCATGTTGAAGTTATCGGGAGGGGGTATATCGACAATGACATACCCGATAAAAAAATAAGAAGAAGAAATAAAAAGAGGAGAAGAAGAAAGGAATAGAGGAGAAGACGAAGAAAAAGAAGAAGAAAAAAAGAGGAGAAGAAGAAAGGAATAGAGGAGAAGAAGAAAAAAAATAGAATATTTTCAATTTTTTCTTCTTCTCCTCTATTCATGTCTTCTTCTCCTCTTCTTTTTCTTCTTTTTTCCTCTTCTTATTTATTTCTCCTCTTCTTCCTCTCCTCTTCTTCTCCTTTCTTCCTCTTCTTATTTCCCTTTTTCCTGTCCTTCTTTTTCTTCTTCTTCCTTTCCTAGCTATATATATATATATATATATATAAATATATATATATATATATATATGTATATATAAATATATATATATATATATATATAATTTTTCTAAAAATGTAAATTTTGCATATATAAAACTTTTTTCTTCTTCTTCCTTCTTCCTAAATATATAAAACTTTTCTAAAAATGAAACTAACCTGAAATGTACTAAATCGGAGAACATATATAGATAAAACTTTTCTAAAATCTAACTTTTGCATATATGTATTTTTAAAACATCATGCATATTACAATTGAAAAAATACATACATACATACATACAAAAAACATGTAAAAAAATACATGCATACATATATGAACATACATAAAAAAATACATATATCTAAAAAATACATACACATATATATGAAAAATATAAAAACATCTAAACACATGTAAAAAATAGCATATATAACTAAAAAATCACGGCGGCGGCGGGGCCGGCAGAGGCGCGGTGCTCACAGAGGGACGCGTCGGGGCAGGCGGCACGGCGGGCTGAGGCGGGCAGGCGGGCGGCGGCGGCGCTGGGCGAGCAGGGCGCGGGTAGTGGTGGCGATGTCGAGGCGTAGAAGCGATGGCGACGGTGAGGTGGAGCAGCCCGACGGCGTTGGCGATGACGCGGTGGAGCAGCCTGACGGCGTCGGGGCAAGGCTCGGCGGCGACAGCGAGGTGGAGCAGCCCGACGGCGTCAGGACGGGCAGGGCTCGGCGGCGACGGCGACGAGGAGCAGAGTGGGGGCATCGAGGTGGAGAAGAAGTGATTTTTGCAGAAACTGCTGAGTGTTTTCTTATATAGACGAATCATTGGTCCCGGTTCGTGGCACCAACCGGGACCAATGCCCCCCTTTCATCCCGGTTGGTGGCACCAACCGGGACCAAATGTCTCTTTTCAGCAGCCCAAAGGGCGGGAAGCAGAGGCCTTTGGTCCCGGTTGGTGGCACCAACCGGGACCAAAGGTCTCTTGCTGCCCGCGTCGCGGCCAAAAGTTTAGTCCCACCTCGCTAGTTGAGAGGGCTCGAGAGTGGTTTATAAGCGCTGCTGCACCCACCCTTTCGAGCTCCTCTCAACTGCAGCCTTTCAGGCCTAATATGTCACTATGTGCCTGTGGGCCTACTGGGCCTACTGCGGGTCTGAATCCTGGCCCATGGTTGAGTTTCTAGTCGTATTCAGGCCGTGGTGGCCTAGTAGGTGGCACTTTTTGTATTTATTTTATTAAAATTTATATATTTTACTTTATTAAATTTATTTTGTTTCTACTTATTTATTTTATTAAAGTTTTTTTATTCTATTTTATTTTATTTTGTTTCTACTTATTTATTTTATTAATTTTAATTTAATTTATTTTGTTTCTACTTATTTATTAAAGCTTATTTTGTTTCTTTCTGCTTTTCATGTTTTGAACAGAAAATACTTTGATAATTTTAGTTCCATAAATTTTATATAATTTTAGTTTAAAAATACTAGAGGTTTATAAAAGCTTTTTAGTTGATTCCTTTTGCTATTAGATTTTTATAAAAGTTTTTTAGTTGATTTTTTTTCAATTAAAGAATATTATAGTTTTGTTTTAGTTGATCATAACAGCATAATTCAAAAGTTGAGAGGGTTACGGCAAAAACTAGATGCACTTCGTGTACAAAACAGACTTTTTTTTGAACTTGTTTGAACTCCAGACTTTTTGTCTGTTCAAAATGCACCATTCAAGGCCACATCATCAATTTTCAACCCTTTCTGACTTCATTTGTTATTTTTCATGCATTTATTGATATTTTTGAGCTATAAGACCCTGAAATTCAAAAGCATTTCAAATGAACTCTGAAAAGGTTGAAATTTGGCATGGTATCATCATTTCACCCACACAACATGTGCTAAAAAGTTGAGAGGGTTAGGGCATGGACAACACATAAAAACCATTAATTCTTCTTTTTTACCGCAGCCACTTCGAGAAACATAATTATATGTGTATGTCACCGTACATCCATTGTCGGTTCATCTGTGTGCATTATATATAATTATGTGTGTCAAAAACCATTACAAATTCACATGGATTGATAATTATGTGTGTCAAAAACCATTACAAATTAATAGTAGTTCATCATCACATTAAAACCAAAGTACATACATAGTTCAAATTGAACAACATATAGCTCTCCAGAGCATCTAGTAAAACCATACATTGAAACTATGTAAAACGTTTCAATGCAACAATAAATACGATCATAATCACAACCAAGGTAACAATTGATCCAACAGCATAATGGTACCAAGCCTCGGCATGAATGGCATATTTTCTAATCTTTCTAATCTTCAACCGCATTGCATCCATCTTGATCTTGTGATCATCGATGACATCCGCCACATGCAACTCCAATATCATCTTCTCCTCCTCAATAGTAATTGTTTTCTTCTTCAACTAAATTTAACCTCTCGACAATAGGGTCAGTTGGAATTTCCGCTTCAACCACCTCCTAGATAAATAAAATCTATGTCACGTTGGTCGGCATAATTGACATAAACAACGAATGACCAAATAGTTATAAAAAGATAATATATACCACATCCGAATCATAGATGTGGGGCCGAGGGCCGACAGGCGTATACCAAAACCATCGCACTATATAATAACAAGGAATAATAAAAGTAAGAAAATTAGACAAGTATCTATCTGAAGTAAGAATTTTTTTTATTTGAGAGAGAAGATAAGAACAAGAGGCTCACCACGGTGGTGCCGGCGACGAGATCGGTGCAGGCGACTGACAGCGATGAAGACGGGGACGGGACGTGACAGACCGCTAAACCTAGACAAATCTTGGGAAAAATGGAGCTCGGTGGTCGAGCTTCAAGAGGAGAAAGCTTAACTAGTGTGGCTCGGGCATTTCATCGAACACCTCATGTGCATAGGAGGTGAGCTAGAGCAACCAAATGCCCTCGCCTCGCCGGCCAGAAAAAACAGAGCACTGTGTGAAGTGCTCTGGTGCGGCGATGGGGAATATATAGGCAACTCATTTGTCCCGGTTCGTGGCTGGAACCGGGACTAAAGCTCCCCCTTCTGTCCCGGTTCTAGGCACGAACCAGGACCAATGTATGTGGACCAGGAGCGAGGACCATTGGTCCCGGTTCGTGCGTAGAACCGGGACAAATGGGTCCATACGAACCATGACCAATGCCCACGAGGTCCCGGCCGGCCCCCTGGGCTCACGAACTGGGACGAATGACCCCCATGGGTCCCAGTTCCTGCAGAACCGGGACTAATGGGCTGGCCAGGCCCGAACCAAAGCCCTGTTTTCTACTAGTGCAGGACAGAGGTAGTATGCAGTAAGCTACTCGTTGCAAGAGTATTTATGTCCAACGCGTTCTAGCCATTACTTTGGTATTGTAAAATTGTATTGAGTACGACTTTGAATGAAGGCCAGTAGACTAGAACTATAGATTGACCCAGCGTCCATGCGTAGCCGCTCACTATTATGATTCTATTGGTTCTCATCTAAGTATCTAAATGGCTATATTGGGGCTCTCTTCAAGATATCAAAATATTATTTGGAATTTACCACATGTGTGGAAGCCTAGAATGCGACTCTAAATTGGATCAGTCAAACTGGGCGATCACGCTTCTGGAGAGCTCTCTCACGTGGTAACTAACTCGCCTTCCCTCCATGTACTGTCTGTGGGAATACAAATGATTAATCTTCCTCGAAAACCCTTCACTTCCACTTACTTGAGAAGGGTTTCATGCCCCACTAAAATATTTGGACCAAGCACGGAGAAAGAGGAGTTATGATGAAAGACAATGAAGAAGAAAAGGATGATGACAACTATGCTATGTTCCCTAAATACGGTGATACTGCAATGGGGGAAGCTGAAGATCAAGAGGCACTACCTGATGTGCCTGCTGATGATCTTCGCCGTGTCATTGTTGATGCACATAGAGAATGCGAAAGTGAAAGGGAGAAGTTGAAGTTTGATCGCATGTTAGAGGATCACAAAAGAGGGATGTACCCAAATAGCAAAGATGGCAACACAAAGCTCGGTACCGCACTAGAATTGCTGCAATGGAAGGCAGAGAATGGTGTATCTGACAAGGGATTTTGGAAGCTACTGAAAATAATGAAGAAGAAGCTTCCAAAGGATAATGAATTGCTTGACAGTACGTACAAAGCAAAGAAGTTTCTCTTCCCTCTAGGATTAGAGGTGCAGAAGATACATGCTGTAACGCCCCGGATCCGATGCGCCAGGTGTCTGCCAGTTATTCGCCGTCTTTGCCATGTCATGTGCTTGCGTGTCTCTCTTTGACATGTCATCATATGCATTTCATATCATGTCATCATGTGCATTTCATTTTGCATACGTGTTCGTCTCATGCATCCGAGCATTTTCCTCGTTGTCCGTTTTGCAATCCGGCACTCCTATGTCTCCCGGCGCCCCCTTTTACCTTTTTTCATGTGCGGGTGTTAAACGGTCTCGGAATGGACCGAGGTTTGTCAAGCGGCCTTGGTATAGCACCGGTAGACCGCCTGTCAAGTTTCGTGCCATTTGGAGGTCGTTTGATACTCCAACGGTTAACCGGGTAACCGCAAAAGCCTCTTTTGTGTGCAGCCCAACACCCCTTTCAAAGTGGCCCAAAACCGACCAAACTCCCCTCCATGCTCTCGGTCGTTCGATCACGATCGCGTGGCCAAAAACCAAACCTCATTTGGACTCTCCTAGCTCCCTCTACCTATAAAACTAGACCTCCCCCGAAATTTTCGGATCATTCTACCCCTAACCCTAGCAAATCCCCCTCCGTGCCGCGCCGGACATGTCCGCCCGGCGCCGGACACGTCCGCCCCGCTCCCCCGTCCAATCCGGTCGTGCCACGTGTCCCCGCCGCCGCCGCTCCCACCGCCGCCGCCCGAATCGCGAACCCGTCGAGCCGCCATCGGCTGGGCAAACCCGTCACGCCAGCGCCGCTTCGCCCGGCAGCGCCCGGCGCCCGCCGCCGCTTCGCCGCCGCCGGCCATCCTCGGCCAACCGCCGCCTCTTTCGTCCCGCGGAGTCCTCCCGCCGCCCGGCCTTCCTCGCCGCCCAGCGTCGAGTCGCCGCCGCCCGTGCTTCCTCCACCTCCGGCCATCCAGCCTCCTCGCCTCCCGTCTCCGTGAGCCACCTGGGCGCCCCACTCGCCCGCCGGTTACGCGCCTCACGCGCCCGAACCAGCGCCCCTCCGCCTCGGGCGCCCGCGCCGCCCAGCCCGGCCCGGATCCCGGCCGCCCGCCCAGCTCGCCGGATCCGGCCCGCCGGCGCCCGTCCGCTCCTCCCGTCGCCTCGCCGGAGTTCCTCCTCGCCGGAGTTGGGATCCGGTGGATCGGGACGAGATCCACCGGGATCCCAACCAAACGCGCCTCTGCCTCGTCCCGGATCCCCTCGTCCCGCACGCCTCCGTCCCGGGTTGACTTTTTCCGGAGGTGAAAATCTCACTAAGTCCCAGATTTTGCATATTATGTACCCATGTTAATCGCATCATATCTCTGCATCCGTAGCTCCGTTTTGCGCGTGTAATATGTCAAAGTGTTCGTGCCGAAGAGTAGATCATTTCATCTCATTGCATCATTTTCATTTGAGCTCATCTTGATGCCCGAAATGCTGTTGGAAATGTGCTATGTGATGTTAGTTTCTGATTCTTATCAGAACATGCACTTTTGTCATTTTTGCCATGATTGATGTGTGCACCCTACGAACTTGAGTCCTACATGTGTTTTGTAATATGCCATGCCATCTTTACAGGGGTGTATGCCATGTATTTTTGTGATCTCTGTGGTGACTAGCACAAGCATGTAAACTAGGCTTCATGATGTTGCTGATTTCAGCCCTGTTTTGCTGATATTTTTATGCCATGTAAACTTGATGCTACAGAGAGTTCCATGCTTATTTTGAGATACTTCAGTAAGGATGTTTTGTTATACATCTCTTGCTCTATCCATCCATGCCCTTGTTTGCAATTATGGAGTGCCATAGCTTGATTCAATCAAGCTCTACTTTTGCTATAAAATGTTTCCTGGCAGATTGTTTACATGTTATTCAATTTTGCCAAGGTTGTTGTAGTTGATTCTTGCATGATATAAGCTTGCTCTTGCCATGATTAGCTTCTATGCCATGTCTTCTTACTGTTGGTTGCCTTTCCATGCCATGTATTGCTCTGTAGTGAGTGGTTCAAGCTCACCAACATGCCTACTTATTGTGGTTCCTGCAATGTATAAATCTGTAATATAACTTGCCATGTTTACGTGGGTGCCATCATATTTTATAATCCTTTTTGGCTTATGGTCAGTACGGGACTTTTGTTCTATGCTTTGAGTAGATCCATGCCATGCCTTTGTTTGCCATGATAAGTTCCTGTAGCATGTTGTTTCATAGCTCTAAACATGTTAACCTGATGTTATTTCTGCTAAAGTCTGAAACTGTTATTATTTGCAATCTTGCCATGTGTTTGTGAGCATGTTCTAGTGATTTCTGGAGTTAGCTCAGTGTTCATGTTTTGTAATGCTTTACCCGTACATCATGCCCATGCCTTTTTTTATTATGTTGAGGTGCTGTAGCATGTTGTTTTGGTGCTTTCAATATGCCTAGTTGATGTTTTGGACAGATTGTTGTCATGACTTGTATAGGGTGTATGTGTTGATCCGTTGCTCCGTTTGGAGTGTGCTCTATATGAAACTTGCTTGATTTTGCATGTAGTTTCATATTATCATGTTGCATCCTTGTTTTGAGGTGTTTGCTTGATGTTTGGGTGCATTTTGCGTCAATGCCATGCTTAACTTGTTTTGCTCATATCTTCTAGGCCGTAGCTCCGAATTAAATGAACTTTATATGTAACTTGACTAGAATTTCGTGTAGATCATCGTGGTGCATCTCAACTTGCTGTTTAACAACTTGAACATAAGGTTTATTCAGATCTGGACCAATTTCGAAATATGCATATGAGGACTTACCGGAATTGTTATATGTTTTTCCCGGCCTCATTTAAACTTGCGTTGATGTGTTGCTCTTGTTTTGCATCATCTCTTGGCATGAGTAGCTTCATGTAGTTTTATCATGCATCATGCTTGTTGTGCATCATGTCTTGTTTATGTGTGGTGTGTTTACTATGTTGTGTGCTTCTTCTTGTTAGTTCCTGTTTCGTTGCGATCGTGAGGATTCGTTCGTCTACGCTTGGTTCGTCTTCGTGGCTTCATCTTCTTCATGGACTCGTTCTTCTTCCTTGCGGGATTTCAGGCAAGATGACCGCTACCCTGGATCTCACTACTATCATTGCTATGCTAGGTTTTTCGTTCTATCGCTATGCTGCGCTACCTATTACCTGTTCCTCAAGCCATCCCAAATTGCCATGTCAGCCTCTAACCTATTGCACCCTTCTTAGCAAACCATTGTTTGGCTATGTTACCGCTTTGCTCAGCCCCTCTTATAGCGTTGTTAGTTGCAGGTGAAGATGAAGTTTGTTCCTTGTTGGAACATGGAGATGTTGTTCCTTGTTGGAACATGTTTACTTGTTGGGATATCACAATATATCTTATATTATTAATGCATCTATATAATTGGTAAAGGGTGGAAGGCTCGGACTTATGCCTGGTGTTTTGTTCAACTCTTGCCGAACTAGTTTCCGACATATCTGTATAATGTTCCCGGAACTATGCGTCCCTAACTCGGTCGGGTGATATATGGGACCCCCATGACAGTTCGCTATGAATAAGACTTATCCAGCAAGGCACAACATTGGTTTTACCATTTGCCTCACCACCACCTACTTTTCCTTGGGAGTCGCTCTCTCGAGGGTCATCTTTATTTAGCCCCCCCCGGACCAGTGCTTCTCTAAGTGCTAGCCCGAACCGAGTAGATCATGGGCCCCTCGTGGAAACTTCGAGGTTTGGTTTTACTCGTAGGATGTCTCATCCGGTGTTGCCTCGAGAACGAGATATGTGCAGCTCCTATCGGGATTGTCGGCACATCGGGCGTCTTCTTTGGTCTTGTTTTATTGCTGTCGAAATGTCTTGTAGCCGGATTCCGAGACTGATCGGGTCTTCCGGGAGAAGGAATATCCTTCGTTGATCGCGAGAGCTTATCATGGGCTAAGTTGGGACACCCCTGCAGGGTATAAACTTTCGAGAGCCGTGCCTGCGGTTATGTGGCAGATGGGAATTTGTAAATATCCAGTTGTAGTAAACTTGAAGCAAACTCTTCTAAAATACACCAACCGTGTGCGTAACCGTGATGGTCTCTTTTCGGGGTTGATCGAGAGGAGAACACGGTTTCTGGGTTATGTCTCGGCGTAAGTAGGAGTTCAGGATCACTTCTTGATCATTACTAGTTGACGACCGTTCCTTTGTTTCTCTTCTCGCTCTCATTTGCGTATGTTAGCCACCATATCATGCTTAGTCGCTGCTGCAACCTCACCACTTTACCTCTTCCTTACCCATTAAGCTTTGTTAGTCTTGATACCCATGGTAATGGGATTGCTGAGTCCTCGTGGCTCACAGATTACTACACCACCAGTTGCAGGTACAGGTTTGTGATGATCATGACGTGAGAGCGATGTTTGCTCGATTTGGAGTTCTTCTTCTGCTTCTTCGATCGGGGATAGGTTCCGGTCGGCCTGACTGGGCTAGCAGGGTGGATGTCGTTTGAGCTTCTGTTTATGTTTCATCCGTAGTCGGATGTTGATCTTGTTTATGACGATGATGTATTCTTGTGGCATTTGTGCCTCATGTATGTATCCCCTTCTATTATGTAATGTTGATGTAATGATATCCACCTTGCAAAAGCGTTTCAATATGCGGGTCTATCCTTGGTGGGACCTTCGGGTTCCTTTTGGATAGGATCGCATATTGGGCGTGACACATGCATACCCTAATGACGGCATCCTCTACCGAGGTGAGGAGTACGGGAATTTGAATGCATGCCCGGTATGCGGTGCATTGCTGTATAAGATGAAACGAGATGACCCTGGTGATGTTGAGGGCGAGCACCCTAGGAAGAGGGTTCCTACCAAGGTGATGTGGTATGCTCCTATAATACCATGGTTGAAACGTCTGTTCAGAAACAAAGAGCATGCCAAGTTATTGCGATGGCACAAAGAAGACCGCAAGAAAGATAGGAAGTTGAGAGTACCAGCTGATGGGCCGCAGGTGACGCAGGGAACTTATGGTTTCGTTTATGTGCAGATGGCATTAATCCTTTTGGGGAGCAGAGCAGCAATCATAGCACCTGGCCTGTGACTCTATGTATCTATTACCTTCCTCCTTGGTTGTACATGAAGCGGAAGTTCATTGTGATGCCAGTGCTCATCCAAGGCCCTAAGAAACCCGACAACGACATTGATGTGTACCTAAGGCCATTAGTTCAAAAACTTTTTGTTAGGGCATGTCTCTCTCTAAGTAGTTTTGGTGATTGATGAGAATGCTTTTGCGGACTAATAGTGTGCGTTGAATATTTCAGAGATTCATTCATTGGCACGAGACGATTCTTTCCCCTCGGAGCTTTAAGTGAGACGGTTTAGTCTCTTTCGTTTCCGTTTTGGTGGACTTGAGTCATAGGAGACACCGTACTATCAAGAGGGGGTCCGGAATGGAAAGGCTAGGGTGGAATCAACACGTACACGTCTTTGTTGCACCCCCAACTCCTTTTCTCACCTTATTGTTTATTGTTTCAACGAAAAGTGGAGACTGTGAGGAGATAGCGGTAGTACCGTCGACAGCACGGTAGTACCGCCTATGGTCCTCAAGTAGCACTACCGCTGTCCTACAGCGGTAGTACCACTTCAAGGCATAGGAGGTAGTACCGTCCTAGTTTGGTAACACTACCGCCTCGATTCAAGGACGTCTTTTCTCATGTCGGGTTGTGCGGCAGTAGTAGCGGCCGTAGCAGCGGTAGTACCGCGGCTACCACCGTGAGGGTCTGGGGCGGATCGAGCTCCATTTCCTGCGCAAATGGGGTAGGGAGACGGAGACGATGACGCGGTGGCCGGTGCAGCCTGATGAAGAACTCCCGAGGCTGGTCCCCGACGTGGCCCTCCATCACGGGCAGCATCGCTGTCGGAGGCACAGCCATCGCGCCACCTCGTGCCCCTCTCCCCCGACTGCCGCGGAGACGTCGGCCTCACCCCCTCCCCCTTCCTCTCGTGGCCGTCTCCGCTGTCGCGAGCTCGTGGGAAGGAGGAACGCGTTGTCGAGCGGAGACCCTCGCCGCCACCATTGAAGGGCCTGCGGCCCCTCTCGCCATGACGGGTGGAAGGAAGGAGCGGAAGTGGAAGAAGATGGATGCTGGGAGGACGTGGGATGACATCCCCCTCCTTATAAAGGGGCGGGGTCGAGGCTCGACCTCCCACTCGACCAATCCAGCCATCGGAGGTGCAGGGAATCGGGACCGACCCGCTGTCCCAATCAGCGACGTCCCGGTTTCCCACCTCCACCGCCTGCCACCTGCATGGGGGACGCGTGGCAAGCGAGCAGGATCGAAGGGATGGATGAGGCGAACGTTCCCACCCCATGATCGTGGGGCGTGGGCGCCTTGTAGACCGCGACCCGAGTCCACTCAATAAATAAGCCGCCCCTCTACGCCTCCCTCTTTTTCTTATGGGGAAGGCGCGAGGCGCCTCTTTACTGCGATGTGATGCATGCATGCGGAAACCACCCCACGCATGACCCCCACATCACACACAGGCGCGGTGGTGGAGCCTTCACGAAGGGTTGCATGCCACCACACAGGTGCTTGCTGAGTCGGTGTAGAGGCCGCTCGTCGCCATGCAGGTGCCTGCCCAGCTGGTTGAGCTAACAGCTGCTTGGGGACGGCGGTGGAGTCTTGGCTGGCGCGGCCTGGCAGTGGCCCAGCTGATGCCTTCGGCAAGGGTCTTGCCGGGGCCTCGACAAGGGTCTTGCTGTGATGTTGCAGTCGTCCCCGGCAAGGCGCTTGCTGGGGGCCTTGTAGATTTCCTCGGCTAGGATCCCGCTGAGGGTCACCGTCTTCTGACCCTCATCTGATCTCACATGTTTATGATCTTGACGAAGATCTGCATGCCACCTCAGAGGCGCCTCCCGAGTCTTGGTTCCAACATAGTTGGTGGTGTTAGGACCCATGGGCTCAAGGGTGGCTTGCTCCGCTGGCATTGGGCAGGTTGCCCCGGCAAGGCTCTTGCCGGGACTACGGAGTCTGCCTCGGCAAGGATCTTGCCGAGGGAGCCTTCCTCGCCCTCTTGCTCTCCTGTGTTCTAGGTCTTGGCGTTGCCTTGGTTGTCTTGTGCTTCGGCTTCCCTCCGGCTTCCCTCCTCTGTCCTGCTAAGTGTGGCCGCGACGCGTGGCTCTGACTGCCCGTGCACAAGCAAATGGGTCAAAAGGAGAGCCCCTACTTTTGTACACCGACACACCGCTACTAGTGCCACCCAAACACCCCACTCTCTTTCGTTCCTCCTCTGATGGCTCTACTCTCAGTCCCCGCGGTAGTACCGCTGGGGGTCGCGGTAGTACCGCCCCACTGAGCTGTAGTATCGCTCTGTGTGGGCTGAAGAGGGGGGGGGGGGTAATGGTTGGATTGGTTCCCCCACTATAAAAGGAGGTCTTATTCTCCAAGTTGACTTACCTCTTCCCTCCCCAAGCTTCATTGTTTCTCAAAGCTCCATTTTCGCCCGATCTCTCTCCCTAGCCAATCAAACTTGTTGATTTTCTAGGTATTGGTTGAGAAGGCCCCGATCTACATTTCCACCAAGAGAAATTTGATTCCCCCCACTAATCCCTTGCGGATCTTGTTACTCTTGGGTTTTTGAGCACCATAGACGGTTGAGGTCACCGCGGAGCCATATTCCATTGTGGTGAAGCTTCTGGTGTCGTTGGGAACTCCAATTAAGTTGTGGAGATTGCCCCAACCTTGTTTGTAAAGGTTCGATCGCTGCCTCCAAGGGCACCAATAGTGGAATCACGGCATCTTGCATTGTGTGAGCGCGTGAGGAGAATACGGTGGCCCTAATGGCTTCTTGGGGAGCATTGTGCCTCCACACCGCTCCAACGGAGACGTACTTCCCCTCAAAGGGAAGGAACTTCGGTAACGCATCCTCGTCTCCACCGGTTCCACTCTTGGTTATATCTCACCTTTACTTGTGCAAGCTTATATTGTGTTGTGTCCCTTTCTTGCTTGTGTGCTTGTTGTTGTTGCATCATATAGGTTGCTCACCTAGTTGCATATCTAGACAACCTACTTTGATGCAAAGTTTAATTTGGTAAATAAAAGCTAAAAATTGTTAGTTGCCTATTCACCCCCCCCCCCCTAGTCAACTATATCGATCCTTTCAATTGGTATCAGAGCCTCGTCTCTTAATTAAGGACTTTGCCGTCCGAAGAATATGGTTGACACCACGGACGAGGGTAAGAAGCACTCCGGTGCTAGTCCCATCTTGTGTCAGCGGTCGATGGGGGTTCCTCGGTCTCTCGTGAGGAATTCAATGCGGCCTTGGACACATTGAAAACCTCCTTGACGACTGAGGTTAAAGGCATGTTCAAGGAATTTCTTGAAGGCATGAAACTTCCCATTGCACCTTTGGAAGTGGGTTCTCCCATTAACAAGGTGATGGATGCTAACTCCAACAAAGGGGAAGCTACTAGTGATCCAGTTCCTTTGCCTAGTGGTAGAAGTGGAAATGGCATCTTTGCCCATGTTGAACCTCCAGTTACTTATGGAGGACCGATTCCCTCCACTCATATGAATCATGTTGGTCCTCCTCCTAAGCTTGTGAAAAATGAGGATGTTTCCTCTTGGGTCTATCACTTTAAACGTCATAGTAATAATAGTCTTTGGAGAATTATTGAGCAAGGTTTTTACCCACGCGACCCAAGCAACTTCACTCCTAGAGAAGCTGCGGATAATCAATTCAACAAGTCCGCTCTCTTCATTCTCCAAGAAGCAATTCCACCCGAAGATATTGCTGACCTTCGACCCTTATCCGTGGCCAAGGAAGCATGGCAACATGTTATTTCTATGTTCAAGGGAAGCACAAGCATTCAGCGCTCAAACTTTGAAGTTGTGCAAGATGTAGCCGATGAGTTTGCGATGAATGAAGAAGAAGAACCTCGTGAGCTATAGCGGAGATTAACCACTCTTGCGGTCTCACTCCGAGATCATGGGAGAAAGGATACGGATGACAACTGGATCAAGCGCAAGTTTCTCAAGGCCATGATGCCCTACCATAAGGCCATGTCATCCGTCATCCGTCAAAGGCCGGACTTTCATACCTTGTTCTCAAGTGAAGTGTTGGATGAGTTTGTTGCTATGAGAATCTCGGACAAGACCGCCGACAATGCGGTGTTGCACTCTCAACGGGTAAAGAAACCCAATCTTGCTTTGAAGGCCAAGGCTAGTGTGGAAGAAGAGGATGACGAGGAAGAAGAGGAGAGTAACCCCGAAGATACAAAATATGCTTATCATGAGCACATGGCTCTCGCTTCAAGGCAATATTGGAGCAAGAAGAACTCAAGGCCCAACTTCAACAAGAACAAATCAAGTGGCGCCAAGGGCAAGCAACGTGTGAGGAAATGCTATAATTGTGGCAATATGAGCCACTTTGTTGCGGAGTGCCCATATGAGAAGAGGGAAGACAATGGTGGCAAGCTCATCCGAAAAGACAAGGCCGAGTCCTTCCCCAACGAGAACAACTTCACCAAGAAGACTCCTTCCAAGGGGTTGGTGACACAAGAAGAGTACAATGAGGATCATAATGATGATGAGGATGGTGAGACGGTTTCCATGGCCTCCGTTGCCATTGTGACAACTCCACGGGTGTCCCTCTTCGATTCACCCAACGTGAACATCACCGCCAAGTGCCTCATGGCTAAAGCCACCAACAAGGTAACCCCCGACATCAAAACTACCATCATTATTAATACTTCCTTGATGGATTGCATTGATGAAAGTGAGGGGATGAGGGTAGAGGAAAATGAATTTGAGTCTTTTATGAGTAAGCTCAAGGGTAAATCCAAGAAGCACTTTGTTGCTCTCTTGGAACAACTTGGTGAAGCCAATGACGTGATCGAGCCTCACGAAGAAACCATCTCTAAGATGGAAGGGCATAGTCAGGACTATGCCGATGAGATATCGGATCTCTCCAATGCGCTTGAGGAAGAGTGTGGTCATCGTTTGGCTCTTGAGGAGTCACACAACGATGATCATGCTAAATTAAAGAAAGATCTTGATCATGCTCTTGTTGTATCTCATGTGCTCAATTGCGAGAAGGCCAAACTTGGGGTTGATCTTGCTAGACTCAAGGACAAGTTTGATATACTTGACAAGGCTCACTAGGCCTTGAAGGGTGCTCATGCTAGCCTCAAAGAGTCTCATGATCAACTCCAAGTTAAGCTAACCAAGGAGAAAGCCACATTTCCTCATATGGTTTTAATTGATAATGCAAATGCTACTAACCCGTGTTGTGAGCATGCGCATCTTGTGGAGGAGAATGCAAATTTGAAGGAGCAACTTGAGAAAGGCCTTGTGTCTTGCATACAAGGTGAGAAGAACCTCAACGACCTTTTGAGCAATCAAAAGGAAGTTGTGGGCAAGGAGGGAATTGGGTTTGCACCCAAGTCCAAGAACAAGAAGAAGAATGACAAGGCAAAACGACCTCCTCCTATCAATCAAACTTTTGTGAAGGAGGGAAAGGGTGCTTCTAAGGAGAAGAAGAACAATGTAAGGGTGGTGGTGTCAAGAAGGGCAATGCCACCCCTTCCAACAAAGCCGACGACTTTAACCCTTCTTATGTGTTATGCCGTGCTAGTGATGGGCATATTTATGCAAAATTTGTTGGTTCTCCTTATGAGTACGTTGAATGGTCTATTTGGGTCCGTAACACCCTTGTTACTAACATCAAAGGACCCCTTACAAAATGGGTACCTAAAACCAAGCATTGATATCTTGTAGGTGTTTTCTTTCGTTGGGGGATCATGGTTGCTCGATAGTGGAGCCACAAATCATATGACCGGAAGCAAGGACTTGGTGGTGGACGTGCACAAGATTTCATCTATGCCCAGTCGAGTGGGGCGATACCTCGTCTTCTAAGGTATTGGGTCTTGGCAAGGTTGTCATTTCTCATGATCTCATGATCTCATGATCTATAAAGACATGCTTGTTGAGTCCCTTGCATACAATTTACTTTCCGTTCGTCAACTTGCACTCGTGGGCTTTGCCACTTTCTTTGACATTGATACCGTGGCCCTCTTGTGGAGCAAGACTCTTAAAGTAGCCTTTGTTGGGCATGTCGAGAATGGTCTTTATGTGATTAACTTTTCGGAGCGACCCACTAAGACCGCGACATGCCTAATGGCTAAAGTTGACATGGGATGGCTTTGGCATCGTCGTTTAGCCCATGTCAATATGAGATCTTTGCAAAGTCTTATCAAGGGGGACCATGTCCGTGGACTAACAAATGTTAGTTTTGCCAAAGATCGTGCTTGAAGTGCTTGTATCCAAGGAAAGCTACATGAGAAGGCTCACCCTCCCATGGCTATCATCTACTCGAAGAGGCCCTTAGAGCTCCTCCACTTGGATCTCTTTGGACCTCCATCCTTTGATAGTCTTGGGGGTAGAAAGTATTGCTTGGTGATTGTGGATGATTATTCAAGATACACTTGGGTATATTTCTTCAAGAGGAAGAGTGAGACCCAACAAACCGTCCTCGACTTTGCAAATGAAGCTCAACGCCAACACAATGCAAAGATCTTGATGATAAGAAGTGACAACGGCACCGAGTTCAAGAACTACACCTTGGATGAGTTCCTTAGTGATGAGGGGATCAAGCATCAATATTCCGCACCTTACACCACTCAACAAAATGGTGTAGCGGAGAGGAAGAACCGGACGTTGATGGATGCAACAAGGACCATGATGGCGGAGTTCAAGTCTCCGTACAACATTTGGGCCGAAGCTATCAACACCGCTTGTCATGCATCCAATCGGCTCTATCTCCACAAAGGCTTGAACAAGACTCGATATTTAATACTCACCGGCAACAAGCCCAACCTCAAGTACTTTCAGGTGTTCGGGTGTAAGTGTTTCATTCTCAAGAAAGGTGTTTGTTTGCCTAAATTTGAGTCTAGAGCTCATGAGGGCACATTTGTTGGTTATGCTACAAACTCTCATGCTTACCGTGTCCTCAACAAGTCCACCGGACTTATTGAGGAGACGTGTAACGTGGAGTTTGATGAGAATAACGGATCCCAAGTGGAGAAAACTGGTACTTGTGATGTAGGTGATGAAATTCCTCCCGAAGTCATAAGAAGAATGAGTGTTGGTCATATCCTACCCATTGAGGAACCCCTTGTGGCTGAAGGATAAGGACAATGTTCCACTCAAGAGGAACCATCACCAACCCAAGACCCACACGCTTCCGAAGAACAAAGTGAAGGCCCTCAACCAAATGAACAAGATTAAGGGCAAGATCAACCTCAAGATGGTGGTGAACCACCAAGTGATGCCCAAGGTCAAGTTCTCACCACCGAGCAAGTTCAAGATCAAGAGCAAGCTCAAGATCAAGAACAAGCTCAAGACGACTCAAGATGATCAAGTTTCCGCTCCTCAACTCTCTCCTGAAGAGGAATTGGAGCGTCGTGCCGCCAATATTGCATCCAAGCTCACTACCAAAGATCATCTCATGATGAATGTGCTTGGAAGCTTAAGAAAGGGGGTAAGCACTCGTAGACAATTAGCAAACTATTGTGAACATCACACATTTGTTTCTTGTGTTGAGCCCCAAAAGGTCTATGAGGCGCTTGAGGATCCGGATTGTCTTAATGCCATGCATGAAGAACTCAACAACATCGAGCACAACAAGGTGTGGAGATTGGTGCCAAGGCCAAAGGGGAAGCATAATGTCATTGGAACCAAGTGGATATTCAAGAACAAGCAAGATGCTCATGGGATTATCACCCGCAACAAGGCTCGTTTGGTAGCACAAGGCTACTCCCAAGTCAAGGGTATCGACTACGGTGAAACCTTTGCTCCCGTTGCTCGCCTTGAATCTACTCATTTGTTGATTGCTTATGCTTCTCATCATAACTTCAAGTCACAAAAAATGGATGTGAAGAGTGCTTTTCTTAATGGTCCTATTAAAGAGTTGGTGTATGTCAAACAACCCCCGGGGTTTGAGGATCCCGAGTTCCCCAATCATGTGTACCAACTCGATAAGGCACTATATGGCCTTAAACAAGCTCCACGTGCGTGGTATGAGCACCTTACCGAGTTGTTGCAAGATCGTGGGTTTGAAATTGGGAAAATCGACCCCACTGTTTTTACTAAGAAGGTCAAAGGGGAGTTGTTTGTATGCCAACTATATGTTGATGATATTATCTTTGGTTCCCTAACAAAGCTTTCAATGAGGAATTAAATGGATTCTCATGACCTCAAAGTTCAAGATGTCCATGATGGGAGAGTTGAAGTTCTTTCTCGGGTTCGAAATCAAGCAAAGAAGAGAAGGAACCTTCATCAACCAAGCCAAATACACTCAAGACATGCTCAAGAGATTCAAGCTAAGTGATGTCAAGCCTGCTTCCACTCCAATGCCCGTCAAATGCCAACTTGACATAGATCCCAATGGTAAACGGTGGATCAAAAGCTATATCGCTCCATGTTTGGCTCCTTGCTTTACCTTTGTGCATCTAGATCGGATATCATGTTGAGTGTGGGAATTTGTGCATGGTTTCAAACCGCACCTAAGGAAAATCACTATGTGGCGTTCAGGCGAATCTTTCAATATTTGGCTCGTACCCCAAACTTTGGCTTATGGCACCCAAGAGGAGCTAACTTCAACCTTGTTGGGTTTTCGGACTCGGATTGGGCGGGAGACAAAGTGGATAGGAAGTTAACTTCCGGAGGGTGCCAATTTCTTGGTTGCTATTTGGTGAGTTGGTCTTTTAAGAAGCAAAGTTGTGTGTCTCTCCCATCCACCGAAGCGGAGTATGTGGCCGCCGACAGTTATTGTGCTCAACTTCTTTGGATGAGGCAAACTTTAAATTATTACGGTGTCATTTGTGACAAAGTGCCTCTTTGGTGTGACAATGAAAGTGCCATCAAGATCTCTCTCAACCCGGTGCAACACTTCAAGACGAAGCATATTGAGATTCGGTATCACTTCATCCGGCATCACATTAGGTAAGGGGAGATCGAGCTCAACTATGTCAACAGTCATGATAACCATGCAGATATCTTCACGAAGCCCTTGGATGAAGCAAGATTTCGCGAGTTAAGGCATGAGCTAAATATCACTGATTCGAGCAATGTGGTTTGAACCCTTGCATACCCCACCATACTCATCTTGATGTCTGGTTTAGGTGTAGGCATGGACATAGAGGGAGTGTTGTTCTCTCAGTGAACTCTCCCTCCCCCATTATGCATAAATTGATCACGTCTTTCACATTAGCCATTTTTTATGGTACTTGTGCTTCAAAGATGAGTTTTGGTCATGGGTCCAAGGTTAAAATCTTCGCGGTGCCATACCACTTGACTCAAACATAGGTGGCCTCGGCCACCGCCCTCTCTGTGAGAATTGTGTGTTTTTTTCTTGTCCTCTTGTGGGCGTTTTCCTGCCTTTGTGTTTGCTCCCTCGCCTCTTCCTGTTTTCTTGTTGCTAGAGCTAAGCCTTTTTCTGTCAACCTGTCAGGACCCCGATTCCAAGTCACATCGATCTAGCCGGTAACACCTCATATCACTTTGCGACCTCACGCACGGTATTCCCACGGGTGTCGCCTTACCATGGCCCAGGACCGCTTATGCGTCTTTTGGCTCACGATATGATAGTGTCGCTAGCATCCATATGACAGAGAACCCGGGCCGACATGGCTAGTCGTGAACCCAAAGCGGCACTAACCCATGGGGACAGGCATACATGAATCACATCGAGCATGTCGGTCATCAACGTATGAATTCGGGCTGTAGCACTGGGCTAACAGGACTCCAGTATCCCGGGCTGTAGCAGGCTAGGCAGGACTCCGAATATCAAAGCGTGACATTTCCCCGAAGGAAAAGACATAGGAACGAAGTGAAACACATGCCGGCCAGTCAAGTGTCCAAAGCAGTAGTGCTGGGCTAGCAGGACTCCGGTGAACCGGGCTGTAGCGGACTACTATCGCTCAGGAAGCACCAGACTACATTTCCCCATATGAGAGGCCGCCAAGGATAAACAACTAGATTGTCGGATCCCACACATACCAAGCATTTCAAGCATACACACAATATGCTCAATATGTGTAAATACAACATGGCATCACAACATAACTCTCTGACTCAAATATTTATTCATTAGGCTCCGAGGAGCGAGATATTACAAACATGGGTCTCATGACCCAACACTCAGAGCATACAAGTCAAAGCACAAGCGGAAGCTAAACATGTCTGAGTACAGACATCTACAAATGAAAAAGGCTGAGAAGCCGACTATCTACCAGATCCTGCCGAGGGCACAAGATCGTAGCTGAGGTAACAAGCTAAACGTCGAAGTCCACGTGGAACTACTAGCGAGACTGACGTCTCTCTGCAAAAACATAAAATAGGCAAACGTGAGTACAATTGTACTCAGCAAGACTTACTTCAGAACTAACTACATATGCATCATTATCAACAAAGGGGGTGGTGGAGTTTGACTGCAGCAAGCCAACTTTGACTCGGTGGCTATCCTGAACTATGACTGCAAGTAACTCTTTTGAGGTGGCGCACACGAGTCCACATATTCACCATATCAATACACCACTATGGACCCGAGCCCGTCTTCCTACGGAAACGCCATCCATAGCACTCACGCTTATCTTGCGCATTTTAGGGTATCCACTTTCACTTGTCTATGAACTGATATAGGCAACCCAGAAGTCCTTTTCATGGACAAAGGCTATTCAATAGATCATATTAACCCTGCAGGGGTGTACTTCTTCACACACGCTCTCACCACTTACCGCCGTTTACCGACATGTACTCGTCAACCTTCAAGCGGAAGCCCAACGTGGGTGTCGGCCACAGCCTACCTAAACACTCAAGTCCCTAGTCCAGGTTTATCGCCTATTCAGGTTCCATCCATGAGGGAGTCCGGCCGAGGTTTCCCATACAGCCCCGAACGATGTGTGCAGGGTTCCCGAGATACCAAGCGGGCATTAAATTTTGCAGAGCCACGGTGTATCTACCGCATCATAGCCCACCCCTTGGGTCAGCGCTACGCACGGCCTCCAACACATATCCTACAAACACCAGAAACTAGTTGCAACTCATGGACAGAGAACAAGGGTGGTTAAGAAGCCGAGAGGGTCCATTGGTTTCGGGCCCAATGCGTGGTAGTAACTGTTTCATGGATCACAAACACATAATTCAGTTCCTGAGGACGGCTGCAATGAGACAACCCACCATGTACTCCTACATGGCCTCTCACCGCTACCTTTACCAAATCGTGTTCACACACTTAGCTCTCAACAGTAGGACATGTTCACACACCATTCCAATTCATTCCCGATGAATCAGACCTGACTCAACTCTAAGCAGTAGCAGGCACGGCAGACAAGCATGAATGAGTAGGCACAACATGGCTCAAACAACTCCTACTCATGCTAGTGGGTTTCATCTAATTACTGTGGAATGACAGGTCATGCAGAGGATAAAGGGGTTCAGCTACCGCAGCAGGTAACACATAAATCGTTGTTGTCCTAATGCAGTAAAAGAGAGCAGGAGCGAGAGAGTGGGATTGTATCGGAATGAACAAGGGGGTTTTGCTTGCCTGGCACTTCTAAAGATAATATAGTTCTTCATCGGTGTCATCGAACTCATCGTCGGGATACGCCTACCGAGAGGGGACAAACACCGGCAACTGAGAAAGAACACAATCAATGCAATGCACATTCACATGAATGACATGTCATGTTAAGGTACTGAATTCACCTAATGCAGTATCTAGCCAAGTTAATTGAAGTGGAACTCGAACAAGAACAAATTCCAACTCCAAATGTTATTTCATAATTTGCCCTAATCATCATTTGTCCTATTCAGTGAGGTTAACTTGTTCAATCATGCATGATCATGGCATAAACAGATTCTTCATATTTTTCTAATCATTTTTCATATATAAATTATTTCAATCTGAGCTACGGTTGAATTACTATGAATTTTAGAAGTTTAGAATATTTTCTGGAATTTCCTGAGCTATAATAAATCCAGAAAAGGTATTATCGTCGACCGACGTCGATGTGACGTCAGCGGGTCAACGGGACACGGTCCGGTCAAACTGACAGTGGGTCCCGCATGTCGATGTAATTAGTTTAACTAAATTCAATTAGTACTAATCCTAATTAACTAGCAGGGCTGGGCCCCACCTGTCATTGAGTCAGGGGGAGTCAAACTGGGGTCAAACCCGGGTCAAACTCGCCGGAGTTGACCCGAGGCTCGTCGCCGGCGATGCCAGAGACGGCGGAGGGCGTCGGAAACGCACCTCAGGCGACCAAATCGATGGCTGAGAGGTTCTACGCGATGCTGGAGCTCGTCCGCGTCTCGTGGTGCACGCAGCAGCAGCTCGGTGACCTAAATCGACGGGCGGCAACTTGCACGGTGGTCGGAGCTCGGGCGAAGCTTCGGGCTCGAGGCCTAACGGCCTTGGCGATGCGGGTTAACACGCGTCGACGCCTACGCGGTGCGGCGAGGACGTTGGACGCATGCCCGAGACCAAATGGTCACCGGGCGTCATCGCCGGGCGAAGCTTAAGCGGCGGCGTTGCTCGTCACAAAGTAGTAACGGCGCTTCTGACGCGAAGCGAGCAAAAGGGGAGAGGGGAGACGCTCAGGGGCTCACCGCGGGTCAGTTGGGTAGATTGGTTGGCTCGGGGACGCACTGGAGCCCGTGAATCGATGACGGCGATCTCAGGGCACCGAAGTTGGGGACGACGACGCTCCGGTCGATTCGGGCCTCCTCTGGTCGCGTGCGTCGGGTGGGTAGCTCCACAGGGTCGGGGCGGAGCTCAGGGATGCATAGAGGGGGCGAGGGGGTGGCTTTGGCCGCGGTGTTTCTGGGCCGCTCGGTTGTTCTACCGGCCGTGGAAGAAGGCAGAGGAGGAAAGAGCGCTCGAGGGAGAGGGAGGAGAGGTGCAGGGGGTCCAGGGGGGAGTGCGTGGCACCCTCGGGTGCCTCCAGCGGCGAGCAGGTAAGCAGGAGGTGGCCGGGGCTCTCGGGCGCGCGCCACGCCTGCCTCGCCTGCCCTCTTGGCGAGAGGAAGGCAACAATGGCCCGGAGTAGGTGGGTGGGCCGGCCAGCTCTGATCTTTGGGCGGTCGGGTGGCTCTTGTGAGGTGGGCTGGAGGGTAAGTTCAAGTGAGTTCTCTCTCTCTCTCTCTCTCTCTTGTTTCTTCTGTTTCAGTTTTTCTTTCTATTTTGTTCTGTTTTGTTTTGGTTAGTAAAAATACTAAACCATTTTATAAAATCCTGAAGATAATTATGTGGCTAGAACTAAAGTATACCAAACCACATAAAATGTCCCAGAATTATTGGACATATATTAATTATATATAAAATATATTTCCAATGAAAATAGTTATATAATTAATACAAAGGCCAAAAATAAAAATGTTAAATTCACTCCAAAAAAATTGGTTTGAATTTAATTCTTGCCAATATTTTTCAAAGCTGAAAAGGAACATTTCCTTGGAAACATTTGAAGCAATTTTTAATGTTGATCATTTATTTTAAATGATTTCTGAGGCTCTCCAATTCCCCAAGTCAAATTTAAAAGAAATTTAGACATGATGCATGGATGTAAGAAAATCAAGCTAGGGCTGATCTGGGGCTGTGACACAACACTTCGAGTTTTTGGCTGAGCGGTACTACCGCAGGAGGCGCGCGGTACTACCGTTTATGTTCATCAAGCGGTACTACCGCCCGCCCGAGCGGTACTACCGCTATGGGGCGGGACTAGGGGGTTATGTTGGGTCAGGGGGAGTTTCCTTCTCCCCGCACACCCATTCACTCGACCCTCTTGTCCTCTTCGTTCGCCAGCGACGAACTCGCCATGGGAGGGTGCCGGTGGGCCGCCACCTCCGGGCCGTCTTTCACGTTTTCCTCCGGTGGGATCGATCCCCACCCCTTCCTCTAGCCATGGATGCTGGTATTGCCCCCTATCCCTTTCTCTTTGCTTCTAGGTTTCAGATCTAGTCTTTAGGGGCAATAGGCTTTGCATTCATCGATTTTTGACCAAATCGAAGCTTGAGTAGGATGGTGAAGGCTTCTAGACTGTTTGGATTGATATTTGGTAGGCTTATTTTTTAATTTGGCATCCCGATAGTGCCAGATTTGGCCACGACAGTAGGGAACCGCCGTTCCCTCG
Organism: Aegilops bicornis; assembly: GCA_021605145.1. Classification (NCBI taxonomy): domain Eukaryota; kingdom Viridiplantae; phylum Streptophyta; class Magnoliopsida; order Poales; family Poaceae; genus Aegilops; species Aegilops bicornis. The sequence goes on from CM038672.1 coordinate 13,073,135, forward strand.
CCTGGAGCGGTACTACCGCTCGGGCCGTACTACCGCTTCCAGATCATGGTACTACCGCTGGATGCCAACTTCCACCTTACTCGTACCAAATATCGATCCTTGTTGCTTTTTCTGGTGGCTTATGCTCGTTCTTTCGTGTTGTTTCTTGTGTCCGTGTGTTTGGTTCTAGGTGATGGCCCTTCAGAGCAACATGTCTGCCATGTCAACCCCGGGCGTTCTACGTCAAAGCACTATCGCACCTCTGAGGCAGCGGCTGGTTCTTCAAGTGTTCCACCAACTTCGTCTCAGCAGCCTCCCAAGAGTACTACGAATAAGCCCAAGCCAAAGCCCATGTCCGTGGCTGACATGACTGCCAAGGAGTTCTGAGAGACACGTCAGCGCAATCCCTATGAGCAAGATCAAGAGCCCAATCTTGTCAACCGTCCTTTCTGGAACTGTTTTAAGTGGGCAATCTACTTTGATGTGATCAAAGCAAAGAAGAATCTCTATGTTGATGTCCGCTCCATTGACACTGCCTATATGGAGAAGGATTCTGCCTACTTTGGTGAGGCTCTGCAGATGTGTTCTCAGCTGAATATTCTCAAGATCATGGAGTTTAACAAGGATTTTGATGCGGATTTGGTGGCTCAGTTTTATGCCACGATCCATCTTGGAACGGATGAGGAAAGAACTCTGACTTGGATGACAAATGGCAAGCTTCTCTCTGTCAAATGGAAGGCATTCATGGAGTTACTTGGGATTGAGGATCAAGGAGCTGAGAACCCAGTTGGCTTTCGTCCTCCCCGCAATGCAACTTCCACTCACGAGCAATCTCTCTGGCCCTACTAAACTTTGAAGATTAACCCCGAGACTCAGAAGGAGACCTTTCAGCTGCCTGTCTTTCTGGACATCCTTCATCGCATCTTCAGAGAGACTCTCTACCCTCGCATTGGGAACTTCGATATGGTTCACTCCTTTCTCATGGACATGCTACTTTTCTGCCAGCATGAGAAGGAAAAAAACACTGGAGAATCCTTGGATATCTCTCATGTCATGTGGTCTGAGCTTGTCATCGCTATCTCGGAGCACAAGTGCTCCATCTATGCACCTTTTCTCATGTTGCTTATTGAGAAAGTATGGGAGCACACTTATCCTGGTGTCACTTTGGAGACTAGCAAGTTGATCCCTCATGAGATTAAGCATCTGAGGAAGAAGGAGAACTGGGGCTCCTCAGTTCTGAAGTCTGGAATTCCATTTGGAGCTGATGAGGTTGAGATAGAGGCTGATGTTGATGATGATGATGATTATGAGCCCTCTGGAGCGGAGCCCTCATGGGCAAAGAAGCTCAAGCGCAAAATGAAGAAACTTTTCTACATGGAATCTCATGGACAATATTTGGCTCATGTGTCTGAGAAGAAGGCCAGGAGCCTTCACAAGGAGCTCATGCGTTAATTAGGTTCAACAGTTGCCCGCGGTTCGCATGGAAAGATCACAGATGAGGAGGAGTGGGTTTAGTAGCACTGCCGTGGACAGACTCAGACACCGAGCAGCCCCCTACCGATGACGGAGGAGAAGACGATCACGTGGGGATGTGATGATGGAGATCATCAGTTCTGCTATCACCTGTGGCCGTAGCAGCATTCTTTGCCCTTTTGGTGTCTCGATGCCAAAGGGGGAGAGAGCTTAGGGATTTGTCGTTGTCGATTTGTCGAGTTTCCGTTTTGGTGGACTTGAGTCGTAGGAGACACCGTACTATCAAGAGGGGGTTCGCAATGGAAAGGCTAGGGTAGAATCAACACGTACACGTCTTTGTTGCACCCCCAACTCCTTTCCTCACCTTGGAGTTTGTTGTTTCAACGGAAGTGGTGTTGGGGAACGTAGTAATTTCAAAATTTTCCTACGCACACACAGGACCATGGTGATGGCATAGCAACGAGAGGGGAGAGTGTCTGTCCACGTACCCTCGTAGACCGAAAGCGAAAGCGTTATAACAACGCGGTTGATGTAGTCGTACGTCTTCACGATCCGACCGATCCAAGCACCGAACGTCACGGCACCTCCGAAGTTCTGCACACGTTCAGCTCGATGACGATCCCGGAGCTCCGATCCAGCAAAGCGTCGGGGATGAGTTCCGTCGACCTGACGGCGTGGTGGACGATGATGATGCTCCACCGACGCAGGGCTTCGCCTAAGCTCATGACGATATGACTACTCCGGCGAGGGCTTCGCCTAAGCTCCATGACGATATGACCGAAGTGGAATATGGTGGAAGGGGCACCGCACACGGCTAAGGAAAGATCCGTAGATCAACTTGTGTGTTTTGGGGTGCCCCCGCCCCGTGATATAAAGGAGCCAAGGGGAGGTGGCCGGCCCTAGGGGAGGCGCGACCAAGGAGGAGTCCTACTCCCACCGAGTAGGACTCCCCCTCCTAGTTGGACTAGGATTGGAGGAGGGAAAGGGAAGGCGCCGCCCCTTCCTTGTCCTATTCGGACTAGAGGGGAGGCGCAGCCCACCTTGGCCTGCCCTTCCTCTTCTCCTATGGCCCATTAAGGCCCATGGACCTCCCGGGGTTCCGGTAACCTCCGGTACTCAGTAAAATCCCGATTTCACCCTAACACTTCCGATGTCCAAATGTAGGCTTCCAATATATCAATCTTTATGTCTCGACCATTTCGAGACTCCTCGTCATGTCCGTGATCACATCCGGACTCGAACAACCTTCGGTGCATCAATACTTATAAACTCATTATGAACTGTCATCAAAAGCGTTAAGCGTGCGGACCCTACGGGTTCGAGAACTATGTAGACATGACCTAGAACCATTCTCGGTCAATAACCAATAGCGGAACCTGGATGCCCATATTGGCTCCTACATATTCTACGAAGATCTTTATCGGTCAAACCGCATAACAACATACTTTGTTCCCTTTGTCATCGGTATGTTACTTGCACGAGATTCGATCGTCGGTATCCAATACCTAGTTCAATCTCGATAATGGCAATTCTCTTTACTCGTTCCGTAATACATCATCTCGCAACTAACTCTTTAGTTGCAATGCTTGCAAGGCTTATATGATGTGTATTACCGAGAAGGCCCAGAGATACCTCTCCGACAATCGGAGTGACAAAACCTAATCTCGAAATACGCCAACCCAACATGTACCTTTGGAGACACCTGTAGTACTCCTTTATAATCACCCGATTCGTTGTGACGTTTGGTAGCACCCAAAGTATTCCTCCGTAAACGGAGTTGCATAATCTCATAGTTACAGAACATGTATAAGTCATGAAGAAAGCAATAGCAGCATACTAAACGATCAAGTGCTAGGCTAACGGAATGGGTCATGTCAATCACATTATTCTCCTAATGATGTGATCCCGTTAATCAAATGACAACTCATGTCTATGGTTAGGAAACATAACCATCTTCGATTAACGAGCTAGTCAAGTAGAGGCATACTAGTGACACTCTGTTTGTCTATGTATTCACACATGTATTATGTTTCCGGTTAATACAATTCTAGCATGAATAATAAACATTTATCATGATATAAGGAAATAAATAATAACTTTATTATTGCCTCTAGGGCATATTTCCTTCAGTCTCCCACTTGCACTAGAGTCAATAATCTAGTTCACATCGCCATGTGATTTAACATCAATAGTTCACATCTATATGTGGTTAACACCCATAGTTCACATCGACATGTGACCAACACCCAAAGGGTTCACTAGAGTCAGTAATCTAGTTCACATCGCTATGTGATTAACACCCAAAGAGTACTAAGGTGTGATCATGTTTTGCTTGTGAGATAATTTTAGTCAACGGGTCTGTTTCATTCAGAGCCGTAAGTATTTTGCAAATCTCTATGTCTACAATGCTCTGTACGGAGCTACTCTAGCTAATTGCTCCCACTTTCAATATGTATCTAGATCGTGACTTAGAGTCATCCAGATCGGTGTCAAAACTTGCATCGACGTAATCCTTTACGACGAACCTTTTGTCACTTCCATAATCGAGAAACATATCCTTATTCTACCAAGGATAATTTTTGACCGCTGTCCATTTGATCTACTCCTAGATCACTATTGCACTCCCTTGCCAAGCATAGTGGTAGGGTATGTAATAGATCTTGGTACACAGCATGACATACTTTATAGAACCTATGGCTGATGCATAGGGAATGACTTTCATTCTCTTTCTATCTTCTGCCGTGGTCGGGTTTTGAGTCTTACTCAATCTCACACCTTGTAACACAGACAAGAACTTTTCTTTGACTGTTCCATTTTGAACTACTTCAAAATCTTGACAAGGTATGTACTTATTGAAAAACTTATCAAGCGTCTTGATCTATCTCAATAGATCTTGATGCTCAATATGTAAGCAGCTTCACCGAGGTCCTTCTTTGAATTCAAATACTCCTTTATGCTTTGCAGAATAATTCTACATTATTTCCGATCAACAATATGTCATTCACATATACTTATCGAAATGCTCAGTAGTGCTCCCACTCACTTTCTTGTAAATACAGGCTTTTCCAAAAGTCTGCATAAAACCATATGCTTTGATCACACTATCAAAGCGTTTATTCCAACTCCGAGATGCTTGCACCAGTCCATAGATGGATCATTTGGAGCTTGCACATTTTGTTAGCACCTTTAGGATTGACAAAACCTTCTGGTTGCATCATATACAACTTTTCTTTAAGAAAACCATTAAGGAATGCAATTTTGACATCCATTTGCCAGATTTCATAAAATGTGGCAATTGCTAACATGATTCAGACAGACTTTTAAGCATCGATACAAGTGAGAAAATCTCATTGTATTCAACATCTTGAACTTTGTCTAAAACCTTTTTTTTTTGACAAGTCTAGCTTTGTAGATAGTAACATTACTATCAGCATATGTCTTCCTCTTGAAGATCCATTTATTTAACTTGACTTGCTGATCATCGAGCAAGTCAACCAAAGTCCATACTTTGTTCTCATACATGGATCCTATCTCAGATTTTATGGCCTCAAGCCATTTCGCGGAATCTGGGCTCATCATCGCTTCCTCATAGTTCGTAGGTTTATCATGGTCTAGTAACATGACTTCCAGAACATGATTACCGTACCACTCTGGTGCGGATCTTACTCTGGAAGACCTACGAGGTTTGGTAGCAACTTGATCTGAAGTTTCATGATCATCATCATTAACTTCCTCACTAATTGGTGTAGGAATCACTAGAACTGATTTCTGTGATGAACTACTTTCCAATAAGGGAGAAGGTACAATTACCTCATCAAGTTTCTACTTTCCTCCCACTCACTTCTTTCGAGAGAAACTTCTTCTCTAGAAAGGATCCACCTTAGCAACGAATAACTTGCCTTCGGATCTGTGATAGAAGGTGTACCCAGTAGTTGCCTTTGGGTATTCTATGAAGACGCACTTCTCCGATTTGGGTTCGAGCTTATCAGTGAAACCTTTTTCACATAAGCATCACAACTCCAAACTTTAAGAAACGACAGCTTAGGTTTCTTTGTTAAACCATAGTTCATACGGTGTCATCTCAGCGGATTTAGATGGTGCCCTTTTAAGCGTGAATGCAGCTGTCTCTAATGCATAACCCCAAAAGCGATAGTGGTAAATCGGTAAGATACATCATAGATCGCACCATATCCAATAAAGTGCTTGATTCTGACGTTCGGACACACCATTATGTTGTGGTGTTCCGGTGGCGTGAGCTGTGAAACTATTCCACATTATTTTAATTGAAGACCAAACTTGTAACTCAAATATTTGTCTACGTGATTAGATCGCAGTAAACTTTATTTTCATGTTACGATGATTTTTCCACTTCACTCTGAAATTCTTTGAACCTTTCAATTATTTCAGACTTATGTTTCATCAAGTAGATATACCCATATCTGCTCAAATCATCTTGTGAAGGTCAGAAAATAACGGTACTTGCCACGAGCATCAACACTCATTGGATCGCATACATCAGTATGTATTATTTCCAACAAGTTTGTTGCTCGTTCCATTGTTCCGAACAACGGAGTTTCAGTCATCTTGTCCAAAAGGCACGGTTCGCAAGCATCAAACGATTCATAACCAAGTGATTTCGAAAATCCATCTTTATGGAGTTTCTTCATGCGCTTTACACCGATATGACCCCAAAGCGGCGATTACCACAAATGAATTGCACTATCATTATTAACTTTACATCTTTTGGTTTCAATATTATGAATATGTGTATCACTACGATCGAGATCCAATGAACCGTTTTCATTGGGTGTGTAACCATATAAGGTTTTATTCATGTAAGCAGAACAACAATTTATTCTCTTACTTAAATGAATAACCGTATTGCAATAAACATGATCAAATCATATTTATGCTCAACGCATAAGCCAAATAACATTTATTTAGGTTCAACACTAATCCCGGTAGTATAGGGAGTGTGCGATGATGATCATATCAATCTTGGAACTACTTCCAACACTCATCGTTACTGCCCCTTCAACTAGTTTTACATTTATTCAGTAACTCCTGTTTCGAGTTACTAATCTTAGCAACCGAACAAGTATCAAATACTCAGGGGCTACTATAAACACTAGTAAAGCACACATCAATAACCTGTATATCAAATATACCCTTGTTCACTTTGCCATCCTTCTTATCCACCAAATATCTCGGGTATTTCCGTTTCCAGTGACCATTTCCTATGCAGTGTAAGCACTCAGTTTCAGGCTTTGGTTCAGCTTTGGGTTTCTTCGTGGGAGTGACAACTTGCTTGTCATTCTACTTGAAGTTCCCTTTCTTTCCCTTTGCCCTTTTCTTGAAACTAGTGGTCTTGTCAATCATCAACACTTGATGCTCTTTCTTGATTTCTACCTTCGTCGATTTCAACATCACGAAGAGCTCGGGAATCGTTTTCGTCATCCCTTGCATACTATAGTTCATCACGAAGTTCTAGTAACTTAGTGATGGTGACTAGAGAATTCTGTCAATCACTGTCTTATCTGGAAGATTAACTCCCACTTGATTCAAGCGATTGAAGTACCCAGACAATATGAGAACATGCTCACTAGTTGAGCGATTCTCTTCCATCTTTTAGCTATAGAACTTTGTTGGAGATTTCATATCTCTCAACTCGGGTATTTGCTTGAAATATTAACTTCAACTCTTGGAACATCTCATATGGTCCATGACGTTCAAAACGTCTTTGAAGTCCCGATTCTAAGCCGTTAAGTATGGTGCACTAAACTATCAAGTAGTCATCATATTGAGCCAGCCAAACGTTCATAACGTCTGCATTTGCTCCTGCAATAGGTCTGTCACCTAGCGGTGCATTAAGGACATAATTCTTCTATGCAGCAATGAGGATAAACCTCAGATCACGGATCCAATCCGCATCATTGCTACTAACATTTTTCAATACAATTTTCTCTAGGAACATATTAAAATAAACATATGAAAGCAACAAACATAGTGAAGCAACAACGCGAGCTATTGATCTACAACATAATTTGCAAAATACTACCAGGACTAAGTTCATGATAAATTAAAGTTCAATTAATCATATTACTTAAGAACTCCCACTTAGACTGACATCTCTCTAGTCATCTTAAGTGATTACGTGATCCAAATCAACTAAACCATGTCCGATCATCACGTGAGATGGAGTAGTTTCAATGGTGAACATCACTATGTTGATCATATCTACTATATGATTCACGTTCGACCTTTCGGTCTCCGTGCTCCGAGGCCATATCTGTTATATGCTAGGCTCGTCAAGTTTAACCTGAGTATTCCGCGTGCGCAACTGTTTTGCACCCGTTGTATTTGAACGTAGAGCCTATCACACCCGATCATCACGTGGTGTCTCAAAGACGAAGAACTTTATAGCGGTGCATACTCAGGAGAACACTTCTTGATAATTTTAGTGAGAGATCATCTTATAATGCTACCGTCAATCAAAGCAAGATAAGATGCATAAAGGATAAACATCACATGCAATCAATATAAGTGATATGATATGGCCATCATCATCTTGTGCTTGTGATCTCCATCACCGAAGCACCGTCATGATCACCATCGTCACCGGTGCGACACCTTGATCTCCATCATAGCATCGTTGTCGTCTCGCCAACTATTGCTTCTACGACTATCGCTACTCCTTAGTGATAAAGTAAAGCAATTACATGGCGTTGCATTTCATACAATAAAGCGACAACCATATGGCTCCTGCCGATTGCCGATAACTCGGTTACAAAACATGATCATCTCATACAATAAAATATAGCATCACGTCTTGACCATATCACATCACAACATGCCCTGCAAAAACAAGTTAGACGTCCTCTACTTTGTTGTTGCAAGTTTTACGTGGCTGCTACGGGCTGAGCAAGAACCGTTCTTACCTCGCATCAAAACCACAACGATACTTTCAAATAGACTCCTTTTAACCTTCTCAAGGACGGGCGTAGCCACTTCAGTTCAACTAAAGTGAGAGAAGCAGACACCCGCGGTCACCTTTAAGCAACGAGTGCTCGGAGCGGTGAAACCAGTCTCGCGTAAGCGTCTGGCGTAATGTCGGTCCGGGCCGCTTCATCTCACAATACCGCTGAACCAAAGTATGACATGCTGGTAGGCAGTATGACTTGTATCGCCCACAACTCACTTGTGTTCTACTCGTGCATATGACATCAACGCATAAAACCAGGCTCGGATGCCACCGTTGGGGGAACGTAGTAATTTCAAAATTTTCCTACGCACACGGGACCATGGTGATGGCATAGCAACGAGAGGAGAGAGGTCTGTCCACGTACCCTCGTGAGACCGAAAGCGAAGCGTTATAACAACGCTGTTGATGTAGTCGTGCGTCTTCACGATCCGACCGATCCAAGCACCGAGCGTCACGGCACCTCCGAGTTACGCACACGTTCAGCTCGATGACGATCCCGGGCTCCGATCCAAAGCAAAGCGTCGGGGATGAGTTCCGTCACCGACGACGGCGTGGTAGCGATGATGATGCTCCACCGACGCAGGGCTTCGCCTAAGCTCCGCGACGATATGACTACTCGGCGCAGGGCTTCGCCTAAGCTCCGCTGACGATATGACTACTCCGGTAGCGGGGCTTCGCCTAAGCTCATGACGATATGACCGAAGTGGAATATGGTGGAAGGGGCACCGCACACGGCTAAGGAAAGATCCGTAGATCAACTTGTGTGTTTTGGGGTGCCCCTGCCCCGTGATATAAAGGAGCCAAGGGGAGGTGGCGGCCCTAGGGGAGGCGCGCAAGGAGGAGTCCTACTCCCACCGAGTAGGACTCCCCTCTCCTAGTTGGACTAGGATTGGAGGAGGAAAGGGGAAGGCGCCGCCCCCTTCCTTGTCCTATTCGGACTAGAGGGGGAGGCGCGCAGCCCACCTTGGCCTGCCCTTCCTCTTCTCCTATGGCCCATTAAGGCCCATGGACCTCCCGGGGTTCCGGTAACCTCCGGTACTCGGTAAAATCCCGATTTCACCGGAACACTTCCGATGTCCAAATGTAGGCTTCCAATATATCAATCTTTATGTCTCGACCATTTCGAGACTCCTCGTCATGTCCGTGATCACATCCGGGACTCCGAACAACCTTCTGCATCAATACTTGTAAACTCATTATGAACTGTCATCGAAGCGTTAAGCGTGCGGACCCTACGGGTTCGAGAACTATGTAGACATGACCTAGAACCATTCTCGGTCAATAACCAATAGCGGAACCTGGATGCCCATATTGGCTCCTACATATTCTCTGAAGATCTTTATCGGTCAAACCGCATAACAACATACTTTGTTCCCTTTGTCATCGGTATGTTACTTGCCCGAGATTCGATCGTCGGTATCTAATACCTAGTTCAATCTCGTTACCCGGCAAGTCTCTTTACTCGTTCCGTAATACATCATCTCGCAACTAACTCTTTAGTTGCAATGCTTGCAAGGCTTATATGATGTGTATTACCGAGAAGGCCCGAAGATACCTCTCCGACAATCGGAGTGACAAAACCTAATCTCGAAATACGCCAACCCAACATGTACCTTTGGAGACACCTGTAGTACTCCTTTATAATCACCCGATTCGTTGTGACGTTTGGTAGCACCCAAAGTGTTCCTCCGTAAACGGAGTTGCATAATCTCATAGTTACAGGAACATGTATAAGTCATGAAGAAAGCAATAGCAGCATACTAAGCGATCAAGTGCTAGGCTAACGGAATGGGTCATGTCAATCACATCATTCTCCTAATGATGTGATCCCGTTAATCAAATGACAACTCATGTCTATGGTTAGGAAACATAACCATCTTCGATTAACGAGCTAGTCAAGTAGAGGCATACTAGTGACACTCTGTTTGTCTATGTATTCACACATGTATTATGTTTCCGGTTAATACAATTCTAGCATGAATAATAAACATTTATCATGATATAAGGAAATAAATAATAACTTTATTATTGCCTCTAGGGCATATTTCCTTCAAGTGGATACTATGAGGAGATAGTAGTAGTACCGCCGACAGCGCGGGTAGTACCGCCTACGGTCCTCAAGCGGCAGTACCGCTTTTCTACAGCGGTAGTACCGCTTCAGGGCATAGGCGGCAGTACCGTCCTGGTTCGGCAATGCTACCGCCTCGATGTGAGGATGTCTTTTCTCCTGTTGGGTTGTGCGGCAGTATTAGCGGTCGTAGCAGCGGTAGTACCGCCTGTGTGTGGTAGTACCGCGGCTACCACCGCTACTAGTGCCGCCCAAACACACCCTCTCTCTCTTTCGTTCCTCCTCTGATGGCTCTACACTCAGTCACCATGGTAGTACCGCTGGGGGTCGCAGTAGTACCGCCGCTACTAGCGATAGTACCACCCCACTGAGCAGTAGTACCGCTCTGTGCAGGCTAAAGAGGGGGGGTAACAGTTGGATAGGTTCCCCCACTACAAAAGGAGGTCTTCTTCTCCAAGTTGAGTTATCTCTTCCCTCCCCAAGCTCCATTGTTTCTCAATGCTCCATTTTCGCCCGATCTCTCTCCCTAGCCAATCAAACTTGTTGATTTTCTAGGAATTGGTTGAGAAGGCTCCGATCTACACTTCCACCAAGAGAAATTTGATCCCCCCACTAATCCCTTGCGGATCTTGTTACTCTTGGGTGTTTGAGCACCATAGACGATTGAGGTCACCACGGAGCCATATTCCATTGTGGTGAAGCTTCGTGGTGTCGCTGGGAGTCTCCAATTAAGTTGTGGAGATTGCCCCAACCTTGTTTGTAAAGGTTCGGTCGCCGCCTCCAAGGGCACCAATAGTGGAATCATGGCATCTCGCATTGTGTGAGGGCGTGAGTAGAATACGGTGGCCCTAGTGGCTTCTTGAGGAGCATTGTGCCTCCACACCGCTCCAACGGAGACGTACTTCCCCTCAAAGGGAAGGAACTTCGGTAACACATCCTCTTCTCCACCGGATCCACTCTTGGTTATCTCTCACGTTTACTTGTGCAAGCTTATATTGTTTTGTGTCCCTTGCTTGCTTGTGTGCTTGTTGTTGTTGCATCATATAGGTTGCTCACCTAGTTGCATATCTAGACAACCTACTTTGATGCAAAGTTTAATTTGGTAAAGAAAAACTAAAAATTGTTAGTTGTCTATTCACCCCCCCCCCTAGTCAACTATACCGATCCTTTAACTTTTATAGTTGTGGGATATCAAATGTGTACGTGTGTGAGATGAGCACAAACAACAGGAATTTGACCTACAAGCATTGCTATTTGTAACCATCAATGATTGCCCTGCTCTTAGTAACCTTTCAGGACAGACAAACAAGGGATACAACGCATGCACCCACTGTTTAGATGAGACTGAAAGTATATATTTGGACAAATGTAAGAAGAATGTGTACCTGGGACATCGTCGATTTCTTTTGACCAAGCATGCCTTAAGAAAGAAAGGCAAGCATTTCAAAGGTGAGGCAGATCACCGGAAAATTCCTGGTCACCGTACGGAATGACAACAGTGGATCTCAACAATCTTGGGTACACAGACGAACCATTCGTCCTAGCCAATGTTGTGACACATGTTTTCTATGTGAAGGACATGTCTACCAAACCAAGAAAAAGAAAAGATAAGGAAGTGAATAAATCATACGATGAGCCAAGGCGCCACATAGTTCTTTCAGGGAAAGGAAATATCATGGGAGTGGAGGACAAGACAGACATCTCAGAAGATAATGAAAACTTTCATGAAATTCCTCCCTTCAGAGTGAAGACTGGCCCAAGTATCATGTTAAATGATGAAGATTATTCATGGTTGCGGTGCAATAAGCAAGGGACATACACGAAGAAATAGTTTTATACCCCAAGATCCCACTCTAGGATGTGACCGGCTTCACCGCCATCACTTTCTCTCTAGTGTGAGTTTCCGGACTTATAGCTGGAAAGTGCCCCTTCAGACAAACCAGAGGGAATCTTTGTAACATGATTTTAGAATAATTATATATTAAGTTATGAAATTTCAAATATTCCCATCCTTTCAGTATTTTAATTATACAGAGGAGTGAACCGTCAACAGTTGTAGTGATTTCAGTCCCAAGTTCTGCAAAGTTGACATATATAGATGAACACAGTAGAAGTATCGGTGTGATAAGAGAGAAATTTTGTATGACATAAAGTTACCATCATCCGCTCTACCAGAAAGAACTCGTGCATTGAAAGCGTATCGCTTTCCTCCTCCACAAGAAAACCCATTCTCCTCCTGTCGGCGCCGCCGCTAGTTCGCCCCATCTCCAACGGCCTCTTGGCAGGGATGACAAGAGAAAAAGGAAATGGATGCATGACTTATTTGTTTCTGTTTATTTTACTCTAGATAATTCACTACGGCGGTTAACTTACGTGGCGAAGGGATCAATGGCAGGGAGTGGTATGGAGAGGGATGACAGTGCCTATGACCGGGGCAACGGTTTAAATAGCATCGGTGGGCGACAAAGGGATAGACGGGTGGCGCTGGAGGAGATGCCTCGGCAATCGCATGGCATCAGTGCAGGCAGCAGATGGACGGATGGGTGGCCGTCATGTCGTTTGAACGCGCGGCAGTTGCCTGCAGCAGGAAGGAGCGCGGGCGGCGGCCTCTTGGCCGGTGCACCACTTCAATGTGAGTTCAATTCCCTAGAATCAGAGATGGTGATTCCATTTCTACATTTCTTTCAATTTGTGTTGTCGATTCAATTCCCTAGATAGCTTGATCCCCTCGATTTGAAATAATAGATGTAGCCACCCGTGATGCGGTCCTTGGTGAAAAAGTTAATCTATTTATCTTTGATTACTACGAAATGATTAATTTTGAGTTTCATCAACCCTTATCAAAACATTATATATATTGGCATACACACTCCATTTCATTTCAAAGTTCAACAATTAAATTATCCACACACTATGATGAAAAAGAAAATGCATACACTATGGAAAATAAACTAGTGATAGTAAAGAGAACATTAGTATTTACTTTTAACGTTGCGACTAGCAAGACAAGGGGATTCACAACCCCCTTGCCAAGTTGGGTCAAGCATTTATTTTGTTTATGTGTAGGTGTCGCTTATATTTAGCACGGTGTCCCCTACTGGTTTGATAAACCTTTGTTCTTAACTGAGGAAAATACTTTCTGCTGATGTGATACATCACCCTTCCTCTCTAGGGAAATCCAAAGACTCATGTGGTAGTAGCACTCATCATCGTGCATTGGCTGCAACCCTAGCTCGACGACGAACCAGAGAGGAGGGTGGGAAGTGATGGCCAGAGACGAGAAGGGAGGGTTGTGGAGAGGCGGCGAGCACGCGTGTGGTGAGAGAGCATAGGAGGAGGGATGCGGGCTCGAGGGGGACGGGGGATTGGTGGGGGGAGGGATGCAGGGTTCGAGAAGGACGGGGGATTGGTGGATAGGGTCACCATTGCACGTCCCTATCCTCCCACCGGGTGAAATCGATCCCACCAATTCACTCACGCAAACTTAAAGCAACTTCACATGATTCTCTCGACCCCACCGTTAACGAGACTCACCTGGCATTGACTTGTGAAGGTATTGTTGATGTACACCAGAACCACCGGCTGACCAAATGAAAGTAGCCAAAACTGGTCAACAGTAAAAAAAAATGGATGGACCACGAAGATCAGCGCCCGCAAGTGCGCTGGAACGGCGGTTAGAGTAGCGAGGTTTATAGGACAAATGTACAATTTTTCATTTGAAAAACGGGTAAGAGAACTCATATGCACCAAACTAAACCAAGTGAATCTAGACGAGTATGTGAAGTAATCAAATAATATACAAAAGTACAATAAAAACATTTTATGTTATTTGATGATTATAATAATAGTGCACATTTAAATACAAATACACATCATAAACATGTTGCCACCTATAACTGAACCCAACTTGCAAATCACTATTGCCATGCCTAGAAGTTTCTATGAATACATTTACCTAATATACAGTAGAAACCAATATTAAGATATTTTTTAGTGTGTATAATTTAGAATACATGGATACACAAATATATGTGTATACACTACATAGTGCAATATTTGAAATATTTTTTTAATAAGAAACATATTGTTTTTTACATCATAGAATTTTTTTACAATTATATACATTACAAATGTATAGCAAAAATATTATAATTATTATTTAGAAACATTGTTATGGGATTAGTTATGATGAGTAAGTAATATAAAGTTATATAACTTAAAATTGAAATATGGTGCAATTATTCTTAAATAAGTATTGAAGTTTAGTATGAAAGTTGTTTAGTTTAAACCATAACACTTCTCGACTACACAAGATATGTGGCTCAAGAGTGAAGCGTCGGCTACCCACATGGACAAGTTCTGAATGTTTTTTCAGTTCTGCCAATATAGTAATGCTAAGTTAGGAAAACAATATTGAAAACAAAGCACAATATAATTTACATCCAAACAGAGTTAAAAATAAATTACCTCAAATATACGGACATGTGCCGAGTGTTCTTTTCCCTCCACGCCGTCATCTGGCAGGGATGAGTAAATTAGTATTATACTTATAAGAAACGTACTACACACCAATTAGGGGATAAATAAAATATGGAAGGAATGCGATGATTAGTACCATCTGCCTGATAGGGCCACCTGAGTACATAGCAAGGCAGAATGCCGTAGAGCATCCAAATGACGCAGATGTTGTATGTGGAGAGGTACATATCGTACTTTTACTCCCCTAAATTATTAGCTTTGAAAATCTTCACCATTATTTCACTGCCACACAAAGAATAAATAGTTTCACTGCCACCAAAAATCGCAAGTGAATGACACAAATTAAATGATAGATTGTGGGGATGTTACGTAAGCCGATGACATATAAAGACCAAAAGTGAATATATAACCAAGCACAAGAGAGACGACCAATGTTGCACCGCCAGCGGGGATGGCGCCGGCGCATTGTCTGTAAAACCAATCACGAGTTACTAAGTAAATTGTTAACCAACAATACGAACACAAATACAGACTAAACCGACTTAGCCACTGTGTTGCTACCAGAGTAGCATTTTTCGTTGTCATTTCCAGCAGTGGAGATCGCCAGTCCTAGCATTTTTTGTCAACGGACGTAGCTCATTGTGTGTGTTGTTTTCCCCACATGCCAGTTTGAGCACAACCCGTCGCGCCGCTCCTAGCCCAATGCATTATGTCCTCTGTTGTGAGGGTGGGCATGAGAAATGCGGTGGGTACTGTCATGGGAGCTATTGCGGTGGGGGAGGACTAAGGGCATGACCAATCTATAGCCCCATGGCGATGCCTCGTAAATCATGTAGGACCGGATGTCAGGAAAAGTAGGTTCAGATGGAGCAGCGAGATTCTCTGCAGGAGGCGGGTGTTCGGGCAGAAAAAGTGTGGTCCGATGCATAAAGCTGGAAAGGTTCAAGTGGAGAGTAGAGATGCAAGTGTAGTGGGAGTCTTTATTTTTCTATTCTTTAATGAGGCCCACTAGTGGTAGCTTGCATTGAAGAGAAAGAAACAATATACATGCCTGAAATTATTTTTTGTCATGGAGCATCTGTATCCATATGCCACCATTGTACATGCCCTAAGAGCATCTACAACAAACTCAACACTCAAGTCCTATAATAATCCTGTTATTGCCTCATCAGATGAACCTATGACAATAATATCATAAACATAAATAAGCACAAATAGGGATGTATCTAACGGACGCCGCGTCCATCGCCGTGGTGTGAACGTCATGTGGCGCCGCTCCGGCTACCGCCCAATACGAAATCTGGCATGGGACATAGTTCTTTCCATACAAAATCCTTGAACTTGTTAAAGAACGAACGTTCGCTCCATCTCTTTCGCATGGGACCCGATTTGTTTACTGTTTGTGCATTGTTTGGACCCGATTTTGCTATTTTCTTGGTCTCATTGTCTCCCTCTGCCCTTAGTTTAACCTACCATATCAGCATAATTAATCATTTTGTACCAATTGTTCTGAGTAGAGAACATGCTCTTAGGCTATCTGAACATCCATGTGAAAACATAGCATGTTGTGATCAATGTCAATTGCTTGGGTGACTGGAAAAAGATCTAGCAAACTGAGGCATCATAAGATAGTCTACTTTTTGTCTAGAGTTTTTCTACCAAGACCCTAACATTTTGCAGCTAACACCCTTGAGTTTTCATTTTCTTACAAACAAGACCCTAATATTTTGTAGTTGACACCCTGAAGTTTTTAATTTCATACAAACAAGGCCAAAAATTTGAAAAGTCGTGGGAACTTTCATTAGAAATTTCGGCAACATAATGCGTCAGGAAGAATCAAATGTCTTCAAGTATTTTGTATTTCACATAGAAACATGCAATTACAACAATCTTTGGTGATTTATGAATGTCTTGTTTTGCATAAAACAAAGAAAGAAAGACAGAAATGTTGATGGTCCATCCAGCACAAGACTCTCAGACTAAGGACCACTTGCTTGCCCGAGCTGAGCCATCAAACCAAACATCATCTTGCTCTAAATTGCTACTATATTGCAGATCGACCAAAATAAATTCATCGCCTGAATTATACTAGTTCATATTAACAAATTTCTATAAAAAAAATTCTTAGATCATTAGCATGGCTTGCTGAATTATACTAGTTTCAAGTGCAGCATGATGGTCACTCAATTCAGATAATTGACCCATTACGATTATGCACATTAGAAGCTTAGTATGATAGCTTTCTTGTGTCATTAGCATGTCTTTCTTACTCAGTAGTTTAGAGCGCAACATGATGTTCCCTCGATTCAATTAATTGAAGTCTTACGGGTATGCAAATTAACAACTTAGTATAAAAATTTCTTGGTTCATTAGCAAGGTTTACTAAAATTATTAGTTCATAGTTCTACATGATCTTCACTGTTTCAGTTAATTGATGCATTAGAAAAATGCACATTGACAACTTAGTATGACGACTTTCTTGGATCATTAGCATGGATTGCTGAATTATTAGTCCACGGTCTCGCATGATGTTCACTGCATTCAGTTAATTTGAGGCAAGGTGTATATGATGCATTTTGAGGATTGTGCTGCTGCCCCTAGTAGGAAACTTTGCCCTCCTCGCGAGAGTGCTTTTATACCAATTTGAACTCATCTATTGTGGTGTCACAATAATTCCACAAGTACTTGTGTGCACAAACAAACAAAAAGCCTGACCATATATAATTAATCTAAGTCCAGCGCTCCTTAGTTGAACCTTAGATGGTGCTTGTTCAAGGTTTCAGTGGTCAGTACGAGCAAGTGTGTTGCAGATGCCGAGATGCATTAAAACACCAGTTTTGCCACATGGTGTAACAACTTTTCATGGATCCGAGCCGGGAACGGATTGGATGTTTGTACATAAGCAACAAAGGATGGGGTTGTGTGTTATCTTGTTTAGCGGCAGTGAGCTTCAAATATTCAGGTTTGAGTACAATCGGGTTTTTTCGACAAGATAGGGGTAGAGTATGAAGGCAATAGTAGAATGTAAGAAAATTCATGTTTTACACGTTTATCGGCATCAGAGTCTGTCCTCAACGCGTGCTTCCGCCCACTCTGGGCACCTGCTCTTGCATCTTTCAAAACCTAGCGTCTTTCACCTAGTACCGGCTCCTGCTCGCGATCATCTTGCCATCACAAGTATCAAACAAGCAGCGAGGGTGTCAATATACCGATTGAATCAATAAACACAAAATTCTTCCAAAATAAAAAATAAAAAGGCAAATGGAGTTAAAGTTCCCATGTATTACAAAAACATGGCAAATAAATTATTTTAGACCATTAACGTAGACTTCTAGCCATGTAAATACAACTACAAATGGAGCTTCAGTTCCCATGTAGGTATATATGCAGTACTTGATATAGTGATCAGACCACTTGTGCAGACTCAAGACCCATAGCTAGCTAGTCAGTCTTCTGTCCATGTAAATAGTCCTCTTCTTCGAGTTCTTTTACTACATCCTGCCTAATTGTGTCATACAATTATTTTTCTACAATTTCGATGAAGACCAAAGTGAATGAAACACACCACACCACCAATTTGTGCACACGCACATATTTTCTTGGTCTCATCCTCTTCCCTCTGCCCTCAGTGTGACCTACCATCTGACAATAATTAATCATCACAATTATTCATATTATTAACCTAATATCTATGTTTTTAGCATACCAATTTTTGGAAATGCTCCCGCGACAACGGGTTCTATACAAGCTGTCCTGAAAAGAGGACATACTTGGAGAGAGGTATTTTCTTATGACTATATGAATACGCGTGCGAAAACATAGTATGCTGCTATTCAACAATCCTTGCCTACACATGTAGCTAGATTTCATAGGCATGTACAAGCGATGATGAGAGAGAGAACAAAGAGAAAACAATGTTTGCCAAAGATAGAATGGATCCTTGGTCATCTAAGAAAGTAAAGATCACTATATATATACTTGCCAAAGGGGCGACACTTAAAAGATAACGAAAGAAATGCCTAATAAAACTACTAGTTAGGATTGCATCTTGTACTTGTTTTAGCTTGCAAAAACGTCTTATATTATGGAACGGAGGGAGTATTAGTTAATTTTGACATGTTATAAGATATCTAGATTAGGTGTAGGATTTTACACAGAGACATTCAGAGAAGGAAAACAACTAGACAAAGACAAACCAACATTAATAAATTATTAATAGTTAGTATCTACCTCTCTAGCTAGTAGTCTAAAGGGAGAAGGGGCTGCTTGCCCCTCCCAAATTGAAAATGAGATGTCTCCATGGATGAATCGAATATTAGTTGGGATTATATTGAATCAGTTATCTCTCCACGGGTGGGGGGGGTGTTCCACCTTGGATTGAGGTGACGATCGGTTGTACTTGGTGTTGAATAGAGGAGAAAAGACGAGCCAAGGGGGATGGATTGGATGGAGAGCAAGGAAATTTATAGAGAGAAAGAGAGAGGATGGCACACAACATGGGGATGAGTGGTGCAACGAACGCGGGGATGCGTCGGATGGGAGGCCGATCCGTGTGAGGAGAGCGAGAGCCAATGGGTTGAAACACAGCACACGCGGGATGAACGAGAGGGAGGGAGGGATATTAATGGAGGAGCAGAAGGAGGTGGCCCGTTTGTTTGTGAGAGCATTAAAGATGTGCATTGGAAGGTGGAAGACTTTTGTTATGTTTCCTCGTAATAATTGGAAGCATGGGACTTCTTGAAATAACGCAACCATTCCATGCAGACTTGGATTAACTATAATTTAAAATCCCCTAACTAATCTAATGTATTGTTAATCACGTAATCATGCCCGTTAATTATAAGTAGTACTATTTTCCTTTCATTGGTTGTAACTAGAAATATTAGAGATTTGATTTCAGTTTATCAAACAGGTCTTCGGTGGGTCCGAAACCAAGTTTTTTTGTCGTTGGCCACATAAATCAAAACGATGATGCTCCTTTTCATTATTCCTTTTGCTACTAGCTGTCATTGCCAGTTCTTTCTTTCTTTATTTCTCTTTCTTTCTTTCTCCATTTCATCTACTGCTGGTTGTTGCATTAGATTTAAACCACCAAATGTCAGCAATAAAAGAAGAGAAGTTGTATTATTCTAGATTTGATTCAGTCCTTTATGTATATTAAGGGAGGCAGATTGGCTTGCTAGATTTGTGGGTTTGGTATATCATCTGAGCAAATCCTAAGGCCAGGATGCAAACATTTTATTGATTTCATAATGAATACAGTTTTAGAACCCACCGCTTCATATCATGTCTAAAAATGTTCTACATGAAATGAAAATCATATAGTCAAACACAAATAAGTTGCTGCCACGGGAATGACATTTACCATCGCAACTTGTATGATGGAGGGCTGAACCAAGAAAGCAATAAGAAATTGAGCAAAGCATCTAGGCAGCCATTTGCTTGCACTAGATATACACCAATGCCCATGCCACCACTAAACAAAAATGAATAATTTTATTTACCTTCATTCACAATATACATTCTTATTACAATCTGAAACAAGCCAGTTATCTCTCTATGCTAACTTTCATTCTTAACAAACCAGTTCAAATCTCCATGATCTCTATCAAACAAGCCAGTCTTACATAGGAACAAAATAGAAAGAGACAACCATTGCTACTTCTTGAGCTTGCGTTGGTTTTTCTCTTGAAGAGGAAAGGGTGATGCAGCAAAGTAGAGATAAGTATTTCCCGCAGTTAGAGAACCAAGGTATCAATCCAGTAGGAGCCAACGCGCAAATCACCAATACCTGCACAAACAATCAAACAACTTGCACCCAATGCGATAAAGGGGTTGTCAATCCCTTCACGGTTACTTGCAAAAGTGAGATCTGATAGAGATAGATGAAACTAAACAAACGATAAAGTAAATATTTCTGGTTTATAAATCGGAAAGTAAAAGATTGCAAAATAGTAAATTGGAAACTTATATGATGGAAAATAGACCCGGGGGCCATAGGTTTCACTAGAGGCTTCTCTCTTGAAGGCAAATAATACGGTGGGTGAACAAATTACTGTCGAGCAATTGATAGAAAAGTGCAAAGTTATGACGATATCTAAGGCAGTGATTATGAAATATATGCATCACGTCCATGTCAAGTAGACCGAAACGATTCTGCGTCTACTACTATTACTCCACACATCGACCGACTCCTGCCTGCATCTAGAGTATTAAGTTCATGAAGAACAGAGTAACGCAAGTAAGATCACATGATGTAGAGGAATAAACTCAAGAAATATGATGTAAACCCCATTTTTTTTAACCTTGATGGCAACAATACAATATGTGCCTTGCTGCCCCTACTGTCACTAGGAAAGGTCACAACAAGATTGAACCCAAAGCTAAGCACTTCTCCCATTGAAAAAAACCCAATCTTGTTGGCCAAACCAAACCGATAGTTTGAAGAGAATTACAAAGATACCATTCATGCATAAAAGAATTCAGAGAAGATTCAAATAATATTTATAGATAAGCTGATCATAAATCCACAATTCATCGGATCTCGACAAACACACCGCAAAAGAAGATTACATCGGATAGATCTCCAAGAACATCGAGGAGAACATGGTATTCAGAATCAATGAGAGAGAATAAGCCATCTAGCTACTAGCTATAGACCCGTAGGTCTGTGGTAAACTACTCGCTTCATCGAAAGGGCAATAGAGTTGATGTAGAAACCCTCCGTGATCAAATACCCCTCCGACAGGATGCCGAAAAAGGCCCCTAGATGGGATCTCACGGGTACAGAAGGATGCGGCGGTGGCAAAGTGTTTTCATGGATACTTCTGGTGGTTTGGGAATATATGTGAATATATAGGCGAAAGAATTATGTCAGGGGAATCACGAGGGGCCCACAAGGTAGGGGGCGCGCCCTCCACCCTTGTGGCCGCCTCGTGACTCTTCTGACTTGCACTCCAAGTCTCCTGGGTGTCTTCTGGTCCAGGAAAAATCATCGCGAAGGTTTTATTCCATTTGGTATTCCTTTTCTGCGAAACTCTAAAACAAGGAAAAAACAGAAACTGGCACTAGGCTCTAGGTTAATAGGTTAGTCCCAAAAATAATTTAAATTATCATATTAATGCACATATAACATCAAAAACAGATAATATAATAGCATGAAATAATAAAAACTTATAGATACATTGGAGACGTATCAACCATCTTGTCACTATAGTTTACAACAAGCCCCTCGAGTTTAGAAAGCTGACAAAAAGAAGTCCCATCCATTTCCTGGCCAGAATTTCCATCAGCAACAGTGTACAACAGAGTTGAATCACAACTAATCTGACACCACGAATACTAACTATGCCACCGAAGATGATTTCATCTTGCTACTTGTCACCATCCTTCCTTCTACAGCAACTGGTCATCGACACAACTCTCGTCGAGATGAGCAGACATCGATACAAAACCAAGTACCATTTGCCTGATAACTATGTGCTGGGAGACAGACCGACAACAATAATAACATGATTTGCCAAAGTCAGGCCGGACGGCCACAAAGCCCAAGTGTTGGCACCACATCTGCATCATCTCATCCATCTGTGATGAACTCCACACTTACATACTACTGTTGCAGCTGCAAGGGAAACAGAAAAACAAGCAGAGAAAAGTGGTCAGTGCACTAATGATTTGTAAATGGGATGATACAACAAAGTACTTCTCCATAGTAGCAAGGACAAAGGTCATATGGTCAATGGGGAAGTACATGTGCAAGTAATAAAACAGAGATAACAAGGTGGAACAAAGCAACCGCAACCATAGCATAAAGGGAAAATGAAGAATTGATAAGCTAGTAACTTGTTGAAATGCAAACCAAATTATGATGCCAGTGTCCATCCAAGGCCCTAAGCAACTCGGCAACGACATTGATGTGTACCTAAGGCCATTAGTTGAAAAACTTTTATAGCTGTGGGATATCAAATGTGTATGCGTGTGGATGAGCACAAACAACAGGATTTTGACCTACGAGCGTTGCTGTTTGTAACCATCAATGATTGGCTTGCTCTTAGTAACCTTTCAGGACAGACAAACAAGGGATAAAACGCATACACACACTGTTTAGATGAGACTGCAAGTATATATTTGGACAAATGTAAGAAGAATGTGTATCTGGGACATCGTCGATTTCTTCCGACCAAGCATGCCTTAAGAAAGAAACGCAAGCATTTCAAAGGTGAGGCAGATCACCGGAAGAAGCCTGGCCACCGTACGGAATGACAACAGTGGATCTCAACAATCTTGGGTACACAGACGAACCATTCGTCCTAGCCAATGTTGTGGCGCAGGTTTTCTATGTGAAGGACATGTCTAACGAACTGAGAAAAAGAAAAGATAAGGAAGCGAATACATCATACGATTAGCCAAAGCGCCACATAGTTCTTCCAGGGAAAAGAGACATCGTGGGAGTGGAGGACAAGAAAGACATCCCATAAGATAATGAAAAGTTTCATGAAATTCCTCCCTTCAGAGTGAAGACTGGCCCAAGCATCATGTTAAATGATGAAGATTATTCATGGTTCTACAAGAATAAGCAAAGGACATACAGCGAAGAAATAGGTTTATACCCCGAGATCCCACTCTAGGATGTGACCGGCTTCACCGCTATCACTTTCTCTCAGAGTGTGAGTTTAGGACTTATAGCCGGAAAGTGCCACTTCGCATACAAACCGGAAGGAATCTTTGTAAGAGCTAGTTCGGGCATTTTGGCATTCGAAACATGATTTTAGAATAATTATTTATTAATTTATGAAATTTCAATTATTCCTAACCTTTTAGTATTTTAATTATACAAAGGAGTTAACCCTCAATAGTTGTAGTGATTTCAGTCCCAAGTTTTGCAAGGTTGACATAGATGAACACAATAGAACACTACTAGGGACAAGCTTACCAGTAGCGCTGGTTTTTGAGCTACCAGTAGCGCGGGCACCAGTGCTACTTCTACGGCGCTACAGCTTTTTTATAGCAGTAGCGCTTTTTAGGCCAGCGCTACTGGTAAGTTCAAGTACTAGTAGCGCGACACTTGGGAGCGCTACTGGTAAATGAGCGCTGCTGGTAATATTTTGGCCCGCGCCACTGCTAACATTTATGTTTTTTTAGCATTTTGGCGCTGTACATGTGTAAACAGATATATCTTTTATACAATAACAACTCATCATGAACTAGTCTGTTTAAATAGCATATCCATTACCACTTGTCATCACCACCAAACAATGTTCGTTAATGAGACATCATATAACAAGTTGGTCACTAGTCATAATCACAACTCCTCCTCATCATCATCAACTCTAACACATTGTAGCACATAATAACACATTCTAGCTACAACCTACTCCTCTCATAGGACCTACTCTATCTTCTCTTAGGTAAAATATCATAAAACAAGATAGGCATTGACTCTCCATTAAGGAAAATTGACTCTCCATAATAAAGAACGGAGATCATCCTGTCTCCAAGTCTTGGCCTACGCACAATGTTGCTTCCAAGTAGCTCTCTACGATGGTTCAAACATTTTTTGAAATCATTTATTATCATGGCTTCCTCGCTTTTAGAAATCCGGTATGGACAAGAGTGATGTGGATACTGCGGCTGACCTGACCGTGGTGGCCGTAAGCCCATAACATCAACACGACCTCTCTGCAACATCAGATGAGGCACAATATCCATCGGGATTTTCTATTCAAAAACATAGTAATAACTTTGTAGTTAGCAATGTAGTTTAGTTTTAGAAGAATTTATGCAAAAGATGCATGGATGTCGTAATAGTAGAAAATCTTACCATGCTATCTCCATTGATGTTACCGTAGTTCAACACGTGCACTAGTGGCACATATTGACCATAATGTGGAGGAGTTTGATAATAGCCATTGTAATTCTCAAGATTAGTAAAAAATGCGATAAGACCATCTTGCTCCTTATAAGTTAATTGTGCTCCATCATTGTAGTAGTAGGTTCTATCTACCATTTTTCCTACATTTTTTGAAGAATGAAAATAACCTGTCAAATATTTTGAAATAAACAATATAAATTACTTAGTAAATATGTTTAAGAAACTCACACAGCGGTAGAACTGGAAGCGTGTCAACAAGGACCCAAATGGTCATACTATTTTCGTCGATGTCAGGATCACCAAGATCGAAGGTGAGAAGCATACCCTCATGAAAATCATACGCCTTGCAAAGGGCTTCCCAATTCAGGCAACCAAAATTGGATGAGTTCACGGAATTGTATAGATTTATAGAAAAATCATAACCATGATGGGTCCTTAGTTGAATTATCTTTGTCTCACTAGTACAGAACCTGCCTTCAGTGCCGGTTCGTGACGGGCTTTAGTGCCGGTTCGCCAACCGGCACTAAAGAGTGGGGACTAAAGGTCCCCTCCCTTTAGTACCGGTTCGTCACGAACCGGCGCTAAAGTGCCACCACGTGGCACGAGCCAGGCCCATTTGCGTGCAGGGCATTAGTACCGGTTGGTAACACCAACCGGTACTAAATGTTTGGGTGTTTTTTTAATTTTTCTTTAATTTTGTGTTTTCAATTTAATTTAGTGATTGTTTTACATTATAATGAGTTGTTAAATCATTAGGTGAAAGTACCGCGGATTAGTTTCGACTGGATGCATTATTGGATATCTCTACTAGCTAGCTAGCTAGAGTATATGCCATATCCATATTATACTTGATCAACTATAATATATACAGAGATGGCATATACTTGATCACTTAGGTAGGATCCATCCAACTGAAACTAATATGCGGTTTCTTTCATTAAGTGATATAATAATTTACTAGCTATCTAATCACCACCAGCACTACTAGCTTAAAGAAGAAACATTCACTTGTACCAGAAGCAAAAATATTATCGATCGAGTTCAACATGATTGTCATGATATTATAAGCGTTCATATATAACACCACAAAAGCAAATCACATAGGTTCAGAACGAAGAACACGGACATGAAAGGACAAGTACTAATTAAGAGTAGCATGAAGAACTAGCTAAATCACTCCTACTAGCTACTCTCTCTGTGGTAAAATAGCATAGAACATGTATAGCTCTCCTGATTGATCATACTGGAGCATGCCGATGAACCTGTCTCCTAATCGTGGGCTGCGCTTCTCATTGCTGCCACCTAGTACTTCTCTGCGATCATTAACAATTTTCCTCCAATCTTTCACTATTAAGCATTCATCGCTTCTAGAAATCCTGAATGCATTCATGTGCAATGCAGGATATCTTGGCCGTAAGCTAACAATTGACATCGACCTTTATTCTCGATCCCCGAGGCACAAGCGGCATCGGAGTCCTGTTGAAGAACATTGTATAGTACTTAATTAATATACTTAGCAATGAAAGTTTAGCAAAAAATTATGTATGCGAAATATGCACTGAGGACAAATAGTAAATATCTTACCATCATTCCTAAATAGATGTGACCGTAGTTCAATACCATCACTATTGGTCGACGCGTTTTGAGTACTAACATTTCTAAGTGCAGAAAGAAAATTTGTCTTGACAGTATGAAGATCCTCAAGCCATGAAACATAATGACTTATCTCCTCGTAGTTTAGTTCAGCTCCGGGACAGTAGTAGGTCTTGTCTACCAAGCGCCGGACATGTTTGGTTGAATGGATATAAGCTGTCAATAGAAATTAGTTGTCAGTTATTTTTGAATAAGCAATATCAAAGACAAAAATATAGTTGAGAAAAACTCACATAATGGTAGAACTGGAGGCGTCTGCACATTGGCCCATATGTCTTTATTACCTTCAATATCATCTTCCGGACGAATATCAAAGGTGATAACCATACCAGGCTCAAATGCATAAGCCTTCCATAGTGCTTGCCAAGTTTTGCTTTCAAAATAGGTGTACGCGTGTGCATTGTATACTTTGACGTTGAAAGTATAACCATCATGCTCAGTTTCCAGGTAAGCTCTCTTTACCTCCATAGTTTCCATATCTTTGAAACCTATCTTATCCAAGACAACAATTCTTGCATGGCAGGGGATGTTGTCGGTGTACTAGAGTAGGGGTACCCTAGTATCCCGAACTTGTGCACGGGCAGTCGCAGCCCCCCGCGGCAAGGCTTGCCGGGTGACCGCCAAGGTCCTCCGTGGTTCCTTTGGAGCCATTCAAGAACAAAGTATTTAAGCCAAGGAGACAAGGCCCCGGCAAGAGGAGCTTGCCGGGGAGGCCAACCAAGGCACCTAGGAGACAAGGCCCCAGCAAGAGGAGCTTGCCGGGAAGGCCCGGTGAGCGACAAGCTTCCGGACGTGACAAGGCAACAACCGCGGCAAGGCGCTTGTCATGCAGAATACCACTCCGTTCCTGCGCTCCAAGACATCCACCAACATGTCGCCTACAGGACCTTTCCAAGCGCTGTGGCAAGAGGCTGTCTTGACCGGCAGAAGCGCTGGTGGCGGCGGCGACAAGATTGCCATCATGGCAAGCGGTGGCGTCCCTGACGGTCTCTGTTTGCACTGTTTGGGCGACATAGACGGGCATTTAATGCCTTTGTCCCCTGCCGTCAGGGTTAGGTATGATACACTGTACAAGTAGCTGTACCAACTGCACTCTTTTTCCATTTTTACCCTTGTCTACGTTGCCACCGGTCGGAGACCCCTTGAGCATATAAAAGGAGGCCCATGCGCAACGTAGAGGGGGGTCGAACGGTTCGAAGGCAGAAAACACCTACGCTGGGTCTCGTTAGCAGCTGGCATGTACTGTAGCACTCAGCGCTCCCTAGCAAGAACACAATACAATCAGACATGCAACAGTAGGAGTATTATCTCTCCGGAGAGCTCCGAAGCTGGGTAAACTGCTCGTGTGCTTCGCCTCGATCTGCTCTTCGTGCGACCTCCGCCCCCCACCGAACCGAAAGGGGCTCGGTCCGCCGGTCCCATAGGTGTTCGTGGGTCAGATCAGCTTCCCCGACATCTTTGGCGCGCCAGGTAGGGGGCGTCGAGGCTGTGTGAACCTGATCCGGCGTTCACACGAGCTACATCTTCATCATCTTCATCGACATGCCACCGAAGAAGAAGGCTTCGGCGGCAGCGGATTCGTCCACATCGATCCCACCACCATCGGAGCAAATGGGTGGTGGGGTAGACGCCGGCGGAAGGGCGGGCGTCGACGAGGGAGCCCACGATGCTGCCAAGTCCAAGGACAAGGCTGCGCAGACCTTGGCATCCGTACATGCACCACGTCCATCTCAGGAGGCGCGGGACCGACAGCGTCATGGTATTAACAGTACCATACGCTCGTTGGATCAAGATCGAGCTGGTGGATCTCGGGGTCCTCAAGACCAGCGTGCACGCCAACATCTTTGGCGCGGCGAGGCATCGATGCGCTGGGCGGGATCTTGCTCCTTCTAACATAGTTAGGAGTCCGAGCATATCCCGCTCCTCGCGCCGTTCGCCGCTGCCACCCACCACTCCAGCAGAAGCTTTGGCGAGAGCTCAACTGCTCCTAGATTACCCTCCAACAGCCGACAAGGTCGACGAATGGAGGGCCACCATTCAGAGTCTAAGCAGCTTTGCCAACGGCGACACTCCGCGGCAGCCGAATACATCGCTGCCGGCAGGCGACACAAGGCACGAGCGGTGGCGGCGAAACACGTGGGGGTGCAACCACCATGCACTCTCCACCCGAAGGCCAAGATCGCCGACTTCGCCGGATCCACCTCGGCAGCGACTCCACCACGTCATCGGACCCACAAGCTCGTCACGATCGGCGCCAAGTTCTTCCACGAGCAGCGGCAAGAAAGGCGTTCGAACTCGCATCGGCGCCCGAAGAGAAGCGTGGCGTCAATCCGACCAGCGGCTGGGCCGTCTGTCGATATGCATGCGCCGAAGAACCAGCGACTTGCCGTCTGTGATGAGTTGCCCTCCGTTCACTCGTGAGCTGCGGCAAGTCCAAAGGGCCCAGCAAGAAGAATTTCAAGCGGGCGTACGGAGAAATGCGACGGCAAGACGCATCCGTCGGAATTCCTCGGCATCTACACCATTGCTGTGCAAGCTGCCGGGGGGCGAGACGACAAGATCCTGGCCAACTACTTCCCGCTGGTACTCAAGCCCAATGTCAGATCTTGGCTCATGCACTTGCCGGACAACTCCATATCCTCTTGGGCAGATCTGTGCCATCAGTTTGTCCGCGCCTTCACAGGCGGCCACAAGCCTCATGGCCAAGAGAGCGACCTTCATCTGCTCGCCCAGAAGGAAGGAGAGCCCCTGCGCAAGTACATTCAGAGATTCAGCCAGCACAGCAACATCCTCAGATGTCCACCCACCGCTGATAATCGGTAGCGTTCCATCAGAACGTGCGAAACCGCAGGATGCGGGAGGAGATGGCGATGTGCAAGATCAGAGACGTCAGTGAGCTATATGCCCTGGCCGACAAGTGTGCACGTGCTGAGGAAGGGAGGAGACTCCCCGGAGAGAATGCAGAAGCAGCAGGATCTGATAGTGAAGAGGCAGCCCCGGCAAAGAAAAGCCGGCGGCGGAGCAACAGGAAGAAGAAAGGCAAAGATGTG
Source organism: Aegilops bicornis (assembly GCA_021605145.1). NCBI lineage: Eukaryota > Viridiplantae > Streptophyta > Magnoliopsida > Poales > Poaceae > Aegilops > Aegilops bicornis. Next base: position 13,102,690 of record CM038672.1, read on the forward strand.
CTAGTTGTTGAGCAGTCCGGCAACGGGGGTGGCGCCAAGAAAGCCAAAGTTGGTAGCTCCGGCAAGGAGGTTGCCGCGGGCACCAACTACCAGGCTGTGGCAGTCGCCGACAAGCAGGACGACGCCAACAAGCAATACTGCAAGATCCACCGCACCAAGGGCCATGACCTCCAGAGCTGCAACAAGGTTGAACAGCTTGTCGAGCAACAAAAGGCTGAGTACGAGCGACGCGACAAGGAGTGCTGGAGGAGCTAGCAGGAAACGTCCCGGCCGGGGGGGACGCCGCGGCAAGGCCAAGCAGCGGCAAGGAGACAGACCTCCCCGCGGCCGCGACAAGGATGAAGATGACGACGACGATGAAGACATGGATGATGACGAGACCGATGAGCAGGAGTTCCAGAAAGCCACAGAGGTCTTATGCGTTGACGGCGGTGCTTCTCTGCATACTTCACACCGCCAACTCAAGCAGTGGATGCGGGAAGTCAATGCGGCAGAACCGTCCGTCGAGTCACGCAAGCCTCTGAAATGGTCTAGTACGCCTATCATCTTTGATATTGAGGACCACCCTGATCGCATAACTGCGGTCGGGTGCTTGCCGATGTTGGTTTCGCCAACTATCCGCAACCTCAAGGTCACTAAGATGCTAGTTGACGGAGGGGCCGGCTTGAACTTGATCTCCTCCGCGGTACTCCAAAAACTCCAGATCCCTGACAGCGAGCTCGAAGAGACCGGCACATTCCAAGGAATCAATCCGGGAAGGAGCAAGCCGATGGGAAAGATCACGTTGCCGTTGACATTTGGCAGCGAGCTGAAATTCAGGACTGAGAGGGTCACTTTTGACGTTGCTGACTTTCCATTGCCTTAAAATGGGATACTTGGCCGTCCAGCACTCGCCAAATTCATGGCAGCATCTCACTATGCATACAACATGCTAAAGATGCCAGGCCCGATAAGTGTCATTTCTGTCCCTGGCGACAAAAAAGATGCTCTTATCTGCGCCGACAAGATCTACCGGGAAGCAGCAGCCGCAGCAGATCACAAGTCACTTGCCGTTGAAGCTCCCGGGGGGAATAAGAAGACCAAGTCCGGCAAGAGTTCTGATGCCCACTCCGGCAAGCGCACCTCTTCGGAGTGCTACGCTACCGTCGAGGACGCACCATCGAGCTCCACCGGCAAGTGTAAGAAGGCGATGGCAGCTCCACCAGAGACCAAGAAGGTGTCCGCCAAGGAGGACGGCTTGGTGGTACCTTCACCATCGGTGCCACTCTCGACCCCAAATAGGAAGAAGCGGCGCTCGTTGCTTTCCTGCGGGGCGAAACGTCGGCGTGTTTGCATGGCAACCGTCGACATCCCGGTGTTCCTGTGAAAGTAATTGAGCACCATCTTGCCGTCTGTCCTCACGCGCGGCCCGTCAGCGAAAGTCGGAAGCAAGCGGTGGGCGCCAAGAATTCATCGCAGAAGAAATCAAGAAGTTGGAAGCAGCGGGCCTTGTCGAGGAGTGCTCCATCCCACGTGGTTGGCCAATCACAGTAGTCGCGCGCCAAGGCAAGCGGAAAATGGAGGCTTTGTATCGACTTTACCGATGTTAATAAAGCTTGTCCCAAAGACCCATTTCCCTTGCCGCGCATCGATCAGATTGTTGACTCCACGGTCGGATGCGACTTGCTTTCATTTCTTGATGCATACTCAGGGTACCATCAGATCTTCATGGCAGAAGAGGATGAGGAGAAAACCGCATTCATCAACCCATGTGGCACATACTGTTTCATACGGATGCCTTTCGGTTTAAAGAATGCTGGTTTGACATTTGCAAGAGTAGTCCACGACGCTTTTGAGCCGCAAATGCACAGAAATGTGGAAGCCTACATGGATGACATAGTGGTCAAGAGCAAGGACAAGGCGACTCTGATTCAAGATTTAGATGAAACCTTTGCAAATCTGTGCAAGATCAACCTCAAGCTCAACCCCGAGAAGTGTGTGTTTGGAGTCCCCTCCGGCAAGCTTCTCGGGTTCTTCGTGTCTCAGCGGGGAATTGAAGCCAATCCCGACAAGATCAAGGCCATTGAGCAGATTGAAGCACCAAAGCGCATCAAGGATGTACGAAGACTTGTCGGTTGCGTAGCCGCTCTCAGCAGGTTTATCTCTAGGTCTGCTGAGCGCGCCCTGCCATTTTTCAAAATTTTGAAAAAGGTAGGTCCAATGAAATGGACTCCGGAAGCAGAGGCTACGCTGCAGGACTTAAAGAGATACCTGTCCTCCACTCGAACACTTGTCGCACCTAAGCCACAAGAGAAGTTGCTGCTATATATAGCGGCAACCAATCAAGTGGTTAGTGCTGCGTTAGTAGCGGAGAGGGAGGCGGATGATGAGCCGGCAACCATGGCAGACGCATCCAGCGACAAGCAAGGGACTTCACTGACAAGCTCTGGTCCCGACAAAGATGGATCTGCGCAGGCATGTGAAAGGATGCAGAAAAGGATGGTGCAGCGCCCAGTTTACTTCGTCAGCTCCCTTCTGCAGGGGGCTAGGTCAAGGTACTCTGGTGTGCAGAAATTGCTTTTCGGCCTTCTCGTGGCCTCGAGAAAGCTACGCCATTACTTCCAAGCACATGAGATCACAGTTGTCACTCGTTTTCCGCTGAAAAGGATACTGCAAAATCCAGAAGCAACAGGCAGGATTGTCGAGTGGGCACTGGAACTGTCAAGCTTTGGCCTCAAGTTTGAAAGCACTTCAACTATCCAAAGCAGAGCATTGGCAGAATTCATAGCAGAATGGACGCCAACACAAGATGAAGAAATTTCCAGAAACGAGCATCCCCGTCAAGGAAGCAGGCAAAGAGTGGATGATGTACTTTGATGGTGCATTCTCGCTGCAAGGCGCCGGTGCGGGTGTGCTGCTTATCGCACCCACCGGAGAGCACCTCAAGTACGTAGTCCAAATGCACTTTCCCAAGGAGCAAGCAACAAACAATACTGCAGAGTATGAAGGTTTGCTTGCCGGTCTCGGGATCACAGTAGACCTTGGGATCAAGAAGCTCATTGTCAGGGGTGACTCACAGCTTGTCGTCCGCCAAGTGAACAAGGATTATCAGAGTCCATTGATGGAAGCCTATGTTGATGAAGTGAGAAAGCTAGAAGAGCACTTTGACGGCCTACAGATGGAACATGTTCTGAGAGCTCAGAACGACATTGCAGATGGCCTGTCGAAGTGTGCTGCACTTAAGTTGCCTGTGGAACCAGGGATCTTTGTACTCAAGCTGACTCAACCGTCTGTAACGCCATCAACTGGACAGAACAAGAAGAGGAAGTTGATTTCTGGTGACTATTTTCCGGCAGAGCTTCCCGAAGCCGCCGCCAAGAAGGTCCCCAAGATCAACACCAAGATTGCTGAGGAGCAGTCTGCCCCGACAAGCCCTAGGGTTTGTTTCGTTGAAGCAGACGCTCCCGACAAGTTTTGCTCCGGCAAGCTTGCCGGGAAACGTCAAGCTCCGGCTGAGCCGCAGGTTCTCGCCGTAGAAGCGGATGATCCCGCAGAAGCAGATGTGCCTTTAGTCCTTGTTGTCGAGCCGCAAGCTCCAGCATGGGCATAGCAGATTGCCCATTTCCTTCAGACAGGAGAACTTCCCGAAGAGCAAGAAGAAGCGGAAAGAGTAGCCCGGCAGTCAAGTATGTACCAGTTTGTCGACAACACACTGTACAGAAGAAGACTCAACGGTGTGAAATGGAAGTGTATTCACCAGGAAGATGGACAGAAGCTGTTGGCAGAGAAACATGGAGGCATATG